>JANCMC010033368.1:0-11061 GCA_024363005.1 Charaxes varanes
CGTTATTTTTGGCCTTTGCCCAGCCTTGTAGTGGGAGAGAAAGGGCTGTGGATGGATGTATGTATTTATGAATTAAAAAAAATTATTATTGTTTCAGTTAAAAGTTACGCAGGCATTAGTTGCCTACCTTTGGAACAAACAACGGTGTTTTTAATAGTCCTATGTATTTATGTTTTTCTATACTAATATATAAAGCTGAACAGTTTGTTTGGTTACTTGTACGCAATAATCTCAGGCACTACTGGTCCTATTTGAAAAATTCTTTCAGTGTTAGATGGCCTATTTATCGAGGAAAGCTATAGGCTATATATCATCACGTTACCTAATTTTAGGCTAAGAAAGTCGTGGGCACAGGTAGTTAATAATATATGGCTCCCACGTAAATTGTCGTAACTCAAAATTCCCTACTTCCCAATCGAGCGTTACAAACATGCAAATTGAAATAAAATCTTCATTATTTAATATATTTTTGTGCACAAAAATGACGATTACATTATTGACAATAGTGTAATCGTCTTTATAAAAATTATTACACAGTGACGTGACATTACAATTTAGTTGTATGTAACGCTCTATTGTAAAGCTGGGATTTTGGGGTTACGACAATTTACGTGGGAGCCATCGAATTGCAAGATTTCTATACGACAGAGGGCCAAAGTCTAAGACAGCAAGGTACTGGTTATCGTGGGGGTTCCGAGGATGACGTCAGATGGCGATCGGTCATGATAACTCGGCCCCCATACTAAAGTATTTATAATAACAAAATCGATTTAATTTTTTGCTTTATTGAAGGTAGACTTAAGCATGGAAAAGCCCTATTCACAAACTACTCACATTCACAATTGTGCCGGCAGGCGGCACCTTCCCGGAGCTGAGTATTGACTCTTGGCATATCATGTATTTATACACTGCAAGCCGTTTTAAATATATACTTTTTATATAACTTCACTATTACTGATTAGTAGGATTGCAATGGAGGCGAAGTAGCTTTAACTCCGCGGAAGCAAAGGTTTGGTACTTACGAAAGTGATTTATAAGTCCAATTTTTGAATAACGGTGTCTGCCGCACTTCTTGCAGACAAATTGAGAGCCTGGTGAGGTTGGAAGCCCGCCAGCCGACGACCGCAGCGCTATAAAGGTGAAGCTCGTTTCGGCCGCGCTAACTTAACAACTGCGGGAGGCGCCGGGTTCTTTTATTTATTAATGCCGTCTGCCGTTTAGGAAATAATCTTTAAACGGGTGGTCAGAAGCGGCGACCTGTCGCCTCCCGTTCCGTAAAAGAGCTATCGATGATTCTTGTTAAAAGGAATGCAGCGCGGTGACTTAGGGGAGCAAGGTAGCCGGGGTCGATCGATTAGCACACAAAGAGCGGAGAGAACTATCGCCGCGCACGTCGATCCGGAACCGACAGAACTGGAGCGGTGGCACTATTCTCGCGGCAGAGGCAGGTTTCGTAGGTTCGCTGCGTTTTTTACCGTAAGTTTACCTTTTGTCTAAAGAGGAAATGAATAGAGTATAGAAGAGATCAACTGTGAGTCGGCCTGCAACACTATATTACAGTTAATTCTTTCCTCAGCCAAGAGTCTCCTCGGGATTGGGAACGTGCTCATAGTGAGAAGATAGGGAGGAACCGAAGCAAACATGCAGAAAACAGGTCTAGTAATTGATGCGAACGTCGCATTTTGCGTGTCTATGTGTGTTCGCTGATTGGCTTTATGTTATTTGACCTAAGATGTGAGTGGACTGTACATGACATGCGGTTTTGGTGTTTGTAAATCCTTGTCCAAATCGGAAAAAGAAACATAACAAATTTAGGTTAAATACCAACAGCATCGCCACCTACAGGGACCAATTATGTTTTCAAACCATCTACGAACCCCTTTAAATATACACGTAAAATTTCATCCAAATCTGTCCAGCCGTCTAGAGGGAGTATGATGTCAAAGGTTCATGCTGTCTTATTACATTAAATATTATGTTTTTATTTCAGAAGTGAGAAAATGAAGTACTCCGCAGAAAGTTTTTATTTTTAATAATCATTGGATGGTGTTTATAAGAATTTATTAAATGCATTTACTTGTACCATAGTTATTTCATTGATCATATCATTGCAAAGCGTTATGGGGGTGCACTACGCTCACTAAATCAAAATAGACCGATTTCGTGAACTAAAAATCACTCAATTCCTTCTGTATGGCACTTATTGGTAAATATAAATAGATACATTAAAATAAAAGTCATGTTTTTAACTCTTTTGACACTTCAGAAGGATTTTTTATTTTATTTAGCGTAAGAAAAAACTGACTTTAAAAGATTTCCGGATGTCAGTGTGTGAGGATCTGGCACGATCACGCTTGAAACAGTCAGCTTATCTATCAAGTTAATGTTTTTTAGCTTCAAAATTACGGTGCGCTGTTTGCTATCAAAAATGGATGTGTAATACCATATCGTTTATTTATAATTAATTAAAAACAAAATTTCATAGATTAGCGTTATGAGGCGTGAACTTTCCACACTACTTTTAATTGACTTTAAATCTTTTAGTGATTATGAGATTTCTACCTTCCATTTCATTTCTCCGGTTATATCATGAGGAATTTACCAAAAATTGCTCAAATTTATAGCGTAAACATCTTGCGAGATTTTTCAAAATCTAGCCATTTGCTAGATTGCTAATCTGTTTATACTCCACCTTAAATTAACATTAGTTGTATAGAAAATTGAAGAACCTATATATATATATGTAGTACATATCAAACCTTTTAATTAGCTTAATGAGACCAACAATTTAAACCACCCATACTAAAAGGGTATCTCTTGCTCATCTCTTATTAAAAGTTCTTCACAACGAAAACAGTATAATATATTCAAAATACAGAAAAAACAGAACATCAAAATAAAATAAGGCTATTCTATTCACATATGCGGACTATTTGTTTATCTTTGCTAAGTTATCTAGCATTTTCGCATACTTTTTCCGAATTCTAACAACAATGGGTCCTGCGATGACAACAACTATGGCAACATTCGTTAGACATATCTTGCGTTTGACAACACTCATGTTTCACATTTCCTAAAGAATCTCCACTAGACATTTGTTGAATAGTGCGGCAACATCTACATTGTTGAACTGGGTGCCTTCGATAAATGTTTTCCGTGTTATCAACGCCAGTTTTAACAACTGGCAAAACTCTTGGCCCATTTCTAATCATGGGTCTATTAGAATCGTCTAAGCTTTCTTGCAATTCGTGTTTTCGCACAGTCGCAAACATTCTATTAACTTCTTCAATAGCATCTTTAGACTTAGTCTTTTCTTTTAAAGAATTTTTTAGCTCTTCCAATTTCATTTGTGGTATTGATGAAGATTTTTGTTTAAATACATCGATGGACAGCGAAGGTCTAGCATATTCTGGTTGGCAATTTATAATGGTAAATTTCTGAGTACCATGTCTCAGATCACTATGTTCTAATGAATATAAAAATGTTTTGCTAATGGTCAATACAGGTTTCCTTCTAGTGCAGTCTGTCTCAATGCTGGCATCTTTCAATATAACAATTTTGCCTGGCTTTGTATTTTTAGTGTCCGATTGCTTTTTGGTTTGAAACGCTGTAAGAACTTCGTTGAGCAACGTAAGGCCTTGTGTAACGTCTGATTGAGAAGTCTGCATCTTCTTACCATCGCCGTCTTCTTTAAAACTGTGCGTAGTGTACACACGTTTATCAGGATTCTTCTTACTGCCTATTTTAGCGGAATTTTTAATTTCGTCCATTTTATGGATCTTTTGACATATAGGACAAGATTTTGATTTTCGTCTGCAGCATTCTATATTGTTAATATCTTCTTGGGATGATTTTTTATTTAAACAAATAGAGCAAATAAAACGGTTTCGATTGCTTTTTTGATACTTTTCAAGTATCTTTTCGTCCATGGCAATAAATCTTTTGCGTTTCTCCTTTGTATGAGTCGTGATTTCGATTTGAATATTGTTGTAATTTTTATTTAATATCATATGAAGGTTTTCATCTATAAATTTGGAAATAGTTACCATTCAAATGGGACTATTTTCGAATAAACAACAAAGATGCAAGCAATATTTAAATACAAGATGTTACCAAATCTGGATCAACATATATTACGTATCGATAATCTGAAATTGCGTTTGTAATAAAATTGGTTCACATAACTGTTCACTAATTCTTAACCTTTTGAACCCAAAAAATAAAATGCATATCAAAATAATTATAAGTGTAAAGTGTTCTCAAGTGTAGGTTAAAAAAGCATCTGACATCGATTTCATCAAAGAGGTAGCATTATAATACTCTTTGTTGTTTTTTTTCATACAATATTATTGTAGAACATAAAGTTTTTACAAACATTTTTTTTACATTATTTCAATTTTCTTGTGAATGTGTGATTTAATATTCTATCAAAATATATTTTTTATACAACACGATACAATGGAGGGAACCATATTTGACGTAATTAATATTATGCATATATTGTTTAATTAGTATACAGAAAAAAAGCAGCTAGAACTGTCACAATAAAAAAATGAACGAGTAACGATGTCAAACTAAAAGCAAAAAGGCATAATAAAATTAAAGCTAAATTGAAAGTGAATATAATAAAGAATAAACATATATAATAACGTATAAACGAAAATTATTTAAGCTTAACTTTTCGAAGTACGAGTATTTTTTTTTAAGAATAGAAACATACGAATCGAATGAGAAAAAAAATGAAAGCTCATTCTGAAATAATGATAAACAAGAAGAAATGAAAAATAGTAAAGCGGTTAATGTGACGATACAAGATATAAAAGGTAATTTTAATCGTGAATACGATTTATATACAATAAGGAGTACAAAACATAAAAAAGATTATCTGGAACCAACGTATGAGGGTAACAAAGATTGTGCATGCCAGTACGATACCAATACTGTGATTTGCACGTGTAGAAGAAAAAAACGCAGAGACTATAGGTATTTTAGCACATCGCGTCAAGTGTATAGATCTCTGAGATATTCGAGCACTAAGGGTTTCACAGATGTAGGAGTGGGCAGTGTTAAGACTGTTCCAAAGAAAATAGTAAAGAAAATATACTTACCTGAGACTGTAGAAACAGGAATCGGCTCTTCTAATTTATCGCCGTTTATACAAAGTAAGTAATTTCAATAATGTAATGAAAATGTTATCGAAATGAATACTGAAAGTGTCTCGACACTTACTACAACGCTAATAGAGCTAATTTTTGTTTAAATATAAAATTGAAGCGTATGTATTGCATTTTACAATTCTGTTGTTAACACAGTTGTAAGATCCGAAGTTAGCAAAGAAACTTAACACGCAATAGTGCTGCCCCTCATGTAAGTTCCTTCTAATGTATCGTAACGGTTTAAAGATAAAGGAACCAGCAATTGATTCCACAGAGAAGTTGCGCAAGACAAGAAGCTTTTAGAACATCGCAGGGTTGTGGATTTGTGGACATCACGATTATGATGTGAAATTTCAAGTTCTGATATGTCTCCGTAATTAAAAGTAGTAATATAATTATATTTATAGGTATAATAATACATAAACACATACATACATACGTCTGTTCCTAACGTAGACAACTTAATGCCTGCGTTATAGGTAACAGACGCGTGAAATACACAAATATATATATATATACATGCAGATAATACAACCAGACTCGAGGCGGGCATTGAACCCACAACCCACGAAGCGGAAGGCAGGTATACTGCCAACTGCGTCAACGGACCAGTTAACATTAAGTTCATTGACATCGCAATTGCTACATCTTTTTTCACTTTTTAGGAAATACAAAAATCTCTGGAAATAGTTATTATGATCAAAAGAAGACATCTTCCAAGTGTGTAGGAGGTGTGATGGAATGTCAAAATATAGTAGTAATAAACGAAAAACTTTCACCAATTATTCAAAGGAAATCACGATATACGAGCCCACAAGAAGAATCTTTTGACAAAAATAAAAATATTACCACTGATCCTACAATACAAGATTCATTATTTGTTCCGGTGCCTGTCAAGCAAGACTTATGCGATGAAAAAACTGACACATTAAAAGAACAGCTAGTAAAACAAACTCAAGATACATCCAAAAATACATTTTTGACTGAAAACTTAAAAGACAAAACTTCTCCAATAGCGGATAAAATTATAGTTCCAATTGTAACAGCGCTAAATGATGAAAAAGATTTTTCTTCCGATTCCCTCGTGCAATATGTTCACAATTTAGAAAATCCAAGCTCATACAAACAAAGCAAAGCGTCTATCGAACTGATAGAAAATAAGTTAGAAAGAGAGTATAGAAAATTCTTTTCAACAAAATCAAAAGAGCCAAGTGTAGAAGTTAAGCCGATGCCAGATTTTAAAAGCGCTTCTTTATTGAGAAGACGGTTTGAAGCACTCAGACGTGGTCTTAGTAAAAAAGAAGATTCAAAAAAAGATTGCGTTGTGGTTAAAGTGTCCAGTCAAGCAACTGCGCCTATTAAAAAAGATGTATCAATAGCGTCTGATCCACCTTCTTTAGAAGCACGATCATATTCGTACTCTAAAATATTCAGCTCAACACCTTCACCCGGTCATACATATAAAAACTTCCCAAATGCTCAAGCTTCGTATAAAAAATGTGTGACAGGTAAGAAGGACAGTTCGCATTGGTCCACCGACGTTATAGACAGCGACTACCAAAACGTTAAAGGCATGTTTAAGCTATGGGGAAAAAAATTCAATTTGGAAGATGATTCTTATAAAAAAATTGAGCCTGTGCCTGATGTGTCGAAGAAAAATACAAAGAAGGTGGAAGTAATGTTACCCAAAAAGGAAAGTATAGATAAAGAAAAAAGAGAAGGGAAAAGATTTTCTTTTTTCAAAAAGAAAAATAAAGATAAGTCAAAGCAATCTTATAAATCTAAGAAGGGTGTGACAGCTGGCCGTTGTGAAGTCGGAGACGGTTTTATGATAAAAATCGGTGCTGTAAATAATCCTATAGCAGTTGAATCGTCAAAAAAATCTGAGGAAGAAATAAAGCAATATGAAGATATACTCAGAAAAACTTGGATAAAAAAGTTTTTGACTAATAAAAATGATTCGAGAAATAGTCTAAAAATCAGATGGAATAACGATATGTATGCAACAAGCAGTAGTACCGTTTTTGAATTATTAGAATGTGTATACAAAAATACGGGAATAAATTTAAGATCTAAAAGCGAGGTTACAACTGGCGAATCGTCCAATTATTATTCTCATACGAATCCCAGAGTAAATTTTATGCATCAAAATGTAGAGGCATGGATGATCCCTAAGATGATCACTGGTAATAACATAGAAAAACAAATGGTAGGTGGAAATTGTATAAAGATGGAAAATAACGATATAGAAGTCTCATTCTCCAATCAAAAGTGGTTTATTGAGAAATCGAAAGCATTTTCTCGTAAAATAGAAGTAGTCTTGCATTCTAAGAATTTTAGAAAAAATAACACATCAGAAAGTTCTGAATACATCATGATAGATATACCGAAAGGGTATTTCTCTGATATTAGCAGTGATAATGGAACGCAAAGTCAGACGAGTGATGAAAAAGTTTATAATATTGTAGAGTATGAATCACCTAATTCTAATTCATATTTAAAAAAACGAAGAATTGACCGCAAAATGGATACTGGTGATTATGAATCAAATGATATATGCGTAACAGTTAGTGTTAAGGACAGTAAAGAAAATGAATCAAAAATTCTAGAGACAGTGATAAAAAAACCGCCAGTACAGAGAGATGTTGTTATACAAGGTAGCAATGTTTATGTACCAAAGAGGTGTGACGTTATAGGTGTCGGCATAATAACACAAAGAGACATTAGAGACATAAAAAAAACAACGTAAGTGTCTAATGCCATAAATACACAAAGTAGTAATCTAATAATCTAAAAGAAGCGAGAACGTTTCTAAGGAAATTTACTCAGCCCAAAATTATATAATATAGTCATTTTTATATAGGAATATATATTATAAAGGAAATTACTGTTTAATTGTAAAATAAATAATTTTTACAGATTAAAAATACGAGATGAACTTACAGACGATGAATCAACTCATACTTTACCTCCTCAAAAAAAATGCGAGTTGGCCGAGAGTTACTTACAAGATTACTATCGCAACTGGACACCTCTTGGCATAGATATGTTTTCTTGGTGTGTAAGTGATTCTCACTTGCGGGGTTCGTCAGATAATTATTCTTTAAATAGTTTTAACAATCAAGGCGATGGTTCCAAATCATGCCCTAATATCTACGATGACTACCAAGCATCTACAATTGTCTCATCATGTGCAACATCTTCTTGTAGTCAATGTGTGAGAGTTGACGATGGTAAAAGAGTAGATGATACCCAAAAAACTTTATTTTGTAATAAATTTCGAACGAATTTTTCCGAAAAGTCTGGTCCAGATGCAGCAAAAAGGGTAATGCCAAAGGATTCCTTGGAAGTTTTTAAGCGGCGCAAAATATATGCAGCTAGTAACAGATCTACTTGGGGTGTGAATGATGACAGATCAGAACCATATTCCGTACCTAGTATTGAAGATAAGGGTGCACAGAATACGCAGGTTGAATGTCCTAAAGGAAATAAGCCCTGTTGTACGTTACCCGGAACAAAACCTAAAAAAAGGTGTAAAAAACATGTGGCTCTACAAGATTGCGATCTTTTAAATCAACTTTTGCAAGAACAACTGGCAGAAAAACCGTTAGGTGGCATTTTGGGTTTAGAAGATAAATGTAAGAAAAAAGAACAAGATTGCCCCAGACGTGCTCTTGTTATTCCGTCTCCAACATGTGAAATCCCACAACCACCATGTATAGAATCATGCATGAAAATAAGAAATCCACAGTGTTCAAAAAAAAATTCTCCAACTTGTAATGTTCCACCACCACCAGTTTGTCCTGAAGGCATACCTTCTCCTTGCAAACCTAACCCTTGCCCTCCAAAACCTCCACCTTGTGCTTCAAAATCTCCTCCTTGCGCTCATAAACCTCCACCTTGCCAACCTAAGCCTCCATCTTGTTCTCCAAAACCTCCTCCTTGTGCTCGACGACCGCAAACAGCGACTACATCAGCAACAGACCTTTCAAATTCTCCGTCGAACTCGTCACTTCCAACGTGTAAAAAACCAGTTAGCCCACATGCATCGTGTGTATGTCCGAGAAAACAATCTCCATGCGGTTCACCAAAATGTTCAAGTATAAGGAGTTCAGAATCTGAACAGAATGCGTCATGTGGTATTGTTCGAAAATCACCATGCGGTCTACCGCAATGTCCAAATGTAAGAAAGCCAGATTGCATGAAGCAATCCACTCCCCCACGTAAAGGGGGTAAGAATATTTCAACGTCAAAGTTACCTTCACCATGTAGATCGCCTCCACCTTGCAAATCACCGCCGCCTTGTAAATCACCGCCACCTTGCAAATCACCACCACCTTGCAAATCACCTCCGCCTTGCAAATCACCATTACCACAATGTTCAGAGGTTTCTCTCAAGGTAAAACCTAGCCCAATTAAACGCGTTGCTGCATTAGTTAGAAAAAGTAAGAAAGTTAAGTCACCATGCTCATGTTCTCCTCAACCTTCGTGCCCCCCTCCACCTTCACGCCGTTAATTAATCTAATATGATAATATTCTAAAGATTGCGTGATTTATGGGCAATCAAAGCGTTCTGTGATTTAGAGAATAAAATGGTTAAATATTTAAAAAAACTTTTTTTTTAAATAATCGTATTTTTTTAAAGTAATAGTAGTATAATACTAATTTTGAATCTTCTGTCAAAATTTGGCTACCGTTTGATAATGCACCTGCATATATTTTGGTATTCGATTACTCATATCAAAGTGAACACTGAGATGTCGGTTTGTTTATTGAATCCCTTTGGTTTATTCAGTACCGTATCAGATATCGAGGAACGCCGTCATCTGATCGGAGAATCGTCTATTATGTTAGAAGGCGTTCTATTTATGTAACATTTATTAGATACTAGCATTTGCTAGCAATTTCGGTTATGTTATTTTCAGTGGTAGTACAATACAAGCTCTAAAGCCTGGCTTGCCTTATTCTACTAACAGTATAGTATACCGGAACACTCCCCGTGACACATACGGTAAAAGATGCAGAGTAAACCCACGTCTCTCCGCAATGCCAGAGAATCGAGCCGACCGGAAAGAGCGTGGTCGCCGACGATTCGGGCCGCTCTATGTTGAACGCGTTCAAACGGAAGCAGCTGATATTGTGATCCACAGTTAAAACTTTATCTTTTTAAATTCTTTTATTATACAATGAAGACTCTGAAAAGCTAAGTTTGAAAGGTTTCACGCTCCAATGTAGAATTCAGAAGGGTCAGAAATAATATAAGTAAAAAGTTATACCCAAACATTACAGGAAAATCAAAATAAAACGTTAAAGATTGGCTGTTGGCTGGATGGACGCTGATGGTAAGCGGACTGGTGAATATATATTTTTTGATACAAATAACAAATAAATACCCGACTGAGTTTGCTGCAGGCTCGTCTCAGTGCAAGACGCGAGGAACCCGAAAGGTTTTTACGGCGAGAAAAATTCGTATAATTGTCGGGAAAATCCTATAAACACCCCTTATCTTTTACCCATACAAACGTTTTCGAACTAAAATCTAAAGTCAATTTGATCTTTATTGCTATTAAATAAAGGAGACGGGAACGGGAAAGAGGATAATAAAAGTGAATAGTAAGTAGCCCAACGTTCGGGCAGGACATCGTCTGTCGAGTCCGTTAGTAATATTACATATGTATAATATAAAGCACTTATGATTACATATAACGTTCATAAGTACTTATAAAAAAGTCTATATGAAAAAACGATTTTGACTCTGATAAAACTGTTAAGTATAGTAAATGCTCAGTGCGTGCAATAGTGTACTATACGTAATGTATGCTGCTTTCCTCGTAACACTAGTTTATTAGGCTGTTATATTCGCTTAACTATACAACGCAATATATTGTGATAGATTAAAGTTTCC
>JANCMC010033368.1:11161-39400 GCA_024363005.1 Charaxes varanes
TGATAGATTAAAGTTTCCTTAAAGGATTAATTCGACCCCAAAAGGTCCGTAAGGTCTGACACTATATCACAGTTAAACCTTCGTAAACTTTAGCTTCGTGTAGTGTAAATAAAGCCAAAAAGGTTTTATAGTGATAAGATTATAGCGAATGAAAGCGTTTCCGCACTTTTGATAGAACTTTGAGCTTGTATTATAAGCAAGAAAATTTTTAATAGAGATATCAAATTTGGACTTCTTCTGCATGTTTGTAGTGGAAGAAAAATTTTATGTAAGACTATGTAAGATGTATTATCAAGGGGAACTGAAAATTTTACTGGTAAAAGACAGCGTTCTTTTGGATGAAAATTTTGGAGGTTTTTATTTCTTATCACAATTACTGCAAGTAAAAGTGCCGTCAAAACTGCTTCGACGACTAACCGTAACAAACAGAAAGACGGTACATAACTTACGCTTAAATGTATTTTAATTATTTCTTTGAAGCAGTATTTATTGACAATGCCTGTAAAATCAATATAATAATAATTTCATGTGTCTACTTTAATAATTTAGTAATTTAAACCTATTTATTAAATACTTACTTCTAAATACACTTGGTATTTCGATGTCAGTACGACGAATATATCGCAAAACCTACTTGCTATAGCAATGTTTCCGTTGCTATAAAGAGGCGGCTCCATCCCATATACACCGACATCGGACCAAGTTGCACAAAAGCGGGCGCTCGCTAAGTAATGACTGAGGTAGCGTTCTTCATATCCACGACGATTCACGGTTGCTTTTGAATATTTTCTCATTAATACACGTGCAGTGGTTGCTTTCTGAAGTGGGAATGTTTTAGAATTTTCAATGTAATGTCTTTTTAATAATAATACAACTTATTTTTGAAATGTGTACAAGGAATAATTCAGTATGTAACGCTCTTCGTGTCTACGACGGTTTTCGGTTCTTTTTAATATTTTCTCATTAATACACGTGCAGTGGTTGCTTTCTGAAGTGGGAATGTTTTAGAATTTTCAATATAATGTCTTTTTAATAATAATACAACTTATTATTGAAATGTATACACGGAATAATTCAGTAAGTAATGCTCTTCGTGTCTACGACGGTTCTCGGTTGCTTTTGAATATTTTCTCATTAATACACGTGCAGTGGTTGCTTTCTGAAGTGGGAGCGTCTTAATTGTTGTATATTTTAATATTTGCTTCATATTAATGTACTAAATTTAGCCCCTCACTCGCACGAGATCTTTTTTACCGCGCGTTAAAAAAGCGTTCAAATAGAACATATGGATTCCTGAGTTTATGTTCACACGGCAGCGCATTTTATAACGCGACGCTGTTTTATCGAGCAATGTTCTATTTTCAATGCTATATTTGTACATATACGGTATATTTTCGTATCGACGGCACTGAAAAAGCGCCAACGCTAAGATTTAACGCGCCGCTTTTTTAACTGTCGTTCAAATAGGGGCTTCGTAATAAAAAAATAATTAAATATGTAGTCTTCCTGTTATGAATGTTAATAGCTGAGAAAACGTTCTTCATAATGACTAGCCCATTGGCGCAGTGGGCAGTGACCCTGCCTATTGCTCCGGGAGTCATGGGTTCGATTTCCGACTCGAATTATTTCTACAAAAAACAAATATTTGTGTATATAACACTGCATTAAGTTGTCTATCTACCTTAGGAACAAAGAGTCCTGTACATTATTTCTTTATGTAATACATACAAAGATTTACTACTACTATCACGACGAATGCACATTTCCAGCCTCTATAACCGTTGAGATGGTGGGGCACAAATAATGTTTACAAAGGTGATATTTTAACAGTTGTAGTCAAGAATTCATATTTAATGAATGACTCGAACATTTCTTGCGAAAGCAAATAAGAACATATATGACGTGTCAAGAATTTAAGGAAATAGAATTTATTCATGACAATTACCCTCTGTTTCAAGGTGTTAGTAGGTAAAACATAGTCACAATTATTGACGACTTGTTTAACCTGTCCATGTTTCGGCAAATTACGTCATGGTGGTCAAGACACATTGGTTGAATAGGCGAGTTTTTAGACATTGTGGAATATGGCGCGATTTGAGGATGTCATCAATTTTTCTAAACATTATTACACTATTGCACAACAAAAGTCTACACAATATTATTTTTGAACTATCTAGAGACTCCATCGCATACTCTGAGTCTATTTTCAGCCACAGCACAAAAGATGTAGTGATACCTATCGATGGCGGCAAACGGTACTTTTGTTACCACAGGACACAGACATATTCATATGCAAATGGCCGATCTCGTGTGAGAAAGAGGCACTGGTATCCGGACGCGCCGGCCCAATTCAGCTACAAGCATGGCGCTACCTCTAATTAATTATATAATATATTATAACGTATATATATTACAATTATCGAAAACAATTATGATTTCTAACAAATATGCATATCGATAAATCGGACATAACTACATCACTAAATGAGTAGCGTAGAGCTTTCTACGCTTCAAAAAACATTCAGAATTGCGATTGGATTGGAAAAAATTAAATACTGTGTTTACATACAATTAATTTATCCAAATACTCTAGTAGATACCATTCGAGCGGTTCTATATTATGAAAGCTCTCACGATTATACAGCGAAGCACCTTTTACGTTGTGTAGGTCTGTGGGCAAGTTAAGATAACTGATTATGTCTAACGTCATCCTCGGGATTTCTACAACCTCACGACTAATATCACTCAGTGACGTTAATCGGGACCTTTGAATTTTACGTACCTTCCGAAACATCAAGGCGATCCAATATTTGAAAAACCAGCGTTACAATGGGTCACCCATCTATGACCCAGCCGCGGTAAGAGCTATTTAACCTGCAATCGACTCAAATGCCGGGCAGAGATTAAACCACGACCTGCTCGAATTGGTTTTAAAAGTGTTACGCGTAAATAAATATAATAACAAAGACTACTGTATTTCCCCCTCCCTCCCCTTGATAAGCAAACAAATATGATTTTTAATTATTTCTCAGTCAAAGGGTAACTAACGTTGTGACACGAGAATTTTATATATAAGATATATATATATATATATATTTTAATGTGATAAAAGAACATCGGATTAGTGTTTCAAAGACTATTGCTTCTTGGTAAACAGCAGCTAATGAAAGTGAGTTAAATATTACAAAAACTTTCAGGTATCATTAATCCGCATGTCTACTATTGTTATTCTGGCTTTAATTATACCTTCATTTATCAGAGTTCATTATAGTTACGGCTAGATTTCTAAACTAAATAATTATGGGGTATCCTTTATTGAACATGCCTGCATGCATGCCCACTCTACACATGACCGTAACTTATAGGGACTGCTTGTTCATGGTCACGACCTCAGCAATAAGGGAACAATTACTATTTAAATTTATTCATATTTTTAATCATTTATTTAATTCTTAAGTGCTAGTGTCACTGTTAACATCGTTTTATTTTATTGCTGTAAACCTCCGCAAAACTCAATTTGTTTCCTGTCAGACAACAATATACGAAAACGAGTTTTTTACATTGCAAATAATTGACACTTTGCTTCGACTATATTTCAGTGGGAATTAATGACGGTAATATTGACCTACGCCGGGCAAAGGTTAAGCATTGTTATGTTACTATATGAAAAAGGTACCTATTAAGCACTTATCGTAACGTCTACGAACTTACATCTGGAATACACGGATTATAATTTCTTCTACGTATGTACAGTGTACGGGAATACGCGTATATACTGCCTTCGGCACCGTGGATTCAGGGTTCGATTCCCGCCTCGAGTCTGTGTGTATTATCTATTTGTATGAATTAATATATATTTCTAGTAAAAAATATTTGTGTATAACAGGCGTCTTTTACCTAAAACACAGTCATTAAGTCTACCTTAGGTACAGACCTCCATGTGTCATATTATAGTCCTATGTAATTATTTAATTTTAAAAGAAGTTAATGCTAGAAAGCTCTATAATGAAGTAACAGCCAAAATTATTGATGTCACCCATGATCCGAAGGCTGGCTGGTATTTGGGGCAGCGGATAAGTATCGCAATCCAAAAAGGGAATGCCGCCAGCTTTCTATTTTGTATTCTCCATAATAATAATAATACATGTATACACTTTACTATATGATTGCGTCAAGGCGCAGTCGTGACGACCGTATGTATATTAATTGAATATACCTAACAATGTACTTATAAGACGAATAACAAAATTGTTTTATTTTGAAATAAGCATATGGTATGCACATTTAAACATTTGTGGCCGAATTTCGACCAGTCGGCGATAAGATAAAGATGCTTTATACAGGAAACAAAAAAAATTATACAAGTAGTGAGTCCCTGACTCCTGAACTAGTGTAAGCTGTGTTTCAGGAGCCAGTGCCCCCCCCCTCCTCCCGAAACTGGAAAGTAGTCACATTCTATAATACTTTTAATTTAAAAAGAAAAGTGAAATAACAATAACATACGATAAAGGTGGTTCCTATGTCACTTCCAAGATTTGATGCAAATGATTAAAATATTAGGGTTGAGTTATCTGTTGGGTTTGGGCAAGCACCTTTTTGAGCAAGGATATAAATTTTTTATGCGGTCTGACCAGATCGGACGTTTACTTATGAGTAACATACTTCTATATGTATACAAAATAGACGTTACGTTACTCTTTCACTGCTCGCAGTGTATATCGGAATTCGGGCTATACATATTTTAATATTTGGCCTTTACTCAAAGACACTAAAGCGAGGCAGCGCGATAGAGCTTAATTTAGCTAAAACGTGTAGTATTTTAAATCGGTACAAAGTTGGTGGTGTAGATATATGTGCGCTCCCTTCCCCTGTAAAGCCCCCCAGTGACTACCATCGTCCATGGACATCTACACCAAATGGCTAGCAAATGCATTGGCGGCTTTATTGACGAGATTAGACTACCGGGAAGTATCACTTGACGTGACAGCAGTGCCGCCACTTCACGCCGATCTTAGGTGAGAAAGACGTACTGGTACCCGGTACGCGCCTGCCTAATTCGGCTGCAGATCAAAAGGAATGCAAGCGTGGCGCTACATCTAATTAGATAGACAGGAGTAAAGTAAAGGGATGGAGTAGAGATAGAGACGAGAGAAAGGATGCGGATACTACTGTCATGGACGATGCAGAAGGAATAACAATAGCAGCTACTAGTGGATCTGACCAATTATCGGGCAAATAAAAGAGATGATCCTCCTCAATGCTGAGGGTCATGACTCCTGTCTGATAACTTTTTCTTAAGATGTTACGCCAGCTCTTTCTGTTTTCTGCCGTGTGCAGTGCATCATTTACTGGTGTTTGTGTGACCTCCGTCACAACGTCACACATCTGTCCAACGTCTTGGGCTCTGTCCGCGCGGCCTTTTACCCTCTATCTTGTTGGTGACGACAAGTCTTTCGAGGTTGTTGCCTTGTTTCTAATATTGAGACATTCGTTCTGTGTTTAGTCCAGGATATGTTCAGTAGCCGCCTCCAGCACCTCATTTCGAACGCGTCTATTCTTTTGCAATCGGTGACCTTAAGGGTCCATGTCTCAGCCCCGTAAAGAAATATGAAAAAAAAACCTGTTAGTGATCACTATAAAGAGCGAGCTCCTAAACCTACACCTGGGTCACACGTCCCGGGCACTGCTATGGTTCCTTCCTCTGTAACGCGATGGACCCGGCACCCGCATGGTGAATCCATGGAATGCTAAGAAATTCGTCTCAAATTGTGCCTCTCTATCACTTGTTCCGCACTTTCGCTCTCTGCTTGGCTCAGGCGCAATGTGACAATGAGTCATGCTTTTTTGTGCATACAGCCAGTATTCATTGATTTATGTGATGTTATTAGATCAAGAAATCTTGTAACTTAATAGATAGGTGTGCAGTTTCATTTCTATAACGAGTACTCCAATAAAACAATACCTTTACTAACCTTAGGCGATTGATACATACATGGATATAATTTGGCACATGCCATGTAATCATCAGCTTGGTCCAAAATTGATCTTGCTCCGTATGACGCTTCACCTGAGCTCAAAGCTGACAGCGATTTAGGATTTCGAGCTATAACTAAGATTAAGATATTGTTTAGAGCAATAAACTTTAAAAATATATGTAATGAATAGAAAATTTGATGACAGAAAACAGTAGCCATCAATATATATAGTGCTCAATAGATCAATGGTAGAAGGGATGAACTGAAATTTGCAAGGTATCCTGTTCAAATCTTTATAATGCTGCTGTATTGTCACGTCCACTCCTGACAGAAGCTTTTAATTTAAGTTTATTACGAGGAGAAACAAGAATATTAGATATACCTAAAAAGTATTGTTAATATTCTTTTTTTAATAAAGATTTCCGACCAAGACTTATTAAGGGGAGGTTTTATAAAGTCTGAATCAAGAAATTTAATAGTAATTAAAATTATTGTTATGCAATAGTTGCAAAATTTTACAAAATTATTTTTTTTTTATATAGCCTATTGTCTCTCGCTGAGCACAGGGTTAGTTACTTTAAAAAAAACCAGTACCTTTAGTCCAAACTTTTCCTCCATCGCTTACAATATCCACCAGCAGCTTGCTATCATCATTAATGTGGAATACTTTACATACAGACACCACTCCTGGTCGAATGGCACAATCAACCATTGCTCCTAAATGTCTCAAATTTGAACATGATAGTTGTTCTTTCTTTACGTTTTTTGTTTTTCGTAACTGAAACCAAAATTGTGAATTTAATTTTTCATATTATATTAATTGAATGCATTTCTTGTTGGACTTAAAAATAACTACCTAATGAGTTTTAACATTAATCAAATTTTACAAGTTTCTATTATATTTGAAAAAAATTACCCTTTTAAGAAAATCAATTTCTTGACGAATTTTCCTTTGAAGTTTTAAAACACCATCTATTTCTTGTATATCTAACAGCTGCAGTAAAAGTATTTCACCATATTTAATCTTTTCTTCTAACATGCTTAAAAGTTCTTCTAGCGTAGGACTCATTTTTTGGGGTAAAAATATATTATTTTATATTTAAAAATATATTTTTTATAAGAATAAATGGTAGATCAATTTCAATTAGAGAGAGCAACACAAATGTAAAAAAAATCGCAGCAAGCGCAACTACTGAATTAAAAATATTATTTTATTTGCATTTCTCATCAATGATTAGAACCAAAGCGCTATCAACGGCGTTACATCAACTATCAACGTCATTTTGTAATGTCAAACCATACAATGCGACTCGCGCTAAGCCTTTTGGCAGGGATGGCAACTGGGCGTAATGTGCGTTCCACTTGGCGTTCGATACTTATCCAGAGCCAGACATAGCTCAAAGTGTTTGTACATTTTTGTCTTTGAAGACTACAAAATTTTACAAAACTGCGCAGCTACACAAATTCCTCAGTCACATGTTCATTCAAATGAAGTCATGTCTGGCTCTTTCCTATTATATTTTCTGATTTCGTTACACAATAATAATTTGTAGATTGAAAAACAATTTGAGTTTAATCTATTTTTCGTTTAAATTAATATATTTGAAAAATTTCTAGTATTTATTCGTAGTCTATTTATTAATGAAAAAAAATTGTCTACTCTACTACGATTACTCTAAACTGTATGGGTCTTGAACGACAAAATTTGTGGCTAAGAATTTTCTTTTTCGCAATTAAAAGCAACATATTATTATTTTTGTTTTTTCTAAACTAATTTTTAATCATTTACCGCCATAAACAGAATATGACTTGGTCAGTAGTCACGTGACTGACACTTTACTAGCCAACCAACAATCTGAACGATCTACAATCTGCATAACCAAACTACAATTTGAGAAATGGCTGACGATAAAGAAGTTGAAAAAACGATTGCAGAAGACTTGGTAGTAACCAAGTACAAATTAGCAGGTCAAATTGTTAACAGTAAGTTCTAACACTAGTCTTTATTTACATGTATAAAATTATTACAAAAGAATAGAACGTAATGTTGGCACGTTCACCTCAATTGGACGCGTGTCCTATGTCATCGCCATGCGGGCAGTGTCGTCTCCTGATTATGTTCAATTTGTATCGTTTTTTAATTCGATCTTTAATTTAAATACTTCTTTTTCTAGGAGTTTTAGAGCAAGTTATAGCCAAATGCGTTCCAGACGCGTCAGCACGAGAAATATGCGAGTTTGGCGATAAGTTGCTACTTGACGAAACTTCGAAAGTGTTCAAAAAGGAGAAAGATTCTAAGAAAGGCATTGCATTCTCAACATGCGTGTCAGTAAACAATTGTATATGTCATTTTTCCCCAATACCAAGCGAAACGGATTACATTTTGAAACAAGGAGATCTTGCTAAAATGTAAGTTAGTTAAGGTTACCGTTATTATAAAAAATGTAATGAAGTTTTAGTAAGAAAATGTTACACAACATAAAATTCGTGGAGTTTCTATGAAAGGGATTATAATGTCGCGCATCTTCAATATTATGTATAAGTAAACTTGTATATTTTTTAATATCATACAGAAAAGTATTAGTGACCACTTTCATTAGTCACATATCATGTAGCTGGTATATTCATTACTAAAAAGGATCAGTTTATTGTATTGTTTCTAAGAAGTTATAAGAAGTTGATGAGTATAAAGTGATTTGTTTTTTGAAGATAAGAGATATTGTGCTTTTAAACTAGTGGTTGGCACCATGTGGCCTGCGAGCCCCCTCTTAGTGGTGCTTAGCTGTAAATTGCAATGTTATTGTTATAAATTAATAATAATTACATAACACAAGCTCAAAGTTTTGTTGTGAGGTACTAAACGTTAGTATGTTTAATATCATTTACGATTTATACTACATAAATAGACAATGAGATACCTATTTCCAAATAGTTATATTACAACAACTGGGGCCTGCCTTCTAATTTTTTAACAATGTGAATGTCTGTATCTTATTTTTTAACATTATGGCCCTTGTCTACCTCTGTTTTAAACTAATCCTTTTGTATGTTTCCTAGTGACTTGGGTGGTCTAATTAAAAGAAATCTTATGGGGGTGTCGCAACCGATCGGGGTTGAAGTCCGGCTGTACGAACCTTTGTAAGTACATTTTTTTTATTATAAGGGGCAAACGGGCAAGCGGTTCGCCTAAGTGTCTACCAAGGTTCATGGGCATCTGCATCACCAGGAGGCTCGCAGCGTTGCCGACCTTAAAGGAGGGGTTTGGGCCACCGGGAAGTCTCACAAACCGAACGGAACGCGACAACAATACCATCACTTGACGTGTCAGCATTGCCGCTACTTCACCGTGATCTTATGTCAGAAAGAGGTACTGGTACCCGCACGCGTCGGCACAATTCGATTGCAGACCAAAAGGACCAAATTTTTTTTGAGTACAAGCTACGTTGCAATGGATATATACGGTTGCCTAATGAGTAGCCAGGAGTGACTGTGGCTACGCTTCTAATATGACGACTTTTTCGGCTACATAGCCATGGATATCTGCGTTTACCAAATGAGAAGCCAGTAGTAATCGTGGCTACGCTTCTAATTTGAAGACGTCGCTAAACCTGCGCTAAGTGAGTTACCTGTCCTAAATTTAATTATGATTCGTTTGGATACGTAACCGGCGACGACGCCATGGCGTCTCGGCGAAGTAGGGGTCTAAAGAAGAAGAAAAGGGGCCGAAAACTTTTACAAACCAAACGAAACGGCCTGACGTCACTTTATGTTAACAGTGCGTTCCGCTAAGCGCCACCTCGACGTTTATCCGAAAAAACATTACAGCTCCCCAATTTGTCTTTTCGGTACCAAATAAATATACATCAATTGCTTAAAACGAATATATAACTCATAAAAACCTGTTTAATACAATGAATTGCTTGTTGACTCAAGGATACTTTTCAAGATTATGGTAGCACTATTCTAATAACTTTTCTTTGGTGCCGCTATTATGGCTGACAATAACGTTCGCCTTTTACCGGAGCCAGACATAGCTCAGTGTTTATACACTTTTGACCGTGGAGTCTACAAAGTTCTGCAAAACTTTGTGAAGTTACACAAGTCCTCGGCCACACTACATGATCATTGAAATGAAGCTGTCTAACTCCGGCATTAAGGCATGTATGTCTTGGTGGCACATTACATGATCATTGAAATGATCATTCGAATGAAGTTATGTCTGCCTATCCTTTAATTAATATCTAGGTTTTATTCTCATTGCACTACCACTAAGTATCACAGAAGGTATTATTCTTCAGTGCTGTAATTTTTAATTAGAGGTAGCGCCACGCTTGTACCCGAATTGGGCCGGCGCGTCCGGGTACCAGTACCTCTTTCACACATGAGATCGGCGTGAAGTTGCGACAATACTGTCACGTCAAGTGATGGTATTGTTGTCGCGTTTCGTTAGGTTTGTGAGTCTTCCCGATGGCCTAAACTCTTCATTAAAGGCCGGCAACGCATATGCTAGCCTTCTGGTCGTGCAGATGTCCATGGGCGTCGGTTATAAAAGGGGTGTTTTTTTTTAATGACAAGGGGCAACGGGCTGGCCTTTCATCATATGATAAGAACACCTGTATTATCGGAAGCCTCACACGTGTTTTGAGAAATGAGTAGGTTATTTTTTAAGGTCTGTATATCATATCAATTCGGAAGTGCTATAGGTGATTTGAGAGAGATATTTTGTAATTGATTCACAATAGCAAAGTTTTTGAAATACGTTTAATATATATAAATCTGACGAACTACTGTCAGCGAGGCATAGCCAGCCCCGAAAGAACACAACCCGCCCGGATTGAAGGTTTTTCCTTCATTTGTCAATTATAATTCATCCCGGGCACATTTTCTCGCCGAAAACCTTCCATAGTTTTAAAACTCTTACAAATAGAACGAAACGCGCCAACAACACCACGACTTAACAGATTTTATGTGAGAAAGAGGTACTGGTACCCGGAAGCGAAGATCCAATTCGGCTGCCGGCCAAAAGAACTGCAAGCGTAGTGCTACCTCTAATTAGATAAATAGATAGGAGTGAAGAAAGGGATGGAGAAATAGGATATAAAGGTACATGAATGAAGAAAAACGATTCGGATACTACTGTCACGGACGGTATAGGGGTAGTGACAATAGCAGCTAGGGCACTCCGGGGTTGGCTTACCCGTAGTGAATACCTGGTATCGGACGATAGAGAGGAAGAATACCTTATCCCCTACCCCATCGCACAGACAAAGAGGTATAACCACCATCCCAGTTGTCATATCTGCCAATGGTTTGATTCCACACAGCTTTGCTCGCTATCTGAGGCGGGGCCTTTAAGTCAGCTTGTAGAGTACGAGCCCCTGAACAGCCAGACTTACGGTATTTTGTAAAAACTGAAAGTTTGTCAGCGCATGCTCTTAATACAGGTAAGAACAATGGCTCATTATGAAGTTTGAGTGATCGGGGCTTTGGCAGGTTTACGGCACTAAAAGATTGAAAAATGTAAATTTACGTTTTTCATCATACTCTCCATATAGGTAAGAACAATGGCTCATTATGACAGGATCTTTTTAATTGTCATACCAATTAAAATACAAACATGCGGGCGTCGGCACTCAGACTCGTTAGAATTGAGAATGTTATAAATATGATTTTTTAAAAGTGGTACTCGCTCTTTCTGATTACTTCCGTGTATGTCGTCAAATTTTATTGCACGTCAATTATGTGTGATCCAACGCTGGTAACAAAAAAATTTTCCATCTATTTGGGTCGAGACTATTCGCTATAATCCAAAATGATTGTGTTGGATAATACTTTTCCACACTATCTATTACTAGACACTAACTACATATTAGAGTCTGCGCATACTGTAGAACTAATGTACTAAATAATGAATATAATATTTTTTATGTCTCGCAATCTTACTCACTAGCTGGAATACAACATTGTGCGAATAATATTTGGCAGCTGTATTTTTCTGTACGAAGGACTTACAGACGCGGCGGCGGCGACCGCCAGAGATAAGAAAGCCGCCGCAGCGGCGAAGAGGAAGAAGCCCGCCGTAGCGAAGAAGGGGGTGTGGTCATTCGTGTCAATCCAGGATTGGGTTGCACGGCCACAAACAGAAGTGTCGCTAAAATACACACTGCTATCAATCATCTGCAACAAATGAAATGGCCAATGAGGATATCTGCCTTCACCGACCAATCTTCTCTATTTTGTCCTGTGACATTGGCGGAATAAATTATGCCCAGTACTTATAGCCACAACCCAAGACTTAATTGAAGTTAGTGAAAATTACAACGCAAAATTCCGTAACATAGACCTACAAAAAATTGCGATAAAAGCGTGTTTATAAAAGATAAATTATTTGTCAAATATATAGCCTAACTAAATGGAACTGTGAGTCATTAAATAACACTGCAGTAGTATCGTTACATACGTTGTGTGATGGCAAATTGGACTGCTTTGACGAAAGTGACGAACGGGATTGTGTATTGGGTAAGTTTAGGAGTAATCATATGCTAACTATAAAGTAAAATTCTTTTTTGGTTTTGATACACTTTTTGTTATAATAAAACAACTTACAGTTACTGTCATTGCTAATATATGCTATAAACCATAATTTTGTCAAATTTCATATTCCTCCGTCCACCAATTATCCTAAAATGGTACTTAAAGTTTTTGCTTCATGTTTTAGTATATAAATAAATATATACACAATTTGATAGATACATCAGCTGCTTAATATATAAAGCTGAAGATATTGTTTGTTTGTTTACTAAAGCGCGTTAATCTCAGGAGCCACTGGTCTGATCATTACAAGCAGGCTTCTAGATGCGTTGATGGCAATTGAGGAATGTACAAGTATGTTTTTCTTTAGAAGTTCCTTGAAAACCTAAGAGGTGGTACTTGTATTTTTTTTGTTAAAAAAATATTTACCTACGAAACCTTAATTTATGCGTGCAACACACACTTATATCAATATCTGGAATTGAAATCTTTCACTTAGCATACCACTAATTTCATTATAATACAGCTATTACATATTTTGTATGGAGCCAAAGTTTTTATTACCATAAAAGTAAAGCGAACATAACAAATTATAAGTGAATTAAAAATGTATTATTTTTAGAGTTCCCTACATTTGCTTTGTAATCAAACGAAAATAAATTGGTTCTATTCATGAATTTCATTTTACACTGTTATATGTTAATTTTAAAATTATTTTATTATAATTTCTGAGGGTTGAATCCCTTAGAAATTATAATAATTTTCGAACTGTATAATAAACATTTATTTCTTTAACGTATGTATATGTTCATATAGGAATATTAATGATAATTCAATTTTTATTGAGGAAAATCTTTAAAAGGACTGGAACGATTTTGACGGTACTTTGACTGGCAAATAGCTGGTGATATAAGGAACTAGTTGTTTCTCCCTGAACTGACTTTAAAATTAAAATTGCAAGAGCCCTTAAAATGGCCTTTTCGCAAAATTCTACCTTAGCGGATGTCTACTAATAAACTACTTTCTTGCCAAATTTCATCTTTGTACGTCCCGCGGTTTTCGAGATTTCTTTATAGGTGACTTTTCACTCACATATATAGATCACATAACCTAATTTATTAAGTAAATACAGCCACTCATTAGATAAAAGCTAAAAAAAATTCGAAAGGGAATTAAAATCATTGAATCTAAGAGGAATGAAATAACAGATAGCTGGTTCTGAATATGACCCGGATTAATAAAACGTATTTCAAATATGCCCTTGTCTAAGTTATTTAACTATAATTGCTTTCGAATATAATCTTCAACTTCCTAGCGTTATCCCGGTCTAGCACTAAGATGCTCTTAGATTGCAAAGGATGTGGCTGTGGAGTGTGTTTAGATGACCGATTGCCTCCTGACGTCATCCTCGGAACCTCTACGATCTCTACATCCTCACGACAAATATCACTCAGTGACATTAATCGGGTCCAACTGTTTTAGGTGCCTTCCAAAACACGGAGGAGGTTGGATATCAAATATAAACAAGTGTTACAATGGGTCACCCATCAATCACCCGGTTGCAGCAAGAGCTACTAAACCTAGCAATCGACTCAAATGTCGACCACTGATTAGGATACGATCTACTCTCCTCGACCTGCTTTCAAATATAATAATCAGTTTAATTTTATAAAGAGAGTCTATTAATATTTCTTCGTCCTTGAGCTGTCCGGAGAAATATCACTCTCCTCGAAAATTATTAATGCCACTTTATAATAAACAGGAGAGATGATTAACAATCATATTTATAATTACGAACTATTTTGAATGAAGCCTTCGTAGGGCATGTTACATTTCTTAATTGATCTTTCATTACAAAAATTTAATAAGATAAATTTGGTAAAATTTCGCTGTGGAAGCAGTTGCTAGCTCTACATCCGAAATAAAACGACTTCCAGAAAAGAGTATTATTTCTCAAAAGTAAACAATGCATTTGCGAGCCTTCGAGTAGTGTTGCTTTCCAAGGGCGTTAGCCGTTCTGTTGAACCCGTTGTCCCTTGTTATAATAGAAAAAAAAACTTGTAAAATACTTTATGATGCTTTTTTTTCTTTTCCTTTTATAGAAGGTTTGTTCAATATACGTACATGTTACCCTCATTATGCCAGAAGACTTTCTCTTTAATGCTACATCTGCCAATTTGTAAAGCATTCTTGCCTGTTCAGAAGCTGGTGTGTCTGTTTTGTTACTACAAGAACTATTATATAAGTGAAAAGTAATTAACAGTAAATAAATTTGGTCAAGCCACATATTTTGACTACGGTGTAGAGTCAGTGAAGTAACGACGTGTAGAGTTAAAGGTGTGGCTCTAAAAGAGATCTGATACTTTTTAACAGTGTGAGCCATATTCATGCAAATGTTTTTGGTGTGATGGACTTCTAGGCTCTGGTGAACCTGATCATCATCATCATCATTTTCAATCCTTGATAAACCACTGCTGGGCATAGGCCTCCCTTTGCTTCTGTCACTCTCTCGAATCCCTTGCCAATCTCATCTATGCTACTCTACTGCAATTTGCACTATGCTACTCAATGCTCTATGCTACTCAAAGCTCTATGCTACTTAATGCTCTACCTCCTGGCACTCTCCTCACATCGTCCGCCCATCGATCTATGGGAGAACTGGGGTTTCCCAATGAACCTGATATTAAATTTATTAAAATTAATGAAGAAAAAATTATTAAGTGTTCGGCAGACTCTATATTCAAAGAAAAAATAATTGTGTAAAATGTTTTGCAATCTTGGGAACTATTCGCTTAGATTTTAAATGTGATATTAAGTTTAAAAGAATGTGATAGACTATAAAATAGCCCAAGATGGCGCCGCAACATTGGTAAAAATATAACTACATTCTTACCTAATTGAAATAGTCCATTAACAACTTATAAAACAATGAAATATTTTTACTATTTCGAAATTTTAATTAAAAAGAGATATGAATGTTACTTAAGATTTTTAAAACCTTGTGTTAGGAGGGACCAAAACTATAGCCCTATGGTGCCGTGGTTTGAATTGAGTACCTTGCCGAATTTAATCCATTCTGTTAACATTCAGCTATCGGGATATCCAACTTTTTTAAATTTATTTATTATTTTTTTATTTTATTGATAAATCAAATCCCAAAAATCATTACAGTTTCCCAATTTGTTTTTTGGGGACAGAATATAACCACTAAGCAAACACTATTCATAATAAACAACAAATAACGAAAAGCTCAACCCAACTACACCTCAAAAGCTTTTGGTTACAGAAACTTTCTAATTTCAAATTAATTTCGAACCACATTTCTAATGAAATAGGTACTGAAATATATTTTACGGCTAACGAGTGTCATGCATTTCGAGAAATATACTATAACATTTTTATTACATCTTGTGTCTGTACGTGCGCGAACAATTGATATTTTATAGCGAGTTGGCATTTTTATTTTTATTCAGTGTCTACAAAGCATTCTATGAGAAAACTAGTTTTTAGGGTTCCGTAGTTCTACAAGGAACTCCTACAGTTTCGCTCTATCCGTTCGTCGGTTCGTCTGTCCTAAATATACGCAATCAAAAGATATGACCATTTATGTCGCATACCCTATACCAGTACATTCGAAACGGAAATCAAAACGGATCTAGTCCGTTCGTTGTGATCTGTTCTCCCAGATATTTAAAGTGGCTGACCTGCTCGATCTTCCCTATGTTTGTGTCTATGTGTTCAGGGGCTGTCTTGTCTCCTGAGATGAATTTTGTTTTTTCTACCGAGATGTACAGTCCTACCGAGTTAGCAACTTTCTCTAGTAGGTTGATTGCTTCCGCCGCATCTTTGTAGTGGTTTGTGAGAATTGCGAAGTCATCTGCGAATGCTAAGCAGTCTATGTTAAGGTTGTCTCTCTTGTAACCCAATTGTATAGGCTTTATGCCTGCTCTTACCATGAGTTCTCTCCATTTCCTCACCACCTTCTCCAATACGCAGTTAAAGAGTAGAGGGGAGAGCCCTTAATACAGAATTTTATTTCGACGTTTCTAAAGAACGATATGATGTTTTTATGATGTTTTCGTCTTTTATAGGGTTCCGTACCTATTAAACAAAAAAAAGTTAGAGGATCACTTTGTTGTCTGTCTGTCTGTCTATCAAGACCCTCCTTATCAGGAATGCGTAGATCTATAACATTGATAACTAGCGGTAGAGTGCCTAGTTTTAACATGTCCTGGAATATAGATAGTGATTTACCGAATATTTGCGCATACGAAGGGCCCAATATTATCAAATATGCGCCTTAACTCTTGGTGGAAAGGCCGAATATTCAGTAATATTATTCTAGTTCTTGCCCGAAGGGCCGAATATTAGTGAAAGCTCTTGGTCAATCGATGGAATTACATGAAAATGGTACGCGACCTAGGAGTGCCCTAGCTGCAATTGTCACACCCTCCTTACCGTCCGTGACAGTAGTATACGCATCCTTTCTCTCCTCCCCATCTACTTTTATATCCTTTTTCTCCATCTTTTTCCCCTACTCCTGTTTTTTCTAATTAGAGGTAGCACCACGCTTGTAGCCGAATTGAGCCGGCGCGTCCGTGTACCAGTACCTATTTCTCACATAAGATCGGCGTGAAGTGCCGGCAATGCTGTCACCTCAAATGATGGTATTGTTGCCGCGTTTCGTTTGGTTCCAAAGAAGACAGTGTTTGTCGTTCCCCTAAAGAGCAATTATTAGTTGTGGTTTTCTGTTGAATTTGGTTGATGCCCACTACCCCAAACCACTACCCTTCCCACGGGATGTATCAAGTAGGAATGGTAGCAGTCGGGCACTCGAGGAGGCTACCGGGCTTGGCACCCCGACATGAGAAAATCCTGGTAAATCATACGGTAGTGGATGTAAGGGTATCCAGGTGGTATTTTTGACACTAAACACGAAGTTATGATTGTTAGGGTTCCGTAGTACTACAAGGAACCTTTAGAATTTCGCTCTGTCCGTCTGTCTGCCCGTAAGGTGCCCCCCCCCCCCCAGGATTTACAAACTTTTAGACGTAGAGACTTGAAAGTTTCCATGTTGGTAGAACCTGCTAAAAAAACGTGAGGAAAATAAATCGGAACGAAATGACCTGGATCCGCCTTTACTACTCCCAGTTCAAACCATAAAAAGAAGATTCACCACCTCTGCAACGTATATACCGCCGAACTAAATGCCATAGCATCCGCTCTACATTTCTCTATATCTAATGTTCAAACCGAGAATATAGCAATAGTTTCGGATTCAATTAGCGCCCTCCAGGGGTTGAAAAATATGTATTCACACAACCCCATAGTCCTACGCATCCATGAATATATGTTAATGCTAAAAAACATAAGAAAACAAATATTCTTCATTTGGGCCCCAGGACATGTGGGTATTGCTGGGAACGAGATGGCAGACAAAGCTGCACGAACAGCTCTTACCCTCCCAGGTAGAGGCACTGCCCAAGAACTTCCTCATCCTCGGTTGGGAAACGATTAGTTTCGTTTCCGCTAGTAGGCTCGCGCGTCCACTCTCGCTAATTTCTCGGCCATTCCGCGTGTCCGTAGGTGTCAGGGGAGGTTTTCCGGGTACTGGGGCGCGTATTACTTTCCCTGCTTGTATTCGTTCGCGAATCCTTCCATTTTTCCTTTGTTCGTTGTAGTAGATTTCTCTGTCTTAATGTGTAGGTTTGCTAGGGCACTTCGCGTCTCGGATTTTGTCACCCCGTCAGGCGTAGGGTTGCGTGCGACAATTTTTTTAAGCACGTAATCCTCGGTTGGGAAACGATTAGTTTCGTTTCCGCTAGTAGGCTCGCGCGTCCACTCTCGCTAATTTCTCGGCCATTGGGAGGGGGTTTCTGTACTTCAGAATGAGGCAGATGTCAGCTGAGGGATCTCTGGCTTGCACTTACTGGGGTAGCATCATCTGAATGTGGTAGCAAATCTTGCAGTTTGGCAGGCTGCAGGGAGGCTGGCACCACTGTGTCGTACTCAGTACCTCCGTGCTGACATTTGTATGTGCTGATCTGAAACTGCTTTGTGTTCGCATGGGTAGCATCGTGTGGTTTTGAACTACTAATGCAGGTGCAGGGCAGAACTCTGCAGTTTCGGTGGCCATGAGGTTCCTTACTGACACAGTGTGCACTATCAAGCATTTGCTTTGTTTTCCCGTAGAAAAAACCTCTGTTTTGCTGTTAAATCAAGTAATCCATGTGCGTAGGACTTTAATCGTTGAACAAACGAACCCTTAATAGCGGCTACACCAGTAGGAGGTCCTGATCCAACATCGAGGTCGTAAACCCTCTTGTCGATAAGGGCTCTGGAAGAGGATTGCGCTGTTATCCCTAGGGTAACTGGGTCCGTTGATCGGCTTTGCCGGATCATAAGGTCAGATCTTTCTGTGAAGTAGGGCTGTGGCCCAGCTTTTAAGGAAGGCTTCCCGTTCCTCGTGGGGGTTTTGTTTTTCCCCATGGTCGCCCCAACCAAAGACAGGGGGACAGACGCTTTATTTTGTTGGGTTTGAGGGTGTATTTATGTGGTAGTTAGTGTTGGGGCTGTCCTGGGTCTAAAGCTCCATAGGGTCTCTAAATTTCATTTGCTGCTGTTGTTACTGCTGTTGACCACGTCACAACCAAGACAACCCCAAAGAGTAGCACTTATGAATGTAGAAGCCATTAGTGCTCAATTTGAGGTCATCTTAATGTGATTTTAACATCAGCAGTATTCAGTCTGCATCAAAGTACTTCAATGCTGACAGTAGAAATAGCACTTACTAACAATGGAACAAAAAGTCCATGCTCCGATCGGGTCAGATGTCCATCCTCCAGTGAACCATGATTTTCTCAGAAGGTCTCTGCTGTCCTCAAGAGCTTCCTCAGATGTCTTCATGGCTGCCTCTGCTGCTTTGTACTGGCTCAGGTGAGTGAAAGTTCACTTTAAGTACTGTATGCTATATTGTGAGGGTAGGCGAAGAAAACTCGCACACTCGCCGCCGGAGGGCGCGCAATACTCCAGTCAGCTCGTGACCAAAACGGAAGCAACTTTGTCGAAACGTCGGGCAATAAAAAAGGTATTATTACGATTAATTATCGCGATAAGATTATACAAAATATGTACGAGGGGAGGTCAAAAAGTTCGCGGAATGGAGGGGTTAGTGGGGGTAGGTTCACTTGTCCAGGAAGGCACAAGTTAAGCACCTCATTAAGAGTATATATACCAAGTTTGAACCTAATAGGGTTATTAACTTTTGAGTTATCGGCCTGTAAACAACTGAATCGGGAAGAAGTCAGCCAGTATGGAGAAAATTGAACACCGCGCCGTTAGAGTAATTTAGAGGTGATTCTTCGGTATGGTAAATATCGAAATCTGGGGTCTCCGAAGCGTATGTGTCAGTAGGGTAGCGCGATAAATGGTCGGCAACTTTATTTGCTTTTCCCTTAATGTGTTTTATGTCGTATTCGAAGTCTTCTAACAATAATTTCCAGCGGGTTAGTCTCGCGTTTTGAGTTTTACACGTTTTTAAGTACTCGAGGGGCTTATGATCTGAATAAATAATGAATTTTCTTCCGTACAGGTAGGGTCTAAAATGATGGCATGCCCAAATGATGGCGAGGCATTCCTTTTCCGTCGTCGAATAATTTTGTTCGGCTTTATTTAAAGTTCTCGAGGCAAAGCATACAGGGAGTTCTTTTCTAAACGAGTACGTTTTTACACAAATATAATAATTCCTCTTGTGATATAACGCAATAAAAAATTTAAATTTTGTAGATATTTGTGGAATTTTCTTATAGACAGACGACTTAGGTTACTTAGGTAAATAACAGTTATTTGTGTCGTTCTACGGGCCGCGGCTTGGCGCAAGGGGATCCAATTTCGCCAATTCTTTTTAATTTAGCTACTTAACATATTTCTAGGCAAGTTGATAGTGTGTTTATATCCCAGTATGCAGACGACTTTGTTCTGTATGCTATCAGTTCAAGTATAGAGATATGTAGATATAACTTACAAATTGCGTTAAATGTTCTTTCACGGTTGTTTTTGGAATTGGGTTTAGAAATATCCTATTTTGAAGACGCAAGATAATATTTTTCGAAATAAGGTTGTTCAAGAGTTTAGCTTTCACGAAGACTTGATAGAACCTCCAAAAGAAGAACGAAAACCACCATACACCATCACAGAATCCACATCAAGATTTATTAAGAAATTCGACACAACTGAAGTTGACTACACTATCCAAATAGAAAAGATTATGGAAGTTGAAAACGCTATCAACGCAATGATTAAACTGGTCAAAGAGAAGGGAAACTACAAAAATGGAGACAAGATCACTATCATAGCAAGCAATCCTAATTTCAATCACGATATTTCAACTGTAGTTCAGTCCGATGTTAAGGCTAGATCCTTCATGAATCACATTAGCAGAATTTTGTAGGCAAACCCTTTCAAACACACACAAGAAGAGCGCTGGAAACGAAGTTTTTAAATTAGTTACCAACTGCTGTAAATATTTATTTTGGGTGGTAACATTTGTAAATATTTGTTTTATAGAATAAACTTATTTTCTTTTTTATTCGTGCGTTCCTTGTAGGTTATACTGGAATCAATATTTATATCCACGCCCAAGATTAGCCAAATACAAATACGCGCTCACATCTTTTGTAGCCGAGCTGATAAGAGAAAATCTGATGGGGGAAATGAGTTAAGAACAGTTAAAAAGAGCACGGCAGCATAATATGTGCTGACCAGCGGTATTCATTGATGAGAAAATAGCGTTACAGGATGCACAGCGAAGCCGACCTCCAGTAGAAATTTGAGGACTGTCAGCGTTCAGTAAAAAAACATTGATTTCTGTTTTTTTGGCAGGCCAGTTCACACTAATCTACTATAATAACCGATTATATTAAAAACATGTTGCCAGTCACAACAAAAAGTTATTTGCTCTTCCAGTATTTCAAGATAACGAAGAGATTAAACCAAATATAGTTTAATAAAGACAATCATTAATAAATTACTAATAAAGATAATAAGAAAGGCTATAGGTTGAGACCTAATAAGGAAATGTACAAAGAAGTTACTGATTTGGAAACGGATATAAGAATAAGAAGACTAAGGTTCCACGGACGTATGGTGAGGATGCACCCAAAGAGATTAAATAGAGAAATCTTCTAAGTCTTTTTGGTCGGCTGTCGTATTGGAACGGAGCGTCCAGGTATCAGTACCACTAACTATTTAGCCTGGGCGAATAATATAACTTATTGGTTCTATAATGACGATAAATTGTATTATTTGTTAGGAAAAATAACAGGTAAAGCTCGAAGTGTTTTCGCCGGTATTACACCTTGTCCCGAAAATTATACTTTAATATGGAACGCTTTAATTGACCGCTTCGAGGACACGCGCACTTTAGCTTCTACTTATATCGATCAGCTGATTAACTTTAAAATGAACGGGTCCGCTTCCGCCGCTAACTTTCAGTACTTCTTAGATACTTATGTGTCCGCTGTTAACGCTTTAAAAAACCTAAAGGTCAATGATCTATTCAATACCTTATAACAACCGTACAAAACAAATATAATAAACTTGAGTAAAACACATAAGACACCTTAGACAAGATCGATCTTACAAAAGACTACATACAAATATAAGAATCAAAACACAAAATGTTACTGAAATACAGTGCAACGACCCTACTAAAAATCAAAAAACCAGCTCCAAACAGCGTCAGTACAACGTAAGGTGCATGCCTCCCTTACACTGTCTGAGGCTTGGGCTTCTAAACTGACCAAAATGCACACTCATTCTGATGCAGGTGGCCAGCCTACATCGGAAGAAGTGGCCAGCAATATCTAGAAAGGTCTCTAAGAGTAGATAGAAACGTGGACATATTTGTATTTGCCAACTTCTGGATCTAGTTTAATAAAGTTTTTTGGAAGCATTGATGCTCACTCAAGGTTTTCAAGGTCTAAGAGACCAAGATTTTGTTCAAGAATTTATTTAGTGATGAGGATGTGCACAAGAACATTATTTTTCATTTAATTAGCATTGTTGGTATAAGATAAAGGGTTTTTAGATTTGGTAAGAGATAAGCACACTTTGAAAGAATCACTGATGAGATGCTATGCTCTGTTCAGTTTTCATATTAAAAGCTATGGTCATTTCATATATCATTTCAAAAAATTGACCTGCCTTCAATTACAAACAAACAAACATTCCTGGAAAACATTAATTACATCTTCATTAACAAAAAAACTTAATCAAGTTAAATTATTTATATTAAGAATTCCTTAGTGACAATGGAGGTGAATTCGATAATGAGAATGTCAGAAGCATATTGCGCGAAGCTGGTATAAGACAAAGACTCACGATGCCTTACACGCCACAGCAAAATGGCTTAAGTGAACGTGAAAATCGAACTTTAGTCGAAGCTGCTCGTACAATGATGCATGCTCATGAAGAGTTACCCGTTGCAACATGGGCAGAGTTAGTGAATACTGCTGCATATGTCTTGAATAGAACTGGCCCATCTGCTGAAAATGGTAAATCACCATTTGAATTGTGGTTCAAAAAGAAACCATCAATTAAACACTTAAAAATTATTGGTTGCGAATGTTATGCACATGTTCCTAAACAAAAGAGAACTAAAAATCAAAAATAATAAATGCGATTTCTATAACTAAAACATGAATATCGAGGTATCACAAAGGTACTGGGAAAAAATGCTATTACATATTATTATAGTCGTATTGACAGACGATGTCTACTGTATAAATCATTTGAATGGAATAATTACAAATTAAAATCTTTAACAGTCCTAAAATAAAATTAAAATATTTTTTTTCCCTATATTTTATTAACAATGTTTTAATAATTAAGCTTCTTGAATTCTTAATTTTACAATATGGGAGATGTAAATAAATGCGGACACAGAGCCGAACAAAATATTTTTCATCTCTTTTATCCTTATGCGGATGTTTACAATCTATTTCTCTCTAATCTGAGAGAGCTACGCAACGAGCAAGGCTAATGGCTTTATATCATCATTGAATCTATATTTTGTAACCTAATTTTACGCGAACGAATTTGCGGGCAAAGCTAGTGCTTTATAAACTCGTTAGTATAGAATTTTGAAAAATAAACATGAACCATAATAAACAGTTAAAACTTCAGTTTTCCACGCGAAAAACATCAATTAATTAATTTTTAAAAATGTGTTTCCACATTTAACAAATTGAGTATAAATCACAAAGGATGAAAGCAGTGTATCGGCGAAGCCTGGCTGTCGGCGCAAGTACAAATGTATCAGATTTATCTGCCGTCTGTCCTCATTGTTTTATAGCTCTATCATCGTTTTCCACAGCCCATTGCACTCATCAGTGTGTCTGTGCCGACCAAAGGCTCATATATTTTATTTTTATTTTATTATTTATTTTCTATATACTAAAGTATCTATGTACGTATATCGGGCTGGAGGGAAGCACGGGTTCCGTATCCAATCGCGGCATCCGGTGCCGACCAAAGGCTCATATATTTTATTATGTATTTCCTATATACTAAAGTATCTATGTACGTATATCGGGCTGGAGGGAAGCACAGGTTCCGTATCCAATCGCGGCATCCTGTGCCGACCAAAGGCTCATATATTTTATTATGTATTTTCTATATACTAAAGTATCTATGTACGTATATCGGGCTGGAGGGAAGCACAGGTTCCGTATCCAATCGCGGCATCCTGTGCCGACCAAAGGCTTATTTAGATTTAGGTATATTTGTTGACAAATTTCCAGTTTATAAAGAGAATTTGTACTAAGTTTTAGTTATTGAGTATTAATTTGTTATTTTTGTTTTCATTTTGTGTTGTTAATTATTTTTTTTACAGTGGAAACTTTACCGATTTGTGCTTTTGTTTTTAACCTAGTTTTATAAGTTTTTTTTTTTTAATTGTGTGTGTCCCAAATATTATAAAATAAAAAATAAAATAAAATAAATGTTATCAACCTCCTTAATTTAATTTTTTCAGCAATACAATTTCGCCATCGTCTATCAGAAGCTTACCGAAATCTTTGTAGTATTGTTTTTCAGTACAACATTTAAGTAGAAAATCCTGTCTTATAAGTGCACACGAGGCCAAGATCCACTGTTACAAGCTTTATGGTTAGCTGAAGACGAAACGAAAATATTAATCGTGACCATAGCTTTAGGTATGCTTTGAAATAACGAATTATTTTAGTCTGATATAACACATAGTTGGATATTTTAAAGTTTGGTTCTTTGAAGAGACAAAATTAGGAAGGAGATTACGATAAATAGAATAACAACCGTAAAATTAATTTCCTATAAGCGCGTGCAGTAAGCTGCTCACCAAACCGGGCCAAGACTTAAAGCTCTCTACAAACTTCCATTAGAGCAGGCGAGCTTAAAATAGACAGACAGTTTCAAAAGTTTACTAACTATAGCCAAATCATATATTAATATGTTTGACGTAATGATTTGAAATGTTAATTGAAAAACAGAATAAATTACAAACCAAACAATTCAGCTGTCGTCACCTAGCAGTCTAGGAAATGGGTATACACGAAATTAAGGACGAAATATTGTTTGTAAATCTTTTTAATATTTGTTAAAGTGGATAATAAAATTACAATTTTTTTTTTGTTTATTCATCTATGATACAACATGCGATACAGTTGCATTGAAATCTAAAAAAGTGTATTACAATAAAATATTTAAAAATTAACAATTAACAATTAAATAATAACATTAAAATCAAACAATTTTTAGTGACAAAGATCACAGTTACAGCCTAAAGAGCGAATTATTAATTATATTAAATATATTAAACATTTTAATGCCATTGATATAATTGAACACCCACTATATAATACGGTTATACCCCTTTAATTGGGTCGTTTACATTAAGTCGATTGCTGCAATTAGTGAATGGCCTTCTCATCTGCACTCTTTAAGGAAAATACTTTAACTTCAATGATGGAAAAAAATGTATTTTGAGGAATTATTGATTTTTTCTTTAGAAATAAATTGATTTAACATTAATCACAAAACTCTAACACGCAGACTTTTGTTGAGTCTTCTATGGATCATGTATACAACGTTTTTAATAATAATTAATTGGATCAAAAGTCGGATACAGAAGGCGGTATTGCTTGAGACGGCACGCATAGTGAGGAGGTTCCTCTCTCTGGACCCCTGACCACCGGTGGCTATTCTGAAGCAAGTTCTTCTGCTAATTGAAACAGAAGGTCTTTTCGTGAAATATTTTCTCCTGTTGTGTTTTTGTACAATATCCAGCTATTTTTTTTTATTCAATTTTGTAACAACATATATTATAAGACATAGTTATATTGCACATTATAAACCACAGAGGTTTGTCCAATATGCCTTTGCATTATTTATTATTCTTTGTCGAACTAAACCTTTGTTTAGTTCGACAAAGAATTACAATATTATACAGGGTGGGCCAGAAAGAATTGCGAATTTGAAAAAAATATAATAAAAAAAACTAAATACAGTTCACATACAATTTTTATTTCAATTAAAAGAAGACATCCGGGAAATTCATTTCTTAAAAACAAAATCTTTTAATTTAAACGCGCATCTATGATTATGACGAATCTGACAGTAGAAAACTGAGCTGCGGGCTGCCTGAATTTGTCACTTTGACGTTGTTCAGCTGTTCTGAAGCTTTCTTGCAATTGTCACATGATAGATCAACATCAATTAAGTTTTTTAAATCTGGATCTAAATCCTGTGCCAAACTCAAAAGATACTCCTGTAACGCTTAGAAATTAGTAGCGGTCAAAACAAAATATTTTCTGGTTGAATTTCAGTGTACTTCGACCAAAAACTCTTTGGGATTTAAATTTTAAAACCATTTCATTCGTTCAATAATCAATTTAATTTCTTTTGAATAAAACAAAATATTTATTAGAATTTTATGGTAGACTCTTAATCGTTTTACTTTTATCTGTACAGAGTTAAAACCTATTATAGAAGTGATGCAAAAATAATTAACATAGATATATGTACTAGCTGTGCCGTCTGTATAAAATTGGGAAAAAAATAGATTAAATTTTAGCGTGATATACATATACCTTCCTTGATATATGAGCTATCTAATGGTGATAGAATTTTTTAAATTGAACCAATAATTTCTGAGATTAGTGTGTTCAAGTAAACAAACAACCTCTTCAGCTTTATATATTATTATTGATAATTATTATTTTGTAAACATTCTAATAAATAGATTCGGAATGTGTTCTTATTTCATATAATGTATAACATTTCATTGTAATCAATTGAGCAGTATTATCATCATCCATTTGGCTGTTTTATAAGCTATATTTATAAACGTCAATTTTATTAGGTACTATTTATTTTTATATATTATAATATTTGTCTTAAAAGCGAAATTGAGTATATGGGTTCCTCGCGATCAGATCCGTGTATTCATTTGTTTGTTATCACCCATTTAAAATTCACATACTTTAAAACTTAATTTATTCCCAGGCTTTTCGTCATACGAACAATGAAATTTAAAAGCTCTGATTCAAATGTATTAGGCAAAATTAAAAACACCGATTACGACTCTATTAATGATCGACCTAGTAACATCACTAACCTCTATAGTACGATATTTGATTGTTTACTTCAAAACGTTAGATTCCAAGTTGTTACATACATTGACTAATATTGCCTGTTATACAATTTCTTTTTGTAACACTACTCCTCAATGTATAAAGAAAATGGAAAACGAATGATGTTTTGTAGCAAACTGTCAAACTTGTTATCAGTACTGTTATGATATTTTTATATCATCTATTATCTGTAAGGTCATAAGTTCAAATGATGTTTCGGTTAATGACACTTATTTCTGATCTGTGTATTATGTATGCATTATGTACCTTTTATATATATGGAGTCAATTTAGACTTACTAAAAACTGAAATGCAAAATTTAAAGAACTTTGCAGGTTGGTTCCAATACGCGGATAAAAAATGGAAAAACCTGTGCAATGCTGTGCTTTGATGACGTTTTGGTGTACGGGTTTGAGGATTCAAAATTTTTATTTTTTTATGTGCGATTTTATGCAAAGACTTTCACAAAACAAAACGTTTTATGGGCTGCGGTGATTTGCACGTGTCTATGGGCTGCAGTGGTTGTTAACCAGGAGACAGACTTTATGCTTATTTCCTAAAATACTTATTCCTCGGTTAATTCTAAATCAACGCAAGAGAAACAAAAGCGACATTTATATGTCAGTTGTGTCGCTAAAAGAAGCGCGGGTATAAATCACAGCTAACGCGAGATTCGCTAACGGCACCGCGGGGACGCTCGCCGGCGACCGCGGGGAACGACCGCCACATTATGAATACAAAACCAATTTAGTGCTGACATAATCCCTACCACCTCCGAGGATACGACGACTGGTATCAAATACTGGAAACTAAAATTTGATTTTTTACTTGCAGGGAGAAAACTGAATCATGATTTTGATACACTTGCAGCAAGATAACTAAATCATGATTTTGATACACTTGCAGCATGATAAGTAAATCATGATTTTGATACACTTGCAGCAAGATAACTAAATCATGATTTTGATACACTTGCAGCATGATAAGTAAATCATGATTTTGATACACTTGCAGCAAGATAACTAAATCATGATTTTGATACACTTGCAGCAAGATAACTAAAT
>JANCMC010033368.1:39500-69474 GCA_024363005.1 Charaxes varanes
CAGCAAGATAACTAAATCATGATTTTGATACACTTGCAGCAAGATAACTAAATCATGATTTTGATACACTTGCAGCAAGATAACTAAATCGTGATTTTGAGACACTTGTATCACGAAAATCAAATTGTGACTTCGCCACACTTGCAGCAAAAAAAACTAAGTAAATTATGATTTGTACTGATTGCGCGATTTGTGACTTTGCGCTATGAAATTCTTTAATAAAATATTTATCAAATTCATTTTATAATCATTTATTGAGTTGTGTTACCAAATATTTTTTACATTATCAGTACATAGTATTTATCTAAGTATCTACACGAGCCCTAACGTATTCTCTTAGCAAACTATTAATGTAACTAACACAGATGTGTTACGTTCATTAGTGTATGTTTAAATACGTCACTGACGCGTTTGGTTAATTTGCGTCTAATTGCGTCACACTTGAACCAGCTGACCCACTGACGAGTCAGCTCGCGAAAGTATCAATTAGCGTCTACAATGCGATTGACGAGGAGTTTTTGTTTCGATGTGTTACACAGATATGCTGTGACGTTTTGTAAACAGGAGATTAAGAGGGGCTGACACTGCTAGAACATCCATTAAAAACCACAACTAAACTGTGGAGCTTTGGAATTTGGTTAGGCTCGCTTTCGCATGTAACTCTTGGTTATTAATCAAAATGGCTTCTATAAACCTCTACAGAATATAAAGAGCTGAAGGAAAAGCACAAATAGTCGCTTCTTTCCTCCCATTATTTCAAGCGAGACCATATCATATTAGTATGGCCTTAGCTATCTTTCATAATAGGGAACTTATAGCAGTTCTTGACAAGCGAAGGCATTTTAGTAGATTGTTGAAGAATTTTGCTGGTATACCCCTCTGTCAAATATATGATTGTATAGTCATAGACGATGAAATGACTATGCCGAGAGATGATAATAGTCCCTCGAGGACTTAGGGGTAGCTGGGGATGGTACCCCCGACCCGCGGAGTGAATATAGAACAATATAATCGTGTCTGAAATTCGATACGCCCGTTTTATTTGATTAACTACAATTGCATAAATTTTGAAATGAAGTTACTTACCGTAGGCTGATGCAGGCAAGAAAAAGGGCAGTTCGTATGATTGAATATTGGAACGGAACCATATGAATTGCTATGTTTTACCTATGTTTAACGATAATTTTAAAGGTAGTAAAAATATATGCTCTTAAATGCTTGTAAAACAGCCGAATTTAATGCCTACATAATTTTTATGTTTGACTTTGTTTAAAGTATGATGAGAATTTCCTCAAAATGGTGTTTCTATTAAATAGACAATTTGATTCAAAGGCAATAAAAAATACAGAACGTTTTGTTTACGACTCCATTAACAATAATCATATTTCATGCCAGCAATCCACACCACAGCCATCGTATAAAGGACTCGTAACGGGGCATTAATAACATAACAATAGTGTTTATAAACATATAATATTATCACTAAAAAACACCACTGTGATACTCTGGAGAAATCAAATGTGATGCGCTAAAATATGGAAATAGGGTTGCCAAATACATTTCAATTGTCAGGAAAATCTTTTATATTAAAAATAGAGCTAGCTTAAAAATCAAGCATCGCTTCAGCAGCTAAATTAAAAATGCTACTGTCTTTTCATCAGATCACTTAATAATTATAACATGGTTTCGTTTTGGTACTCTCATCGTAAAATTATTGCAATTTTACAGTCTAGCTTTTTTAAATATCATATATTTTGTACATTTTTATACGTATTCATTTTCGTCAACATTCATAATTAGGGGTAGCGTCACGATTGTAGCTAAATTGGGCCGGCGCGTCCGGGTACCAGTACCTCTATCTCACATAAGATCGGCGTGAAGTAGCGGTAATGCTGACATATCAAGTGATGGTATTGTTGTCGTGTTTCGTTTAATATTAAGTTAGAATGGCTCAAAAGAATTATAAATAACAGAAAGATAATATCTAGTAACATTGAACAGAAATATTTTATAAATGTATGTTTATATAATTGTATTATTATAAATGTTATTTTATACAAAAATATTATCTAGCATATTTTAGGGAAAAACTCTTTTTGTATTGTAACCCAAAAACCATAGACAAAGTAGTGATGCCCATTTAATAGAAACCGAAAATAATTGAAAGTAATGTAGTACGATTTAAATAAAGTTTTTTGTAACATTTCATTATTTACGGGGAAATTGTGTGTTGAGTGTAATAAAAAAATATTGAATGAAATCTTGTAAATATACTTATATTTTTCTTATATATTTAAACCATTCTCGTTTCCTACCATTTTCCTGGTCCCGTTCCGTTGCCCATTATTTTCGAAAACTACCCGTATCAAACAGACAGACACAACTTTTTTTATATATGCAAACCTTGTCCTGACAATGACAAACGCGACAAAAAAAGAATTATCCAATTTGGTTCAGTCGATTGAAAGTTATGCGCTTACATACATTTTGGAAATTCATTTTTATTTATATGGATAACTTTGAGCATAGCATGCAATTTAAACTATATTCATTTTTTACATCCTCTTTGACGATATTTGCAGCAAGCATTCTGTCAATGTTGAATCATAAGCCATAAGATTGCATTAAAAAGTTTAAATTCTCAAAAGCGGGTTGACATGAGAGTTTAAAATTAATTGACAGCGTTTAGCGTGACAATATATAGCCTATAGCCTTCCTCGATAAATGGGCTATCTACTACTGAAGGAATTTTTCAAACCTGACCTATAGTATCTGAGGTTAGCGCGTTCAAGCAAACAAAATCTTCAGCTTTATATATGAGTATTAGATATAAGATATGCTTCAATCTAATTTATTCCCTTAATGTCTTAACAAAAAGTCTTTTTTATAACCAAATAGACAAAATAACGTGGTTTATATAAACACGGGTATTCCAGGCTTCAAAAACCACATCATTAGCGTTTTTATTTAAAAAAAAGTAATTAAAAAGTCTTTATTGACCAAATTCCACTAATATTATAAACGCGAAAGTATGATACTAGAATAAAAGTAGCCTAAAGGACTTAAGGATAGCAAGTAGTATATTATATAGCTTTCTAACAGTAAAAGAATTTTCAAAATCGTATTAGTGTATCGGAGATTATGCAGAACATAGGAACTTACAAACTTTACCTCTTTATAACATCATACGTGAACTAAAAACATTCGATACCATTTTACAAAAATTGCGCGGACAGAGAAGTATTAAATTTGGCACAATTATATTTTACTAACTATACCCACGATTTCGTCCGCGTAAAATTAGGTAATAAAAATAGATTCAATTTTACCGTGATGACATATAGCTTACAGCCTTCCTCGATGAATGGGCTATCTAACACTAAAATAATTTTTCAAATCGGAGATTAGTGTCGACTCTCTCGACTTAATTTTTTTATTGTAACTTTCACACTTTCATTGCACTATTTTTCATTGTTTTACGTCCAAACAGACAATTTAAATGTTATAAAAATGTATATATAGAAATATTTCTTGCCCCTTACCTGTGTAACCTATGTAAAGCAAAGTTGGTATGAATTCAGTTATTTCTAACTTTGTAAAGAAGTAGAATATTGAATAGATAAGAATATACACGGCAGATCCTCCAGATATGATGAAACTCTTCCACCACCAGTGATAATCCTAAAAGAAAAAAAAAGAATGATTTCGTCATGAAATACTGCTACTGTATTGTTATTATGATGAATTTTTGAAATTGAAATACTAAAAATATATCTATTTGAAGTATTCTGAAATATATAACAATTCAGCATTTTTTTGTATTTTAAAATAATCATTGGACTTTGACATTCTTCTCTTTTCTTTTAAACCTTCCCCTTAATAAGAGGAATGTAGCAAAACAAACAGAATTTAAAACGGTCCAGTGGTTTAAGACTTTTAGCGAGACTAACGAATAACGATTGATTTATATATATAAATAAAAATGAATGTTTCAACATTAGAGAATGGCTCGACCAATTCGGCTATTTCTTTTTCGTATGTTCCTTGAGGAACACGGAAACTTTTAACAAAGAGAAAAAGTATAAGAAATAACTTTTGACAGAACAGAGTCTTTCCGAGCACCTAGTTGTTGATAATATTGGTATAGTACAAATTTTCCCAGGCCTGCAGGTTACAATTTGATTGGCGCCAAATCTCTTCTCACGTCTCTCTTCTGAAATCGGCTTACCAACGATCAAAGTTGCCAGTATTGTATAAGAAATACAAGGGGAAATAGTTTTGACGGTTGCATTACTTTTTATTCCATTTTTACTCAATAATCGTCAGCCGTTGCCTCTTAAATTTTCTTTATAAAAAGCAATTTAAATTCTCTATTTATATTATATATAAATGTTACAAATAAACGGATAATAAATCGATTTTATGCTACCTTAACTAATCGATTAAAATAATATTATATTTAGTAACTTGAAAATTTGTATACATTCAGAATATTCATTAAAATGAGAATCTCACATGGTCGGTTTTATTTTCAAATATTCATTACGAAACTGCGCGAGCTTTGAAATTGACGCGGGTAAAGTCTGAGTAATTAGAATTAAAGCCTTTTGCTTCACACCCAACTTAGACGTCACTTTGGTCTTTCAGAAATGCCGCCGTCACACAACGCGGTGAAATTAAAAGAATCTCGGCAGGAGCAAAAAAGGCTTAGGGCGTATTTATGCCTCACTTTACCAACGTGCACTCGTTTAAGAGTGCTATGATGAAGACGTAATATTCGAAATTAAAATTTAAAACCACAGATGCTTTTAAATAGTTAAAAATTAAATCTAATACATGTTTCTAAATGAGCAACTGAATCGAATTGGCTAAAACCGCCGATTTTGAAACATTCTTCATTGGTGCTCTGCGCTGTTATTAGCTTTAGCGTGATGGTATATAGCCTATAGCCTTCCTCCATAAATGGGCTATCTAACGTTGTAAGAGTTTTTCAAAACAGACCAGTAGTTTTGGAGATTAGCGCGTTCAAACAAACAAGCAAACTCTTCAACTTCTATATTAGTGTAGATAAGTTTTAAGTGTAGGTTGTATTAAAACTACAAAATTCTATCTTCTGAGCTTAAATTGCTTAAGCAATTTTGTAAGAAAGTCCATGTGAATAAAGCTATTTTTGTCTTTGAAACTTTGAACTATAAAAAAGTGTATGCTATATGAAGATTGATATGTAATGAATATTCAATACCACCGAAGTGCCTACCGGCGCCCATGGACATCTGCACGACCAGAAGGCCAGCAGACGCGCTGCCGGCCCTTAATGACTAGTCTAGGCCACCGGGTCAGTCTTAATAATGACCCAATACTTAAGCTATATGGGCTTTAAGTGAAAAACAAGCTACACTTTAGGAAGTCTAAAACGTAATTATATAATTCAAAAGTGAGCGTAAGTTTATTTCCAAATGAATTTATTGAAATAGATGAATTTATTTATGTAATTCATTGGATACTTTAGATTCGCAAAAATATGACATACAGGACGTCTGCTGGACGCGTTAGTAGCAAAGTTTGTAAGCTTTTTTTTTAAAATTAATGCTCTGTTTAGTAAAATTTTTATACATGACCTAACGTCATCATCTTCAGTGCTTATATCACACTCTCACACTTGACGTAACGGGCTCTTCAGATATAATAAAATCTAACCCATATATAATCTTGGTATTCTGTAAATAGTTGTTGAAATTTACGACTTTGGTATGCTCCCGTGATATTCGATACGCACATTACTATGGGAACGAGCTTTTGCGGTTTAAGCGACGCCCGAAAAAGGTTTCTATATAAAAATTTCGTTGAGAGACGCGATAATAAGAGTATGGGATACTAACGGACCCGGCAGTAGGTAATTGCTTTGTTCTAACGTCGAATAATGAACAAAGTGTAGGTAAAGTTGGAATCGGAGTTCAGTTTCATTGTGAATCTAAATTATGTATTTAAATATTTTTATGAAGTTGTTGTGTATTATTATTATGTACTGTATTAAATATGTATATATTAATGTAGCTCATATTTGATTATTATTTATTTTAATGCGTCGATATTCTAAGGGTTGCCTGGAAGAAATCGCTGCCTAGCGATGAGGTCGCCCTGTGTACCATAGCATTAAGTATAATTAAGTGTATTCCTGTAAAGTGTTACTTCACGAGTGCAATAAAAAATATGTAATTATTATAGTAAAAAAATCCAGAAAGCCTCTCAAACACTACACAAAATATCATCAAAATAGTTCCATTGGCTTGTTATAGTGATTCCGAAGAAGCGGTCACTGGTGCGTTACTGCTAGCGTAGATGACTGTTAACGGGTGTAATTACTGGTTTCGTCTTTGTTGTTCAAAATAGGATACGCTTGTTAATTGTATCGTAGATACGTTCGTGATTAGTGTGGAGCCAGACTAGAGACTAGTTTAAAACGTACGTTGTTAGGGTGTAGCCTGACCAGCGACTACGCCGCTACGCTACGTATTAGTCACGTTATTCCTATTTTTTTATGCTTATGCTAGGAGTGGCTGAGATGTTAGTCCAGCGAAATTGGATTCTAAACCTTGCAACTAACAAGTTGCCTTTTCATCGCTGAGCTACGGAGACTTTATATGCATTATACATGAGAATACATTTTCTTAAAACTCAAATTCGCACGTAAATGAAAGCACTTACTTCCATATCGGATATGTTAAGCGAGTCCCCTACTGCCTTCATATCGGCATAAAAACTATTACGATTGGATTCCGGAGCCGTTCCCGATCCAGACATAAAAGTTATTCGACTAACATTTCGGTGAACAATCGGTGAACAAATAAAAACTTAACACAGGGGGACCTACGCGATTCGTATCGGCCGCCCTCCTCCTCATAAGTGCACAGTTAAAAATAATTGCATTGCTGCATTTCTTGCCGAAGTATAGAGCGCGCTCCGCTATATAGATGCGTTTTGCAATTTATTTTTAAAAGAAAAAGGTAGGGCATAACTAGATTTCTCGTTTGTAAGGTGGCAATGTGGCTCAAATATCAAAAAACTAGAGATAATTAATAGTATTAGTGTTTTTACTTGGAAAGAAGATTTCCAGAAGTCTTTAGCGAAGAAGTTAGACTCACAGCAGTCGGCAGCGCATGTCCCGCGACCCTTCTCTTTGTGCTCCGCGACTATTTGTTAATGGCTAATTCTTATAAATCGATAATGATAAAATTACACGACAGAATAAATAAATAAAATTTTGCATTTTTGATATCGCTTATAATATCTACATACATAAATAGAAGCTGGCAACCGATTTTCAAATAATTATTTTACAAGTGCGGCCCGCATACATCGTTATATTTTAACGATGTGGCCCGCCTCCATCTATTTTTTTTCGATGCGGTCCTTGCTGGTAAAAGGTTGCCTTTGGATTAGAACAACAATAACGCGCGAATACTATGCATCATTAACAAGCCTCTATCGGCTCTATTGCCTGCTTATTATCAGTGTATCTCAATTTATTTTAAGAGGAGTAGTAGGGCAAAATGAATTTTTTTCGTTCGTAATTTCGAGTTGCCCGATTGAAGAAGCGCTACAACCCTGCAAAAACCGAAGCCAAATAATGCTACTCGTAAATGAAGTAGTTATTGTAATGAAACATAACTGATTATTGTTGATGAAATCACCTTATTATCCATAATATGCTGAAGCATAGGCAGTAAAATAATATTTTTATACAGACACCTATACCTACTATGAAATTGGAAAAACTACGATGTACTCGTTCAAAAGGTGAATTACAGCGTGCAGCGCCGGCTGTGAAATATCAACAGGTACGTCCGATAAAGGTTAACTATGCAGCGAATAAATAATTTCAACTGCTAAAGGATTAAATATAGCCCTCGATGGAGGTGTTCAAGGAGTGTCGTAGGTTTCTGCGGCAACCTCGTACAAATTGATGGTTTTCACCTCGTTCGATGCAAAACAATCTTGGCGTCCTTCTCGTGTCTCGTCTCGTGCATCGCATGCCAGCCGACGCGGTAATCATTGTTTTCTCAACAAAAAGAAAAATACGACACACGATGGTATATATGGACGTGAGAGAAACACCGCGGTGCCGAGATAAGTTTATGATAAATAGCTCTCAAGTTTTATACTCTGTCCGTGCTTATTGTGATCTTTTTAACCCGGCGTGGGTGAGGTCGGGTGTGCCATACTCGAAGAGTTTTTTAAAAGCAAATTTTTTAACGTTTGTTGTTGCCGTGGAAACCCCACACACACATATATAGATATAGATATGGGAGTTAGGTACACAACCTTGCCACGTTTATGTTCCCAGTTCTCGTGCCTCCTTCTTCATATCTTTAGCTTTGAATCATTAGAAATCGACAGAACTTCAGTTGTTTGACTACAAAATAATACGAGCGTATTCCTTAGTAATACCAATTAAACAATAATTTGTTGAATTAACAAGCACTGGCGCCTCGTAGGACGCTGTAGCGGTAGAAACTTCGCGCTTCGCCTTTTAATGACGAATATTTGCAAATCAATGACGGCCGTGCTCGTTTTTATTCAACAGTGCCTGCGCAGGGAGACGGCAGACTTACTCCTTTTGTCTATGATAATTTCTCACTTAAAGCTGTAACAAGCTCAGTTCATGAAAGAATAACCGCGACGGGCCAGACGATCGTCTAACCCATCCTTGGCATACGGTATAGCTGAAAATAATATATTAAATTGTAAGCTGTTCTTCACTTCACAATCTTTCAACAGTTTACAATCTTGCTATATTTTATTATAACTTATATTATATTTTATTATATAACGTTTAACGCGATTACAATATAACGGTTTTTACAATTTAACAATGACATATTTAAGTTGTATGAAGTCTTTCAATACAAGATTTAATTCGAGTCATGATTGTTTAAAAGGTCTTTTTGGAAGGAAAATTTTTAATTGTTTGTGTAGGAGAAAAAGCAGCTTTTCGTTTGATGTTTAGGATCATGAGTGTTTATTCCTTTTATGTATCCTGTTTGGTAGTAATAATATTTATTAGATTTCCTCTATGGCTAACTTTTCAATTACCATTTTTATTAGCTTCACTTCTTGTTAAAATAATTATCCTCTTTGGTTGTAATATTCATTAATAATTTTCCTGTATAAATCCCATGAAACACAATAAGTGATTGTCCTGTGAATCAATTTTTTTTTTGTTTTACTTTATACATCATAAAGTAGATTTTAACAATAAATTTGAGCATTCAAAAAACTTTAAAAGTTTGTCTTCAATGCTCATAGATTGTGTTTAGATTGTAGTTCTTATTTGTTTTAGTTAACACTATAAGTAGAATTGCAATAACAACAAAAAGTAATTCAAGTTTTTAAGACATTTTATAATCGATGAAATTATAAAAAAATTGTCTATTATATTTGAATGAAGTAGACAAATACTTTTTTGTAGGATTGATAGTCGTAACACACAACAATCAAACTTAATATTCTATTTATTCAAATAAGAATCAGCTGAATACAATTATAAATCTAATAAACGAATAAACAATTCCTATATCTACCCATACAATACTATTCAATTCTCCATTTCTTTTATTTGCAATTTTACGGAGCGTAGCCAATAGGGTATCCCGTGGGTTAAGTGGACCCGCACTTAAAAAGACATCAAGGGCTAACAAACAACAATACAAACGAAAATTAAGCGTTATAAAAATAAATGATGCTCTAAGTAACTCGAAATAGCTCAAAAGTTTAATTTTCCTCATATTTTTATATTGATAAAACATTTATTCTTTATTCTATATTTTTGTTTTATTTTTATTATGTAATATGTTTTTTAGTTTAATTTAGAATTAGTTTTTTTTAATTATGTATATAGTTTTCTTCGTATCATTTAAATTTAAGTGCATTGTAAATATATACTGTATATTAAAAAGAATAAAATATTCTTTAATAAGTTTCATTTTCATTTTTTTTATAAATTAGGATTCCTTTGCAAGCCCTAGTCTAGTGTATTCAGAGTTTGACTCGAGTACGAATACCGTTTTATCGTTAAGTAAGACTGAAATCTTCTGGTTTATTCTAATAATAATATAATCTCCTTGTATAATAGATTGCTTGATTGCGTATATTTAGAGGGTTGATGTTCTCGCACAGCTTCAAGGGAGCATAAACCTCAGTACTTGGTATTAATTAAAATATATCTTTACACATTTCTTAGAAAAGGGTCTTGACGAATAAACTAACAGATAGAAAAAAAACACACTGATGCAACAACGGATTTTCAGTTTTTAGACTTTTTCTTATGTTCATGCTACAATTTCTAATATCTTATTACTAATTTTTATGACTTTATGCGAACCAGAAGGACAGTTATCGAAGGTTAAAAGATTTCATTCGTTAGTCTATATATACAATTTATAAAACACAACGATAGCTCGTCATACCGCCATCTATGATGAATGACGGAAAACTTGACATTTTTAAATCGCTAGATCGCAGACGTCTCTTGTCTGTTTGAAAAGCCAAAGACTTGTTATATTTGTATTACTCGAATTTTGTCGTAAAGTCGAGACTTTACTTTGTATTAAAATAGAACATTTTATATTACAATAGTTCGGTTCGGTTAAATATTAATTTCAACTAAAATTTTCAAGTATAATATTAATACGTAAAGAGAAAAGTTTAGTATGAAATTTTGCACAATTATAACCTTTATTGAGGAGGGTGAACGAATGGTAATATTTTTTTATTATATACTATATTATTATACTAAATCATAAAAATTTTACAGTTTAGTAGCAGTATGTTAGATAAAGTTTTGGGAATGAATTTAAATTCAGTGTTTTTTTTTAGATATTAATTTTATTTTATGCTTTTATTCAATACTAAAAACTAGAAAATAATAAATTAAAAACGTCTTTAATATAATTAAATTAAACTTTATCGAAATTATAAGATAGGTAGAAAATATCTAATATATATAATATTTTAAATAAAAAAAATATAATTTCATGTACAAATACTTCATAATTCATATTACTAGCTCAGGGTAAAATGGATTCAGCCTTTAAAAAAAATTACAACATTATTTCGAGTATTCGGTTTAAAGTGCAGTGAATACAAAATTTAAAGATTCATTATTAATTAACAACAACAAACATATAAAACAATTGGCAATTCAAACAACAGGGTACATTTTTAAATTAAAAAGCGCGCGTTCACCATTTACAATAGAGTTTGACTGACTTATTGAGTTATAAAAAAATTTAACTTTGATAGTTAACATTATTTTTTTTATTAACTAATTCTAAGTGTTTAATTTTTGATTTGTGTTTAATTCTAAGGGTAATCGTTAATTATTATTTACAAAAACAATACTTCTTTTTTTAATCCCATCGTTCGTATGTGCCGTTATTACAACGATGTCACGATAAACGATAAAGTTATCGACATTTTTAACAATAATTTAAAAAGCATATTGTAGAAAACTTAACTTTTATGTGTAAATAATATAAGTTATATGGAACACCACTACGTTACTAAATTGTAACGTTTGTACTAAGTATATATGTATACTTATTCTTAATTACAATTCTTATAAGGTTTAAATCACAGATACAATTCTCATAAGATTTAATTGTTTTTTTAGTTTGAATGGGCTTGGCAGAATCCAAATAAAACAACTAGACTTCATCACTTAGATTTAAAGAAAATTCCTCGAAAGGAATCCGAGTTTCAATTCAAGTTGAGAGTCTTAAGTGAAATGCTAAGAGTGGGACCTTGGGTTCGACTGCCACTGGTCATAAGATGGCTTGAAAATGATTTTAGAGAGGAATTTCCAGTGAGTCTAGTTTGAAATTATATATTTTTTATGTATATCTTCCTGTGAATTCAAATCTGTATCATGTAGCCCCAAAAATGGATGTCATAATAGTTTCTTAATAAAAATAATATTCTGCTTTTCAGAGTACTCCGTTTAGGTCTTAATAAAACATCCTTAAAGTCTAATTTAACCTCGTTTATAATGTTAGGCATTATAACAAACACTAATGCCGTAAAAAAATAAAATTCGGACACAGTAGACAGCTATTCCCGCGCGCGATATCGACTCACTGCTCCGTTTTGTAAACTGTTTGCCAGATTCTAAATTTAATCTACCATTATTTCTTTGAAGCTTCCCATAAATTATTAGCTTTTATTTTAATTGCTATAATTTTGTTAAAATACTTCGGAACATTTAAACCAGAACGCGAAATTGAACGATCTTATGACAGTTTTTGTAAAATATTTTTCTAAGAAGTTAAATAAACAATTAACGTTTACGAATCGAACCCACGACCCCCGGAGCAGAAGGCAGGGTCACTGCCCACTGCGCCAACGGGCCAGTCAAGTCTGTATACATAATTATTGTTTATCGATGTATACCTTTTATATGCGTATACATATTTTTTTTTAAATCTAAGAGCCTAGCACGAACTTTTCGAACCAAAGAAAGTAGACGAGTCGACTTTACTTACAATGAAAATGTTCGGACATTAATGACTCACTTTTCGCTCGGTGCAATAATGAATACAACCATTACTTTACATTAATTCTTATATAATATTTAACTTAATATGTATATCTTATATATAAAATTCTCGTGTCACAATGTTAGTAAGCATACTCCTCCGAAACGGATTTTTATGAAATTTTATATGCATATTCAATAGGTCTAAGAAGCGGCTGCCATATTTTTTTCATACTCCTAGTTGATAAGGGGGTGCCACGCGGACGAAGCCGCGGGATACAGCTAGTAAGAATATGAAAGTTAATTACGATAGAATTATATATACGCGTCGGCTGAATCTAGCCTTTTCGAAAAATCTGTCCTTAAGTGATGTCTACTAAGTATAATGTAACTCCATGAGAAATTTTATCTTTGTACTATATATTTTATCTCTCTCTCTTTTACATCACAGCTTTTTTTATTTTTACAGGTTGGGTGAGCGATGAAGGGGTGGTTTGACGCTTTCCGCGAGGAAGGCGGGCCGACCCTGTACGCTTACCACAACCGCACAGCAGTCGCCGCGGATGTGCCAGCATTGGCACTCCTTGTGGCTGCTCTTACTGTGTACATCGCGTTTCTGGCTATATTTCCAGGAATAAGGAAAGAGGTATTGTATAGATTAATAGCTAAAGTATCACATCTACTTTTAGGATCGGCTTATATTTACAAGCAAAGCATTTTATTATAAAAGTAGCGTACTTGGCAAACGGCTTCTGCTCCAACGATGGCTGTAGATATCAAAACATGGCGCCATCTATCACACACCCCACCAACCACCGTCCGACCGCTCTTATGATATTTTTTAAATCTCTCATAACTTCTAAGATATTCTTTTTAATTATATGTTGTAAAGGGCAATTTTCATCTGCATAAAATGTACAACGTATCTAGCGTATTTAATTGCATAAGGATTAATAAGGTATTCTTTAAAATAGCTTCGTACATAGTTCATTATTTTTTTGTAGTATGTAAAAGATAAAAATGGTAACTGTGGGTTATTTATAAATCTTTTTAGGATATACAATTCTTTACTACATTATGCTGATGTATCCGTACTATTTTACAACATCACGACACAAATCATTGAAATTCTCTGCTTTTCTCTACTACACGTAGAATATACATTCATTATACCTATAAAACTTGTCCTTGCATTGCTCTGTTGTTTGCCAAAAACCGCATTGCTTTGTTTACAAGTTCTACGCGTACAAGGACGGGAAGTGATTTCATTTTAAGCTATATAAAAATGTACACGAGAACTAAATAAAGGCCTACGAAATGACTTAAGACTTTAGATGCTTGGCGTGTATTTTTTTTTTATTATAAAAATACCTAATAATTTCTAGATAAATTCTCTAAGTAGCTATAGGCCAGTATCCCATATTTGTAATATTTGATGAAATATCTAATCAATGAGGAAATATCTAATCAATGACACTTTAAAGTATATGTTTTGAAATATAAAATAATATTAAAACCAACATCTTTTTTTTGCAGAGATTTACTACTTTCACAATTGTGACCCTTAGTCTCTTCGTTGGCACTGTGATCTTAGGTAAGCTTTTTATTTGCGTCTTTTTAGTGGTTAATGTGAAAAGATTCAATCAAATCAATCAAAAATCAATCTCCTTTATGTCTTTCCCATAAAACGCGACTGGCAATGTCTTATGAAAAAATAATTTTACATAATACGTCACTCAATTATTCTTCACACAACTATATTTGAAATAGTCTTTTAACTTTCGTTTCGTTCCTGTCTTTTAAACCTTCTCGGAAAATGGGGAAATAAAACAAAACAATTAGAATTGAAAATGGTTCAGCCATTTCTAATTCTTATTGAGACTAACGAACAATGATTGATTTTTATATCAATAATCAAATTAGTATGTTTCGTTGCTTTATTTAAATCAACAATGTCAACTTGTAGTCTTTTTACAAACATTTATTAACTCCAAGGTGAAAAAATACATTGAGGAAAACGAATAATTTGCAAAAAATAAAGGTAACTTCGTGACCAAACACTCATGCATATGGTAACTCATTATTTTTAATTATTTACATAATTATCGTATGTTAGCACATGAATGCAGTTATATTAGGTGGGAGCGAACTCAAATGTTGTATACGCTTTCAACAGTCTGATACAATGGAAATCAGATCGAGCTGGGTGTGATCACCACCAGGTTGCAAATAATTATTCCTCAAAAATCAGAAATCTATTTATATTGACCTAATGATACACGAGACCTAATGACAAATAATAAGTATGTAGCCGCCGCTACATAGCTAGATGACAAATGATGTCGAGTGGAAAGGTTACTCCAATGCATACTAGATGGCGCTATACTGATGACGACGACCGCAGTACACAGATGAAAATCTCCATACAAACCAACTCACGCTAGCGGAGTTTCTACATACGATCGCTATATATATATATATACACCTCCCGAGGAACAACTGTTGGCGAGGCGCGGCCGCTCTGGGCAAGCCCAATTAGCTCGGATTGAAGAGCTTCCTTTGCGATGGTTGAGCATATCGATCAACGCTCCCATCTTTCATTCCTCGCCGAAAACCTTCCAACTTGGTGTGACTTTGTAAATTGGTGACCCCGACATGATTTGAACACGTAACTTTCTGATGGTTATATTGGTATGGTTGCTGTACAATCGCTATCTAGTATGTTTTGGTGTAACCTTTCCACTCAACAACATTTGCCATCTCGTTATGAAGCGGCGACTATGAGTATACTAGTTATATCGGTGTTTTTAAACCGATACGAATACATCAGTACCATCTATAGCCCCCTTCTCTCCCGCTACCGGGTATAGGTCTCTCGCCCCTTATACCACTCTTTACGGTCTTGAGCCAATCTGGACCAGGTTGGACGACCAATGCTCCATTTTCCTGTCCTCGCTTTAAATTGACCTTCAAAAAAGGAACAAACTAATTTCTTAAAGGCCGCTGTTGCCCCTCTGGTGGTACCCCTTGTTTTATCCAAAAATAAACATATTTCAAGTTTCGTCACATGTTGGAAACGTATTGGGACGTATTGTGAAACTCTAAGCCTGCTAGTATTATACAGTTTTAAGTGAAAACACTAAACGTTTTTTCTTCAGGCAAATGTTTTAATATTATTTATATTAGTCTATTATAACATTTGATATTGTTATATACTTCGATTAGCTTAACAGATATCTCTGCCCTTGTGATATTTTCGCATTCCTACTGCTGATTTTCAGAGGCCTCCTCACGCATTCACGAATGAAATACAAATTTAAAAAAACTTTATTCAAAAAAGTTTATTTACGTATTCAAAAAAGTTTAATTACTTATTCAAAAAAGTTTATTTACATACTCAAAAAACTTCCAACTATTTGAAATGAATCTCTATTTCGCTAAAACTAGAGAAGGGCGGGACTTATTTAACCTTTTTTTGGAAATATGCTTTGAAGTTCGAGGAAGGTTGTTATAAGGAGAAAAACTAGTTTTTTTTTTATAAATAATAAAAGACCATCGATATTGATTAAAATCACTAAATTAAACGTGGACTTATTCGCGGGTCGAAAATATAATGCAAGTATGCCTCGAGCTTTCAAAGGAGAGGCCGTCCCTCACGTAGCGTTAAATTTACTACTCAATAAAAGTGCTCACTCCTCCTTTCTGAGCCACCCTCTAGGAAACATAGGCCACTTTACACATTATCGTACCATTCATCTAACTGCTATACATTTTTCTTTAATTGTAGGTCTAAGTATGCGATTTTTTTCACTTTCAGTTTCTTCTTTATTTCTATAGGAAGTTTGTTCTTTTCTTAGTGTCTCTTTTCCCTATATTTTCTTTAATTGTAGGTCTAAGTCTTTCTTTTTTAGTTTTTTCTTTATTTTCATAAGAAATTTGTTATTTTTTTAGTGTCTCGTTCTCCTCCGATTTTAATTGTCTATTTATGGTAATGTTTGGCGAATGCCCTTTACAATCACATCCTGTTACTATTCGATATTCTATTTATCTAAAATTCGTCTCGCTAAAGCTCAAAACAGCTGGACCGATTTGAAGAGGAATAAAACAATAATTAAAAAAATTAAAAATGTTTTATTTTTACATATATCCGGAAAGGTTTAAAAGAAAGAAAGAAAAATACATGTTTATAATGTTTCTAAAAAAATCTTACAATGCAGAGTTGAAATTACTTCGGAATATTTCCAACAGATGGCGTTCGTAAACGAGCTCAGAGGCTTAGGAATTAAGGAAAGACATCGTCTGCCGAGATCGCTAGTGTAAATGTAAATTGTCACTTGCTATGTGTGGGCGGATTATATAAATATCCTTAGATAAGTAAACCGGTTCTAACCTGCTTTATTATGGACACGTAATCGCCCAAATGTGTAATAAAAGATACATCTCACTTAGCAATTCCTCTTCAGGCCGCACGATAATTCACGCCAAGGGTTCAACTCCTGGCCATTTATGTCCGTGCACATGTGGGGAGAATCGCCGCTCGGCGTCTGGCAACTGGAAGTATCCAACGAAGGAAGATATATGGGTAAGTTGGCCTTTCGTGTAAATGATTTTGAAAGAAAAGAATATATTTTTTAAAAGACTAAACTTTCTGCGTGTGTTTCTTTCTTTCTTTTGTTTGACAACAAATATTTTACATTTCATTTTTTTTTTGACGCGCTTTTGGCCATTTTTAAAATATGATATCAATGTATATACAAACACATATTGCTAAGGTCAAAATTTGTATATAAATTTTGGCAAAGTAAAAGTAAAAACAAAAAATTTACGACATTATCACATTCACTGGCAATCACTATACTTTATTATATTAATATAATTTGTTAAATATCCAAAATTTCGGCATTTTATTCATATATTTAATTTATTGTTTATTCATATATATATAGTTTAACATTTATTCATGTATTTAATTTATTGTTTATTCATATATATAGATAATATTTATTCATGTATTTAATTTATTGTTTATTCATATATATAGTTTAACATTTATTCATGTATTTAATTTATTGTTTAATCTACTTACAAGCTCCTATTTTCGAAGCCATTTTTCAATTCAATTGCTACGTGAGCCAGATATTAGTGTTCACTTTGAAATCTTCCTATTTTTAAAAATCTTTATGTATTCGTCTGCCATGCAGAGTTAATTGTTTAAAAAAATCCAGTACTTTTTAAAAATATTTACAAACAATTAACAATTAAAATACAAGTGGAAAAACAATTAAAAGAATATTATTTTATATTGCATATTGTTTTTGTATTCACAATAAATTTTGTCATGGTTTTTCTATAAATTACTTGAATTTCTTTAAAACCTGTGTGAATATGTTAAATAAAATTAATGGAGAGATGACCAAAATGCAGGTTATGGTCTTAAACAAAACTAAGAGATCTAGTTAGCTAAAAATGATTACATCATATTAAAATACTTGTTCATCAACCACAGTATTACACAACGTAATATTATATTGAATAACATTTATTTAATGTAAGTTTTGCATCATTCTAGGACTGTTGGCGATGAGCACGCACTTAATAAAAATATTAATAGCTTTCAAGACAAACCACAGATAATAACATATCACAATTTACAAACATCACATTCGTTATTACAATCAAACTAATTGTTAATTTAATCTAAGATTTATTGTTCCTTCGTTTTCTTCTTTGACCCAGAAGACATTTACTTCTGGGCATTAGCCCTTCTTGTCTATAAACATGGTAACTTCTGTCGAAACTGGGAAACAGGAAGTTAAGATGTGACGAGAAATTTAAAAAGTTGAAACATTTATTTATAGAATTAAGTAATTCTCGAATTGTAGCAAAATAAATGTGACATAAGTTGTATACTAAAGAGCATAGCTCCTTTTTCATTTATTGTACATATTATACATATCTTTTTTTGTAATTGCAAATGATGAATTTTAAATAAAATTATTTTTACAAATTGTTCATTTCTTTCATTTGACGCCCAAATAAATGAGTAAATATATAAATAAAGTGGCTAAGAGCGCGTATAGAGTTGCTTATATAGAAGGGTTCTGTATCTGATATGTGATAAAGTTATTCGTTAAATAACTTCAAAAATTATTGTTGTTGAAGTGGTGGCAATGCTGTCACCGGTTATTCCTTGTAACATCAGCTATCAACCAACCAGTGAAAGTCCTGTTAAACTCGGCCTAGTAGCTTCAAAGATTACCCGGAACACACAGACAGACAAAAATGATTTAACTTGCGTTTTTGTTATCAGGTTACGTTTAGATATTGTATAAAGAGTTATATGCCATTAGTAAAACGAATTAATTTTGATTTCACAAATCTTAACATTTCAACCTTTTTTATATGTACAGCTTTTGCAAACTTACAGCAATATTTTTTTTTTAATCTTTTAAAATTTACCTCAATTATGACTACCATTTTGAAGATAATACTGACATTCTCATTATTCCATTTGAATATGCCTCTATTTTAGACAATACTCAGTAGACCCAAAGACGCGCTAAATGTACTAATCAAAATATTATAGTAACAAAAAAAATTAGGCATGATTTTACTATTGAAGGACTATCAAAAAAAAAGTGAAGCGGAGCTTTGAAGTGGAACTTGTGGTGATATCTTCTTCGTCCTTAGAACAGAAAACACAGGAAAGGGGTTTATGTTCTGTTCAAATTGGATAGGCGAAACTCATCAAATCAATATTCCTAGTGACGTCATCACATCATTAGTACCATCTTCATTTTATAACTGCAGAACACACTATACAGTGACTACAAGACTAAACTTTTGTCTAATTCAGTTTGATTTGAATTGAACATACTTGTAATGTGATATGCCACGCGACCAAGCAGTAATTGGATCGATAAATGGGCTATCTAACACTGAAAGAATTTTTCAAATCAGACCAGTAGTTCCTGAGATTAGCGCGTTCAAACAAACAAACAAATATACAAACAAACTCTTCAGCTTTATATATTAGTACAGATTAGTATTTAGTATAGATAAATATACGTCCCATTATTCGTTCCTCCTTCCTCCTCGGCAGCGAGGAGGTTTCCGATTTGGGATCCATAATGTGGAGATTTTGGCCTAAAGATCATCCGACATGGGGTAGATACGTCCAGACAAATAGTGCTTTAGCTTAATAGCATTTTGGGTCACTTCCGCGATTTTTGGAGCGTAGTGTCACCCAGTATGCTACGCTCCATAGGTTATTAGCAAACGTCGAGGGCGGATTTCTGTTCATTGGTCAAAGACCAAGTTCGAGCACCATTTCAATTGTCCAATTTAATTGTCTTGAACTTTTTTCCCTCATTATGTGACAACTAGATGCACAAGCACGTTAAAATTGCTAAATTGCCGGATCAACAGACAAAAGAGTTAATTGTTTTCTGGCTCATAGATCAAACACAATGTCAAGGCATCTGTTCAAATACTGGCGTCATTTCGTTTTCACATTCGAAAAGATACACGTGAGTTTTTTCCGTGTACACGTGATTATGATGTGTACCATTACTACCACCGTGTATTTCTCTTAGTTCCCTTGCCCGTTGTAAGCTAGTTAACCAATCTCCCTTGTGTCTTTTCCATAAAACGTGACACTGCCCGTATATTTTATGAAGGAATAATTTTACATAGCCCGTCAGCTAAAAGTATAAACGTCATCTTCTTGAAGTATTCTTAAGTATCGACCAAATCTGTATTCTCTTGTATTTTAGACCTTCCTCAAAAAAGAGGAATGAAACAAAATAAACGGAAGTTAATCCGTAAAGCAGTTTTCGAGTTTAACAAGACTAACGAACGACTGATTTTTATTCATATAGAAGATAATAATTGAAGGGTATCCTTTTTAATTTGAAACATAGTTCAGATTATAAAAAAAAAGACTGATTCTAACTGATTGATGCAAATACCACAGAGTATAATAGAGCAAAGAGTATAAAATATAGTACGGGACATATAAACAAACATTCGAGTAACAACAAATTGTGATCACAGGGATCAAAATTAAGTTTAAAATCCCTCATTACTGCATCGGTGCTCGCTAAATATCCTTACGCCATATTATGTAAAAACTACACATACTTTTTTACACCAGGATGGATGAAAGAACTATTAGTATTTTTCACATGACATTTATAATATTATTCAACTCCTTCAAATGCTATCGTATATACGCAAATAGTTAATTGGGGCATAACTAATGTTATTTCGATCTTGACAGGAATTTCAATTTCGTTGTTTTGCAATGTGGTAATGGCGCGAAATGCGTCATCGCTGATCTGTGCGTCGCAAGATGGATGGCTCTACCCCATACATAATTATAGCGCGTAACGATGGCGGATGTGACGTTCTAGCATTATGAAAACAAATGATTCTTTTACAGATGCCGCATTGGATTTGCTCCAAAATGTGCTACTCTTGTAAGCGGTTGTTCACGAGTGTCGTTTTTTTATATCGAACTATTATCCAACTGCCTTCAGAAAAAAGGAGTTGTAAAGACAGATTTTTTTGACGTGATCATGTTTTATATATTGATGAAGGCCGGCTGCACGCAAGAAAAAGCACGAGTCATTGTCACGTTCCGCTTGTGCCGAACTTGCAAGCGAGAGCGCGAAGCAAGCGATAGAGGCACGATTAGCCTAAGCGTTCGACGTTATCACTTACAATTATAGTCTTTAAACGGACTTTACAGACAAGTAATTTTTATATGTGCTATAAACTTTTGGCGTATAATAATTAATTTTAATAAATTCTCGTATTCAATTGATGCATAACCATAGCGGAAGAGCTCATATAAATTTGTAGGAGTAAGGGATTTTAACAAATAATTTTCCCTTAGTACAAATAATTATTCAATAAACAGCGTCATAAAAGTCCATTTAATTATGGTTATTGTCATCGCATTGCCATTTGAAGGAAAATCCTTAAAGTAATGGCTTACTGAGTCATAGGGTTTTCACTTTTAACATAATTAGATCGGGCATTATTTCTTATCTTTTTGCAATTAGGGTGACTTAACATGGTATAGTAAATAATCTATAGCTGTTTTTTTTAAGTAATGTAGCCGCTACATAACGAGATTGCAATTATATCTAGTGGGAAAAGGTTACACCAAAGCAAACTAGATGGCGCTGTACGGATGACAACGACGGCAGTACAAACACTGAAAATCTTCATACAAACCAACTCACGCTAGCGAAGTTTTTACTTACGATTACTATATATAGACCTTCTGACGAACAACTGTCAGCGAGGCGCGATCGTCCCCGGCAACTACATTTAGCTCGGACTAAAGATCTTCCTTTCCAGTCGTTGAGAATATCGACCTACGCTCCCTCCTTTCATTCCTCGAAAACCTTCCACCTTGGTGTGCCTTACCACAAGTAACTTTTGAATAACTTTTCAGTGGTTGCCGCGGTCATCTTGGAAGTCTAAATAAAAAATTTCAGCAACATCCTATCATATGATACAAGATTTTTCAAAATTTGGACATGTTTCGTCTGTCTCTCCCTAAATTCAAATTAGCTATTACGAATAAATTGAAAGAAATTAATTAATTATAATACAACAACAATATGTGTTCTTTTATTTCACTATTTCATTTATAATTTTATGTTATTTAATTATGATTGTTTATGGTACTGCATGTTTCGAAAATATATATAAATAAATGTATAAAAGGTAAATTTTGGAAATTGGGACTTACGATGGCTCACTATGATGGCACATGGATAGCCTTTTAAATAAAAATGGCCGAAAGCGTGTCAAGACACGCTTATATAGAAGGGTTCCGTATCTGATACGCTATAAATGTATTTGTTAAATAACTTCAAAAATTATTCTCCGATTTCGTTCAGAATAACTTTTCTAATGAGTTTTTAACATGTTCTATCAACATGGAAAATTTCAAGTCTCTACGTCTAATAGTTTGGCTATGCTAGGGGGGGACCACCTTAGGGGCAGACGGACGGACGGAGCGAAATTATAACGGTTCCTTGTAGCACTACGGAACCCTAAAAAACGGCAAAAAGCTAGAAATTGTTATTTTTTGGTTACGCACTATCATAATAATGTTTTTTTCATGACAGGCATACATAAAAAAAATTACCAACTTTAGGCAGAGCCCCACTTTCGAATAATTACCGAATAAAATCCATGTAATCTGCCATCACCAGTAGCTAAATCACTTCTCCGAAAATGAGATTTATTTCCATTGAAAACCGAGGCGTCTATTTTTCACAATATGGCAGACGATTAATAATTGTCAAGAAGTCACTTGTCTTCAGCTTCATATGTTAAATATAAATTATTTCAGTCGATAATTCCCCACGTGTTTAACCAAAATATATTATTGGCAAACATTGTGTTCTACTATATAGTAACTTGCTGTTTTCAGCGAATTCTTTCTCGTAAAATTAAAGTTGCAAGAGACTCTTTAATCTGGTCCTATCAAAAAATCCGTTCTAATTTCTACTGGCTATAAACTTTCTCCTTGCTAAATTTCATCTCTCGGCTTTAGAGCTTTTATCACACATGACCCTTTACTATTATTTATAGATAAAATAGAACTAATAAAACTTGAATTGGCTTTAAAATGCCAGTACCTTTTCACTTGTGATCTTCTGTATGAGCTCGTTAACAGCAATGTCAAATCGGACCAGTAGTTCCTGAGATTAGCCCGTTTAAGTAAACAAACTCTTCAGCTTTATATATTAGTATAGATATGATTTTTCGACACAATAGTACCTCCTATTATCATTAATAATTATAAAAACAAACAATCGTTGTTTGTAAGTCTCGCTAAAACTCGAAAACTGCTGGACCGTGTTTAATTCTTTTCTTTTTCTTTCATTCCCCCTATTTCAGGAAAGGTTTTAAAGGAAACAAAACGAGAGGAAAAATCGAAAGATTATTTAAAAGAATGCAGATTTAGCGCTTCTCTAGAATACTTTAAGCAAAACTTTTGACTGACGTGCTATTTATAATTATTAATTTCATAAAACATTTGGCCAGTGCAGGAATTGGAAAATGAGAATATAAGGAAAGTGTGCAGCAACTAGATTATAAGTTTAGGCGGATGAATTCGCTTCTATACTAATATGTAAGGCTGAAAAGTTTGTTTGTTTACTTGAACGCGCTAATCTCAGGAATTACTGGTCCGATTTGAAAAATTATTTCTATGTTAGATAGCCTATTTATCATCACGCTAAAATTTGTCACCTAATTTTACGTGATGAAGTAGCTAATAACAATTAGTACTAAATAAAAGCAAATTACTCCGTGAAAATATACAGACTATCCGATTGACATATTGTAATCATTTTTTCAAATGGACCGGGATATGGATTAATATAAATGGAATCACCAGTCTGCGTTCCACGTTAAACTCAAACTCAAAACTCAAACTCAAATTATATTTTATTCAAGTAGACCTTTACAAGCTCTTTTGAATCGTCAAATATTTTAAAACCTATCACTGATTAGTAGTATGAACAGTAAGCTGTTTCAAAACTTTTTATGACCGCTTCGTATAGACTAGAAATGCAGAATAGAAAAATCTCACGAAATGAAGCGAGCATTTTTGACTTTTTTCGTGGAATGGTGGATACGTCACGGGCTGGAAAAAAGAGCGCTTAATTCCTACAGCTTTTTCGTTATAGCTTTCTGAGTTTTTTATACATTTTTTCCTACTGCTAGAATTGAAAACTAGAACAGTTGAGAGTTTATTCCAGTATATTTGTCTATATGGATCATACGTCATTCTGTTGTACTTATGATCATAAGACTGGTTACGGCTCAATCACTATTTTCATTCACACACCTTCCGCAGTGTCACAAAAAGTGTGTACTAATGGTGTATTTGTTAAGATTTAAAGTGTACATAATTAGTATGGGGGATTGTTTTCATTATCTGGTTATATGCAATTCTTATTTTAATTCATCCTAAGAGGCTGAATGAATGTGAACGAAATATAATCATCGCGAGATTTAAAAAACGAAGTGTTATTATAAATTTGAATTCCGCTCGTGAAAGTTTAAGCTAAAAAAATATTTTTAACTTTTATATTTATACTAACTAATATATGAAGAGAAAACTTTCGGTACCATTTTCGGAAGATTATTTGCAGCACGAATTCTATAAATGTTATGTCAAACGTCATAAGTTTACATTAAAAAGTTTAACTTGTCAAAAGAGGCCAAGACTACATTAGAAATCATCAAAAGGGTGAATAAGTATTCTTAAAAATAATTATCAAAAGTTAGTGATTATAGACAGCACCACAATAACATGAAGGGTTTAAAGCTCTTCTGAGCACGTTGCTAATATAATACATAAAGCAATGTTTTACTAACAAGCCGCCATTACACCCTAAGGCTATCAAACCTTTGATGTTAATAATTATGCTCTCTCAAATATTTGTCTCAGACCACGAACCATGGTTAACCGCAAACAGATATTTAATAATCTACTTGATCAACATATATAATAACTCATTGACGGCTTAAAACTCCTATAAACATGTCTATATCAATTATCAACAGTCCATTTTGTAAGGCGAACACCCAAAATCAAAAAAAAAAGTATCGCAAACATCTAAAACACCTCTATTTCGTGCAACCCTTAATTAGCTACGCCCTTTTGCGACCACACAAGTCACATAATTGGTCTTTCGGACCCCTAAACTAAATTTAGGCAAACATTTTTGCATTTTGAATGGTTATCAACAATAAATAAAGTAATTGGTTAGCAGAGATTTATTGCTATTTATTTATGCAGTAGGGAACAGTTTTCTAAAACAATTTACACTATTATTATTTTAAATTAGCTCTTCAATCTTTATTAACCATTTTCGCTATTCGCCTGTGGCTATAGTCAATTCCGGATCTAAGTAGTTTTGTTTTCTTATTGGATGTCACAAAGTAATACAAGTCGTATTACTTTGCCAACTTTAAACCGATACTTTAATCACGGATATACGAAAAGTAAAAATTTGCAACTTATGAATTCCTACAATCAACTTTTATCAACTTTTTCCAATCCTCGACTTACACTTGTATCAGTGAAACACTTATACAAACATAAATTGTGTTATCCGTTACATTAATATATGTTATTAGAGATAACGTTACTAAAACGAAGTGGTATTTTCGTGAGTCACGTTCACGCTAAATGCCATCGTCTGACGGCTCCGCTAGTAATATAATACGAACTTAAAAGTAATTTTCTTCGCAGTTCGATTCGATAGAACTTACGACAAACAGCAAGACACAATTCGTATAGTATTCTGCCTTGGTAAGTTAAATCAATATATAACCCAGATACTTCGGTGGTAATTTTTGTAACTATATTTGTTTCTATTTTAAATATTTTTATAATGATTTTGGAATTCTATGATTTCTTTGCTCTAAAAATTCTATTCTATTTCAATAGAAAAAAAACCAGCATATATTTCACTCAATTAAACAGGACCGTTCAAAAAAGGATTTCTACAATTTAAGATATTTTTTTGTAGGAGATTTTTTATAAAACAGACATATTGAGAACTTTTAAAGGGATGAAAATGAATAAATTGTTAAGTTAGGTAATAAAGAATACTCTTTTCTGGCCCAAATTAACTTCAAAAAGTTACTTTATTTTACGAAATTTTGAGTTACGTCACTTTAATATGGCATCATATTATACGATCTACAATTTAAAAACAACATAATCATAAACTGACCTAACTCGAAAAACCTGTTTTTTAGGAAATCTCAAAAAGCGTTTACTTATAATACGATAAAAAGGGTATCATGGCAACAAATTATGTATTTTAATTAATGAAGTAATATAATTAGAATAACATTTGAATATTATTATATTCAAATGTTATTCTAATGACATTTTATTATTTGTTTATCTCTTTAACCAAAAGCTTATTTAAGTTTAAAAGACAGAAATAGCTGTATCTCAGTGTTGGAAGGAGTGGCAATATTCTAAACAAGGCACCACAAATCGAATCATCAAATCTATAAACAAATGTTAATAGACTCATGAGCTGTCTGAATCAAAATCATCCAGGACGCCATCTAAACGCGTACATAAAAATCATTAAATCGATCCAGCCGCTAAGGAGGAGTTCAGTGACATAGACGTACAGTAGAATTATATATAAAAAGCTATATATTAAAGAAAAATAAAGGCACGTTTTTGTTACACGTGCCATATATACTAAATTCTGCAAAAGTTTTACATACAGAAAAAGTGTGGTTCGAATGGTATGCTAGCGAAGTCTCTCGACAAACCCCATTGGGTTGTTGTTAACTTTTGATAAACGATATAATATGAAGCTCTTATCTCTATATGTATATATAAAAGCGAAAGGTCACCTAACACGAAATCTCGAATCGAAGGACGTACAAAGAGGAAATTCCGCAGAGTTGTACTTCTTAGTTAATAGGCGTCCGCTAAGTACGGATTTTGCCATAGGACCGGATTAAGTTTCGGGCTCCCTTAAAGGCCCTATTTTTTTTTCTTTTCTTTTCTTTAGGTCCCCTAAGGGGGGTACAATATTTTATGTATCTTTCATACGGTACTTTTATATTATATTAAAAAAATTATATTTTTTGACTGTCTGCTTTATTTTACGGGTATTCTTCGTAACGGCAAAACCAACTTTGTTGGATCTTTTAGAGGCAGAAAACGAATTTTATACAGGCATCCTTAATAGCAGAAAAATTAGGGACAAAACAGTTAAATCTATTAAAATTTCATTTATGTTTACGCAGACGAATTCGCGGGTAATATAAACAGCTAGTATAATATAAAGCTATTATATAATATAAAATTATATTTCATAAATTTACCATTTACTCTGACTTATAAAAGAGAGTACACCCAAGTGTAATAAAAATGCAATCGCTAATAATTGTATGTAAGCGTTTTGTAACTAATAACTTCGATAATGGTCCCGGATCTGTAATATTCTCATGCAAATGTATGCGAAACTTTCATATCGCGATGCATGGAATGTCATTGTGTGATAATTTACTCTCGTAAAGTGGCCGTAATCGACGGTTTGATAAAGTGCTTCCTAATTAAGTTTAGTGAACGATATGCCGGTGAATTAATAATCTTTCTTTCTTTAAAAAAAAAAAACTGACTTCAAATTGTCAGAACTGGACCAAATTGAAATGGCACCACACGGGAAGCACCAGCTTTCAAATTAAAAAAGAATCGTCAAAATCGATTCGCCCAGTTGAAGGTTCTGAGGTAACAAAAAATAAAAAAAATACATTCCAATTGAGAATCCCCTCCTTTCTTGAACTCGGTTGAATAATAAAAATAATATCAAAAGGTTTAGGATACCTATTAAGTTATTTACGGTCGATATTTTTACCTGATAACGACGTACGCATAGGCCTTTCTATCGCTTGTTCTGTTTCGTTGCACGCTTGGCTAACGCGGAACGTGACACTTTTTCGTGCCCACTTTCATCGATTTATAAGACGTTACCACGCCAAAAATAATTAGCTTATGGTGATGATATAATGGTCGTCTTCGTAAGTTACTTCGAAGTATTTCCCTCACTCAATCTGTATATTATATTCTAACCTGGTAACCAATATTAATATACTGTGTTTAAGTTTACTTCTTCGTTCCATTCTTAATCCCCATGCCCATTCAAATCTCAAGCTTCACGCTTGGCTTGAGGGGAGGCTAAAATACGTCGGAATAATTAAATATATAATTAACATGCTGGTATTCTTTGTTGCAGAGGCGTCTTTCCATGGAAGAGCAACTCGTCCTCTAAAAACCAAGAAACATCACCTGGTTCAACCTGGCGTCTATTCGGCAGTAAATCTAATGGGAATCTCGCCAAGTCTCTAAATACTGAAGTGCAGAAGACCCTGACTCCTACATCGTCAGCCACAAACACACCCCACCACCACAAGAGACAGGGGAGCTCGGCGAGCGAGAAACAGTTCGAAGATCTGGTTGCCAGCTCAATAGCTCTAATACAACATGACAGGTGAGTTGCTATTTAAATATATTTTTATGCAGGAACTTGTTTTTGTCGCATTCTTCGTTTCTTACAATAAAAAGCGCTCGGCATTTAATAAAGCTTCTACTACAAGTGCATGTTTGTGAAGTTCTTAAAGGTGCTATTCCAAAGTTGGACATGGAAATGAGATCTGGTATCTGATATTTTTGTCAGCTTTTGGGCAGGTCAACGTCTGCCAGGACCGTTAGTAGTAATACTACTACGGATACAGAACTAACGAAGGTAACTAACTAAAAACTAACGGATTACACTTACGGATACAGAAATCTGGATTTCTGTATCCGTAAAATTTGTACTCGTATCTTAAGTTTTGGCGGACCTTGAAAGGATTTTGTAGATTATAATTAAATTTCATTACATATGATATTCCAATATAGGGGAATTTCAACATAGCAAGTCAAGGTCCGAGTGAGAAAGTAAAGAACCGTATCCGTATTTGCGGAGCCAAAATCCAATGATTGAATTATTTTTAACGACTTGGGAAATATTTAGTGTCTTTGTCTCTTCTACATAGCGTCATCTTGGTCTAATACCAGGTCTGTTAAAATTGCAGACGATGTGGCTGTGGAGCGACTTAAGGTGACCAACTGCCGTCTGACGTCATCGCCTAAACCCCTACAATCTCACGACTATCATCACTCAGTAACACTAATCGGGAACCCACTGTTTTAAGTGCCTTCCAAAACCAGTGTTAGAATGGGTCACCGTATTTATAGAAAAATGATTGTACACGTGTAATGTCTTTAAATATCAAAAAACATTGCGGGACCCAAATCTTCATCAGCCTGGGAAATACTCTTACACGCTTTGACGTTTCCATTTCTAGAATGTCATAGTGCTATTAAGTGAGCAATTTTAAAGTTTGAACTGGTCCCACGACATCGTTATTTAATCGGTAAAACGTTTGGTGTCAATAACTCGAAAGCATGCAACAAGTAAACCTACATCATAAACTATCTAATATTTATTCCAAAGGATAACGAAGACCGGGTTAGAGATTTTCTTTAATTTGCCTATTTCGTCTCACTGCTGGGCAAAGGTCTCCCTCTTCTTGATCCATCTTCCACTTTCCCGGGCCAATCTCATCCATAACATCCTTACAAAAGTACGCAAATCGTCGCGCCACCTCTTCATCGCCCTGCCGGGTCGTCGACAAAGAGGTTAATGAATATAATTTACAAATAGCTATAGTCTATTAGACTATTTACTTAAACTTTAATATTACGTTACGTGCATTTATAATACGTAGAAATAAACTGTGTGTTTTGAAAACATTTATGTACACGGATTTGAAATTTCTTGGTAATCTTAGGCCGTGTGATAGCCGCGATCTCTGACA
>JANCMC010033417.1:0-13354 GCA_024363005.1 Charaxes varanes
CTCTTACTCTATAAATGTCCCGTAATTCTGATTTAATGATATTACAATCAATAGACTTTCCTAGGCAAAGAACCAGGCTTTCCTGTTATTTCTTTGTAACTCCTCAAGCTTATCCTCTAGCAGCGTAATACGTTTTCTGTCCTTTTTACACTGTGTTTCCAAAAGGTCTATTTTCTTTGCTAATTCATCATTTTGTGATATTAATAAAGTAATAGAAGCTTCAATGCAACTTTTTGTCTTTTGTATTTCTGTTAGAGTAGGAGTAAATAACTTTTTGAGGTCATTTTCTTGTTCAATCATCAATTCTTTAATCATTTTTTTCATTTCTTCTCTGAAGGAACGCATCTCATCAGATCATTCAGCCTCTCGAACATTTTTTGGAATTACGACCGAACGATACTTCAAGTTGATTCCAGTTTTCATTCTATAAAGTGACTAAATATTATTTTATAAGCCTTTGACAAATGCAGTTTGTCATAGGTTTTAACGCTTTAACATAAAATTGTAAGTGAAGACGCAACGAAAAGTTCTTTTCAAGGAAAACTTCAAGTTGATTCCAGTTTTCATTCTATAAAGTGACTAAATATTATTTTATAAGCCTTTGACAAATGCACTTTGTCATAGGTTTTAACGCTTTAACATAAAATTGTAAGTGAAGACGAAGTCCCACTTCTTTTCAAATAACAAAGCTTAATACACAGACGTGTGAAAATAATCTATACATCGAACGTCGAAGAATATAAACCAGTGCTAGAAGGGGTCACCCATCTATCGCCCGGTCGCAACAAGAGCAACTTAACTTAGCGATCACCTCAAATGCTGACCACTGATTAGGCCACCACCTCCTCCATCGCTTCACGCATTAATAATAATAAATTATTTTCTGGCGTGATATAACGAATAGAATATAATAGTTCCATCTCTTTTGTAGAAAATTAAATAATAATAAATGAATAAGCAATTATGAAATAGTTTAATAGATTTCGTAAACTTTAAATCTGTACATAAATATATATATATTTTAAGTATATTAGGAATACTTTTTAGGTATGTCTAATATTCCCTTTACCCCTCCTACTAAGCTTAAATTAAAAGCTTGTATTAAAATGGAGGAGGCTATATCGGATCGGGTGAGTTTGTTTTTTAACAATAGTATTTGTAAAAGTGAAGACTCGTCATTTTAATTATTGTTTATGTTACATTACGGTTTAGTGTATACTGCTCAAGCTACATCTTGTTAATATCTCATATGTTTAACTTAATCGATATAAATTTCATCTTTGAAAATGATAATTTTTAAGAAAGGTAATTTTGATAGAAAGCGAAAATAGTAAATTGAAAATTTTTCGTATTGTATATCTTATTATGTGGTTTATTGATCTATTGCGGCTTCGGCCATATTGATAAAACGTGCCTTAAATTCTTTTATGTCCCCGTAACTAAATGATGTGCAAAATATCACAACGATCGAAAATTCCATTAACTATACCCTCAAAAAATGCTGTATTGTAAGAGAATGTGGGGATTTCTGAAATATAAAGAAAATTATAAAATCAATAGTAGCAGCTAGCAGCCTATATTCTGTTAAACACTACGAATTTAAAAATATACATATTTCAATAAAGTTATGAACATTACACAAATTATATTAAATTTCAGTCAACGTGACTTATTATTTCATTATTGAAAAGTTTCCTGTTTAAGTTATTGGCAAGGAATGTAAAATACAACGGACGTATATCAATTTATATAAATCAAAATGGTAAGAAAGCTGTTGGATTTTTATATGTTGCAAGGGGTAACGCGGCAATGCAACTGGCGTTGCCGGCCTTTTAAGAGATACCCCAAGTAATAAATTACATTTTTACAGACAAGATAAACTATAAAGCAAAACGAATGCCATAAATTTTCCATGCGATATTACCCGCTAAAAGAATTTGACACAAAGATTCGACATCAATAAGAAAATTCGTGAAGAGTGTCTTTGCCAATATCATAAAGGGGATTGTCATTTTTTGTTTCTCTGACACCCTCACGCCTAAAAATATGACAATTATTTACTCCTTATATAGATTATAAACTAGTTGTTACCCGCGACTTCGACCGCGTAAAATTAGATGAAAAATTTAAGCGTAATTATATATAGTGTTATAGCCTTCCTCGATGAATGGGCTATCTAACACTGGAAGAATTTTTCAAATCGGACCATGTTTTCTTGAACGCGCTAATCTCAGGAACTTCTGATCCGATTTGAAAAATTCTTTCAGTGTTAGATAGCCCATTTTCCGCGGAAGGCTATACTAATTTTACTCGGACGAAGCCGCGGGTAACAACTAGTAAATCCTAATTATAGAGGACTAGCAGTTGTTTCCGCGATTTCAATGTCAAAACACAATTAAGTGAAAAAAATAGATTCCATTTTAGCGTGATGTTAAATAAATATAAATAAATATATACAGGACTATATGACACACGGACGTCTGCTCCTAAGGTAGACGTCTTAATGCCTGTGTTATAGGTAACAGACGCATGTTATACACAAATATTTTTTTCGGAAGTACATAAATACATACATAACCAACCACTCCTACAATTTAATTATTTTTATAATTTTCTGTAAAGTACTATGTGCCCAAACGTTGAATTCAGCTTTCAACGTTTTATACGAATACTAATTTTATAGAATATAAAAAATCTTAAAAAAAAACCAGACCGTCAATCTGTTTATTAAAAAACAATCACAGAAGTAAAATAATAATTTGTCAAGTACAATGAATTATTAAAACTGATGTAATATGCTTTGGTTTTATCGAATGTTTTTCCATGTTCTACAACATAAAATTCGGACTCGAAAAGACCAAGCACTTTAATGATTGCCACATGGCGCCTGTTTCACGGTGCAAAGTGATATATAGTCCAAAATCGGCCATTTCACGCCCCCGAACCGTTTAATGTACTTGAGATACGGCTTCGATTTAATATACCTTCCGAAGTAATGGAGATACAAAACTAGGATAAGGTAGAGATACTAAACTGTACACGTTTTTATAACGACGTCCGTTATTCGGGCGAGGTTTTAAATAAATTTAAACTTTTTACAAATGGAAAACTCATTCAAAAATCATAAAATAATGTAAAAAATTATTTGAATGATGATAGTGTTTGGAAATAATTTGCTCTAACCAAATCTGAATTATTGTGAAATGGTGATAACAAAATAGTACCTGAATTGATAATATCGCCATATAAGGGTAATCGTTCACTTATTATTTCTTATTTAAATAGAGTTCAGTTCGGTATTATTGTATACTAACATGCATGAGAAACTAAACTACTTTGCTTTAATCCGCGAATGAATACGAGGTAAAATCGGTGTAATGCTGCAACCCGAAAGCTACACCACCGAATCCGCCACCAAAGCATAGCACTACACTGGCTTTCCGATGTGCCTCAACGCAGGTTTCGCTTCGACACCGAAGCATTATCGGGAGATAGACTCTACAAAGGTTATTCGTAAAGTCAATTTGTACTTTATATTTACCATGAAAATTTATTGAAGTCATATTTTGTAAAAACTATTTTTTAAAAGAATGGCTAGCGAGTTCCTTGCTGATTCTTCTCATGGCTCGACTTTTCCGAATCAGTGGTAGTACCTTTTAAAATTATTGAGGATTCAATTAAGCTTGTAAATGTCTATTTGACTAAAATATGTTTCGATTTGATTTGAGATTTGGCGACACCCCAATTTTGATCCACTCTTTCTACCGTCAATTTATAAGTGCTCTTTTTAAACTACTGATTATAATGAGCTAGATTATAATCTAAGTATCTTACGAATATTTCCGGTACTTTACGCACTAAAATCTTACGGGAATGAGAACGCTCTACGGAGATAGGTCGTTTGCAAAGTTTTTAGTTCGTTGACGCCGTAACCCGAGTCTTCACTAATTAAGCTGTTAAGTGCCAAGTTTTCATTTGTCCGGGTGTTTGATTTCAAAGGATTTCACTCCGGGAGAGCCATAAATTTATCCGTCTGGTCTCGGATTCAATTACTTGATTTAACGCGTTTGTTTACTTAATCAATCAATCTCGCTCTAGATGCAGGAAGACAAGATTATTTTCTTTCTTTTAATATTGCAAGTTGCAAGACAGAAAATTCCTTGATTGTAAATTCTTGAACAAGGGGGGTGTGGATGTAATTTCAAGTGGATAAGAATCCGATGGTGAAATTCGGCTGACTGTATTAAATCAAATAATTTCTCGGAATGTATAGTGATACAACATCTTCCTAGCGTTATACCAGTTAAGTGCGAGGATTTGCTTAAATTGCAGAAGATGTGGCTGTGGGGTGACTTAAGATGACAGACTGCCTGAAGTCATCACCGCAATCCCTACAATCCCCACAATCTCACGATTAATATCACTCGGTAACATTCACCGGGTACCAGTTTTATCTTCCGAAACGCGAAGGAGGAGAGGGAGGATATTTGATAACCAGTGTTAGTACTGGTCACCCATCTATCACAAGACCGGGGTAAGAGTTGCTTAACCTAGCGATCAACTCAAATGCCAGCCACAGATTAAGCTGTATATATATAGATCCAACATCTTATAGCAAAAAATAAAAAAGAAATATTCTTCTCAGAAGAAAAGAAATACTGTACCAGTAAAATAATATAATTTTAACGTGATATGAGTAGCACTTAGTGTTGGGAAGGCTGCGTTTTCTTCTCACGACGGCAGCGCTCGAGGGCCCTCTCAAGACAGCGATGTCGCTTGTACAGTCCACATAAAAAGTACTTATTTTTTCTACTATTTTGTCTACGCTATATTTTAAGTGCTTTTTAAAAAGCTTTCTTTGAATTTTATTATTAAATATTCAATTTTTTGTTAGGCCACTATACTGCTTTTAATAATTTTATAACATCTAAAAAATAGTTTTATTTTTGATGTCGATTTAGGTAATCGTAGGCTAATTATCAAAATACAAAAAAAATATTTCCTCAAAAATTAGATAGTAAAAACTAATTTCCTAAAGGAGTTACTATTCAGGACACAACCCAACACACACCCCCTTACTCTTTATCATATAATATAAACTTCTATCGTCAAAGAATTTTGGGACAATAAAGTAATTTATATGTAGAGATTAAACTATATAACTAACCCAAAATCACTTATACAAGACAGAACACACCAAACCCTAGGCATAAAATTGTGGGAGAAACTATATTTTGTCGCGAAATGTTTTTAAAATTCATGTAGTGTTTTGACACACTTTTTTCGACACTTTCTTCTAACTAATTTCATCTTAAGTGCAGCTAGCACTGAAAAAAATGATAATTTTAAATTATTTTAACATTTTAGGCTGGTGAAAATTTTCAAGAGCACGTTTCGCGCGACTATACCGTGCTACGTACTTAATTAGTCTGGCGAGGGTTACGTTGGAACACTAAAAGAGCTCACAAGATTGCCCCGCTACGATGTGTTGATAATTCTATCATTTTCTTTCTTTATTTACCTTTTCGCTGAATATTTTTGGAACACTTTTTTGTTTGAGTTTACTTCTTAATCGATTTTCTCATTAAGGGTACGAAAATTTTGGAAGATTAAAATTAAAAATTACGGTTTATAAAAGTAATAAATTCCAGTCGTGCGTCAAAGCTACTTATAAATCACCCAGACTCTCAGAGGCTCAGAAGTAAATTCCAGTCTTGCGTCAAAGCTACTTATAAAGCACCCAGAAGCTCAGAGGCTTAGGAGTAAATTCCAGTCGTGTGCCAAAGCTACTTATAAAGCACCCAAACTCTCAGAAGCTCGGGAGTAAATTCTAATCGCGAGTCAAAGCTACTTATAAAGCACCCAGACTCTCAGAGGCTCAGGAACAAATTCCAGTCGTGCATGGAAGCTACTTATAAAGCACCCAGACTCTCAAAGGCTCAGGAGTAAATTCCAGTCGTGTGCCAAAGCTACTTATAAAGCACCCAGACTCTCAGAGTTGCATAGAGAGTCGAACTCTAGTGGGACTGGGCAGGACATATGGCTAGACTTGGTGATAAGGGAGAGTGGCAAAAGCAAAGGGAGGCCTATGCCCAGCAGTGGGCGATTAAAGGCTAATAGGTAGATAGATAGAACACGAGTAAGAGGTAGAATCACTGACATTTGCGTCAACGGAGCAGTCAAGTGAGTCATGACCTGTACTATGGCTTGTAAAATTCCAATTCGGAATAATTAACGGTTTTCAGGCCTTATTTTCATCTCGTCAAAAAACTTATATGCGCTTCCAAAGCTAATGAAAAAGTTTTAGCGATCGCTTGTTTGGAAATGGAGAGGGCATTTTCGAGCAAATTTTTCGCCTAGTTAAGCTCTTCAAGGACTTACTAGGGCTGTTTAAAAATTAAATTCAATAAAACTGACTTTACACAGTCCAATCATATCGCTCTTTTACTCGTATATTAGTAGCTATTTTGCACCGTTTTAGCTGAGTTTCACTTCTGTTTGCGTAATAGCAGATGTTCTAACGGAATTCTAAAAAAGGAGGAGATTCTCAATTCGGACTGTGTGTTTGTTTTTGTATTTATGTTAAGCGATTACTCCGTTCAGTTCTGGGGACACTTGGAAGAGAAGGCTAAATTAGTCTCTAAGAAGCTTGGTGTCCTCAATAGGCCGATGCAGTACTACATGCCTTTATCGCTTGCAACTGTACAAGGCGCAAGTTCGGCCTCAGTTGTAGTAACGGGAAAGGGAAAGACAATATTATAGGATAATAAAATGATGTAAAGTAAGTAACCTAATATTCGGGCAGGACAGCATCTGCCAGGTCCGCTAGCAAATGACATATGTGAAACGATACGTATTTAAGACTAGCTGTAACCAGCAATATTGTCACCGTAAATTTAATGATATTATTGGATTTTGGCGGATTTCTTTTTTTGCGCAGAACTCTAATTGTTTACCTTTTTCAATCCTTATACATCAGTTGTTTGCCAGTAAGTTAGAGCTTTTATTAATTTATCGCTATTTCTGAAAGTTAATTTAGTGTGCGAAAAAGAATAAGAAGAAACACATTAATATTAATAAACAGAAATACATTGTTTAGTGATAAGAATAATAAATTCAATAGGTACTCAAACGTTAGCAATAACACAAAAAGGTTTTACCAAAATTCCCACGGAATCGGAAATACCGGCCACACGCATGTAATAATATGTGTTTTCCTTTAGAGGATGCCCTTGTTAGTTTCACAAAATGGAACATTGAAGGATGATTGAAGAAAGTATATTGTCAAAAAATAATCCAATATTTTCTGTTAATAAATGCTTAAAGAGTCTATTGATATTTTTCTATTATTTACTTTTTTATAAACAATGACAAAGGTCACATAGAGTAGTTCTTTTCTTATCTGCCTATAGGGACCCACTGCTGGGATAGGCCATTTCCCTCTTAAACCATTGTTTCCTATTCTAGGCTTTGCTGCAATTAGACAGCGAGGTTTAAAAACAGCTCGACTGATCTCGATTAAATTTAAATTTTCCAGATTGGTTCAGCCATTCTTCACAAATACCATATGTCTTAAATACCTAAGTGTTATAAAACACCACAAATTTTTATCAAAACAAAAAATAAATAATTATGTAGTAGGGTAGTCTAGAGTAAACGTAATTACCACCACAGATGCTGACCGCTTCAAAAATGGTCTCGCAAAAAGATAAAGTATCAATAATTAGGAAATTCCATTCCTTTCTTTAATGTGTTTTTATATTAATTGATAGAATCAGGCGTTACTTTACGAATAACCTTTGTAGAGTCTATCTCCTGATGATGCTTCGGTGTCGAAGCGGCACCCGCACGGTGAATCCATGGAATGCTAAGAAATTCGTCTCATAAAAAGTTAGCATAGAGATAAATGTCACTGCACTTAGAGGTGACTACAGCATGAGTAGAATAGGATATAATAGAACAAGACTTAATATTAACTAACATAGTATTAAAGGAAATAAGCAAATGTAAGTGTTTTCATAGCTATAGGAGAAGGAAACTCTAATTTGCTTATACTAACATTGTGTCAATAAGACAAGCTGGCAAATTGAATAATAATCTTCAATGTAGTCTTCGAATATTATTAAATTGTTAAATAATCTAGAATGCGTTAGTGTAACTACACAAAATTGAAGAAAAAAAATCACAATTTTTAAAATATTGATGTATTTCCTCAGCCTGTAAACCTTCAAAAACATTTGTTATATCATCAAAAAATATATATAGAATTTCATTTAATTCTAACTCTATAGATAACAAAAAATTACCTAAAATTGCCCGAGTCCAAGCCCATCCTCTACTTCTATCTCCAATCATCTGGATTTCATCAATAATGGCAACTTCATCTGTAAATTTAAAAATACCATTGTCATGCCAATACAAATTCATAAAAGGACATAGTACAAACACGCTTATTCGTAAGGTATGTCATACTTCGAATATACATAAAGTGCTAATATAATTTAATTTATCTATAGTATATTAATATGTGAAGCGTAAACTTTTGGTATCATTTCATGAAAGTTGTGTGGACGGAAATAAAAACAACTTATAACTACACAAGCTTTTCTATATCTTAGAGTTCTTCCCAAATCTGGTACCAATTACTAAAATCTCTAGATGCCCTACTTATAGAAATTAATGCCAAATGTGTGCGACAGTTAATTTTTTATGCCCAAAATAATATAATGAAACATGTATAAAAATTCGCCAACTCCGTAGTCATAAATTCTTCTGACCCGCCGAGTGTGGGGTGTGTACCCGTCATAATTTCATTTTCATTGAGACAAATATTCATATTAAGGGGATATTAGGGCGCGTTCCCATTATACTGGTCGATATTTTCGTGATAACGTTAAATTGTATACTCTTTATAAACGACTAGCTGTTACCCGCGACGTCGTTTGTACCGGCAGGTTGGCTTATACATAATTAATGTAAATTTTAATTGCTATTTAAATTCCTTAATAATCGCAAGAGGTATTAAATGCCTTTATATTGGACGACGCACTTTAATTATATTTTCGAACAAAAAATATTTAAAGAAACGCATTACAAATTCTTAAAAGTATACAATTTAATTTACTTTACGTAATTTGAAGAATATAAATGTAGTAAAAGAAGTATAAAGTATATGGATTCCCAACATTCAAAAGGTTTAAATCTATTTTATAGCGCTCATAAAAACAGTTTATATATTTTTTAAAATAAAATATTCAAGTTTAATAATTTGCCAACACCATGCAGACGTTAAAATAATAAATAAATCTTGTATCTAAATAACATACATAAAGTTGAGTGGCTCCAGCTTTGTTTGTACTTTACAGTTTATAATTATATAAGATGTACGTTACTAAGCTAACAAAAAATGAACAATGCTAAAATTTAAGTGCTAAAAATAAAGCGGATATAAAGAATTTCTTTTTGATCAATTCTTAAATAATTATTTCAAATCTGATATTATTATTATTATGTTATCCTTTAATTGTATCATTCAAGAGTTTAAATTTTAATTTTAACACTTTTTTAATCCTACTTTAAGAATTTTCTTTTTATTTAATACGTATACGTTGTTATATAATAAATTGTAATGTTTGTAAAGCCCAGATGCCTATTAATAAAGATTATTTAGACTGACAGCAAATTTACTTCCCCAATTTTATTTATGCAATTATAATTTGTCGAATATTTTTATTTTATAACTAGTGCATCCGGATGATGTTGTCTTGGCCTTTTTGGCTCGTCTGCTATTAGCTAATGAACAAAATATGAATGTCATACATTTAAAATATTCTGTAGTAGCGAACAAATCTGCATTTATCAGTATTTTTAAATACTCTTATGACTTTTTCTTTCTTTCTTTTCTTTTAAATATTTCCAGAAATAAGAAAAATAAAACAAAACAAAACAGAACTCAAAATGGTTCAACCGTTACTGAGTCACAGCGAAACTAAGAAACAAAAATCGATTTATTTATACGTGGATATCGATTTTAACGAAGGGTTGCCATCTGTAGAACCCGTTATAGCTTACGTGTATGATTTCCTGTGGCAGTAAAATATATAATATAAAAATGTTATTGTTAATACTTGTTATTTCATTTTTATTAACGCCATTTTAGCAAATAAACTGTAAAGTGTAAATTATAAATTGTGAGAAACATTAATTTTATAGCGCCATCTATGAAATAATGGTAACACTACTTGAATGTTTTATTTAGTTTAGAACGTCTTGAACAGATGGCGATCGTATTGCTAACTTTAAGTGACATCTATATGACACTCGATGTCGCTAAAACACGCAAATGTTGTGTTAGTTTTGAATGAAAATAGGACATAATATCATAATTTAAAAGGAAAAAGATTATATCTTGAATGGATTTTTTCAGTTCTCACTCTACTTCTTTGATAGAATAAAATAAATTCTCTCCGACTTTTCCACCTTTTCCAAATTGGTGTACAACTGGTGTGAATTAAGAATTTTTAGTTTATAAATGAATCTTTTTTTGTATAAAAAATTTCGTTGGCGATAAATGGACGAATATTTTGAATGACATCGCAGACCCTAGCTTGCCCGCCGCTCTTTATGAATAATGTAACCGTAACGTGCGCACTGCTTATGTCATTACAGGTGAATCTATATATCAAAACATACGATCAGACGCTGGTATGATTGCAGAAATGTTTAATGTCATCATTCAAATATAAATTAATCAAAATATAAAATCCTACTAGCGGCACGATCGAGATAATTAAACCTATATCTACATTATTTACATGCCCCATTATAGTCATCGGTAGATAGCTGTCGCATAATTTATGTCTCTTATAGTTGGACATTTATCTTTTTTATAGTGACCGCGCTAGCTATTGAGAAAAACTGCGTTATCTCGTAGATGTCGAGTAATATTTCGATTTGCAGGTCGGGTATTTGCGGAATGAGCATACAAAGGGCACCGTCCACCGCACACTCAACCGCACACTCCACGCCGAGAGCTACGCCTCTTCCGCCCTCAGCGTCTCCTCAGTCGGAAGACGTCGTACGCATACACGTTACTTATAACCCACTAGGCGCAAGTCCCTCGCACCTGCAGCCGGTTAGTCCCTCCAAGTATAAGTCGTACGCGGACGAGCACCACAAGCCCATGTCCCTCGGGTTCTACACCAGCAACGGTTCAACTAATATGCCAACCGACAATAGGATCAGGATACAGGTGTCCTCTGACGAGTTGCTCACTCCGGTAGTCGACTCTGGCCGCATTATAACCCAGCGCTACATTGAATCGCATTCGGGAATCTACGATGTTAAATAAAAACTATAATATGTATCCGGCTCATCTTCACAGATTATCAGCGTAAGTTAAAAAATTATATATAATATTGGAAAATATCGATCAAACAAGCAGTTTGATAGGATGAAAAAACAGTTAAAACTTATTTTTTTATCTGTCATATTATGACGATGTTTTATTTTTTTATATTACATATTTTTGTACATTGGCGCTCATTCCATATTTTTGCGCATGTACGTCGTAAGGTGTTACAGTCGCATTCGATGAATATGAGATTCGAATGAATTTCCATTTATTAAAATGTTACTTGAGTGTCGTAGTAAATGTTTCTAGAGCGTTAAGAATTAAAATACATTTAGCAAGAACTATTTAATTTCTGTTGTATTAGTACATAACATCAACTATAGGTACTCGTGTATAGGTTCGGAATTTCTGTAAACATTAAGTTCTCACGCAACGATATCCCCATCTCAACTTTATTCTGATGGGCCAGTTTTACTTATGAAAACAAAATAAGAAACAATAAAATTTGCCGTACTTATTGTAAAATGGTGATCCGAATTCAAAAATAAATTGCGTTTGTTGCCGTATATCTAATAATCCAAACTTTCCACTTTCGTAGTTTTGTTTGGATTTGTCTTTATAATGGTTTGAATTTTTCCAGAAATTTTTAGAAATAGAATCAAGCATGTTTATCACTAAGATTGTGACACATTCAAATATATGAAAAAATCCCGTCGAAAAAAGATGTTCGGTGTTCTGGCTAACATTTTAATTCTCTCTAAACCTAATGCAAAGATATTCGAATATTTAAAACGAAATAGAACCCTAGACGGGTTTGGTTATTTTGTTTTAAATTATTATGTAATGGGCTTACCAACAAACATTTAAATTTTAGTTACATAGCTGATTCTGTACTTTTTAAATAGTTTATAATCGCTGATATATACTCGTATGTTTTTTACGTTGGTAGTATAAGCTGTCAGAAAATCTGTTCATACGTTATATAATAATCACCAGATACATGTATATGAGTAGAATTAGGATATTAAGAGCGTAAAAGAGTAAGCTGTTGTTAAATTTAAATCCTTCAGATCTACAACTTTATAATCACTTTGCCCATGCTCTTCTCTGTCTACACTTTTGTCAGCCATACACTTTTCACATATACCCATCTTTTCCGCCTCTCATCGCCAATGAATCCATCTACACTCGTACTACACTCATCATCTTTAATAATATGACTTCTTCCCTCATACCTCGTCTTTGCCATGATACCTTATATTCATCATTTCCATATATTTTATGGGTACCACTTTAAGTCTTACACGGCTCCCACTACAATTGTCGGTCCTTAACTAACTGTCGCATTACACGTCTCATTATTCACGTTGCATAGTATTTATCTAAACAAGGGTACAGTTTTTATAAAAAGCTATAGCTTTTTGGCGCTCACTTTAAATGCGAATGACTTTATTGAAATATTTAGTTTTTTAAATTTATATCGTCATTCTACTAATACGAGTACCACGCAGCAAAGTCTAAGAAAAGCTTAATTAATGTTATATGGCATATTTAAAACTAAATGTAATATACTTATATGTAATAAAAGTAAATATTTCATATCGCTGTCGGTATGGTTATGATTTAAGTCTTGCTCATTTAAGTATGTATTACTTTATTGTGATGTCGGAATCTCGAATTGTTAACAATAATCTCATTAACGTTTGTATCTGATATGATTGTGTTGTTGTTTTTTAGAAAAGACAAATGGTCTACAATGGTTTAATTGTAAATTTGTATTAAATAGGGCTTTGTATTTTTTAATTTCCTCATTAGAAATTTATGGAATTTGTAATATAGTTGTATACAGTTCAAATGTTTAAGAATATTAAGTATAATTAATCTTTTTTTAAACAATTTTTTATCTACATAAAAAAAAACACAAAATGTAACAAGGATTAAATGATTTCTTTTCTTTTTAGTTATTTTTTTTATTGTAGATGTGGTTTTACAAGGAATTAT
>JANCMC010033417.1:16002-69421 GCA_024363005.1 Charaxes varanes
AAGTGGAGGCTATCCCGTCACCATAGCCGTGCGGGCCTCCTCGTATGTTCGAGGGTTTGCCGCGCGTAGTTTGTACGTACCTTTGTATGGCCCTGGTCCTTTTTTTTTCTCACATATTTTAATCTTTGAAAAGAGCTTTTGTGCTTAAATAGTATCATGATTAAAAATTATTTTTTCCCCAAGGATTTTTTATATGGTCTTTAAGTATGATAAAAAACTATTTTATGAATTTTAATTTAACATTTTAGTTAAAATTATCTGTACGTGATAAATAAGTTTTAATACCATATTTTTTTTTTTGTATTTAGTATTATTGAAAGTATAATAAATTATACTTGATACGTGAAGGAGGCAAAATAAGTGTTTTTTTGCAGACCAGTGTTGTATAGGAAGAATTTATTGTATCAGTATAATTTTGCAACAACCATTTTAACATTAGAACCATCATATTGATATTATATTGCTATCGGCCTAAATGTTTTGTATTCGACAACGAAGATAACTGATCTTATGTACACGAAATAATAAACTTACTTTAAAATTTAAATAACCCCAGATAATGTTGCTTTTAAATATAACTAATAGGATTAGTTATTTAAGTTACAGTAAACCTACTCCAAAATGTATTTAAAAACTTACAGTACGCAACTTTGATTTTATAATTAACTAAATAATAAGTTATATTATTTATTTACGCATACAGAGCTGCCTATTTGTTATAATAATATGTATACCTATCACTTGGAACGGATACTAATTGTTAAGCTTTAAAATGTTTTGAAGTGTTTCAATAAATAGTGAGCTTTTCTTGAGATGATAGCAATAATAGAAACTGTTTTAAATAAACTTGTATGATGTAATACAACAGATATTTCATTTTTACGCAAAAAGCAAATTTATTACTTAGTATTGTAGAGGTAAGCTGTCTGTACTGTCCGTAAGTATGACGCGATGTCCTATGGAAGGTATTAGTCCCAGGTTAAATGCGGCAGGTCCTCGGAGCAGTCCATTGATACATGTGGTAAAAGATGAAGAGTGATACGGCCTGTCTCCGTAAAGCCCTAGGATCTAGACGATCGGTAAAAGGTGGGTCGTCGAGTATGCGTGCTAGCACTGGGAACGGCAAAATTGGATCTGACACAGGGGACAACCCCTTCCCACCGCTCTTTCCGTATTGCTTCGTCATTTCTTAAGACACTTAGCTTTGTTTTCTAAGTGATTGCGAAGCTAAACGCCCAAAAAGATGACCTAAAACTTAAGTTTACAGCTCATAAAAGATGATTTTTGAAGTAAAACTTCTTTACGCACGCTTAACTTGGGGAGTAAGCTGGTGAATGCGTGTCGAGAGCGTTACAAAAAGTGAGATCGAGCGAGGTGCATAGAAGTTGAGAGAGGGATATGATAGTGAAGATAGAAAGAGGGAGATTTATACTTATAAGTTTCGTACATCGAAGACACAATGCCGGCATAATGTTACAGACATTATGCCGGCACACTGTAGAAGTAAGAGTTTGATTTCGTTCTTTCATTCAACAATAAAATATACTACGTTTAAATGCATAAAAAGATTTCAGGTAATCTGTGAATAAAACACTGAAAATTGAATTGTTCTGTATTTGTAAAAAAACCAGTAATTCTATAGTATATGCACATTTCAATCGATGGAATAGAGGCTCCGCTTAACACCATAAATTATAAATAAAATTTTAGGTTATAGGAACTTCTCGGTTACTGCATAAAGTAATAATAATACTACGTTTCTATTATATACACAACATGTAACTGATTTAAAAAAGCTAAAAAAATACTTCAATATGAAGGCACAACACTTTTGGACCCAGTTCGTAAATTTTCAGATTATTATGATAAAAAAACACTGTACGTCTTATATCTAGGTTCTATAAAACTTCAGTGTGTCATTTGCATATTTTCTTTTCTTGAGTTTTGGTTTTGTTTACGTTAACTTAGGCACAAACCATTCTGTCACTGTCTCGTATTATGAAAAAGACAAAGTATATTCCGCGGTGAATTTTGAAAGAAATACGTATACGATAGTAGATAAAGGACTAAGATTAAATTCTAGTACCTAATTTAAAATTAAATTCAATGGTTGCGTCTAGGAACGAAGTTGAAGTTTTAAAGAATCATTGGAAAGACTGAAAGGTTACGAACATTATATATTTCTATTATAGTTCTATTAAAAAATAACTGTTTTGGTAAAATTGTATTCCTACTTCGAGTTACAAAGTAGAAGATCCCGTAGAATATTATTTTTGCTAGTTCTTTATACAGCGTATATAACTTACTTTCTAGATTTTGGATCATGTTATAATATTTTGAATAAGGAGTATATCGTTGAAAGTAAAAAATAATAATAACGCATATTTTTTAAATTCCTTTGAATATAAATGATATAAAATAATCGTTTTAAAACCATTACTTATAATTAACAAATTTTTAAAATGTTCCAAAAATGTTAAATTGTAAACAGTAAAAATGAAATATAACTTATATCGAGTGATAATTTATATTGATATTAAAAGATCCTAAAATAGTTCATTTTCTTCCGATACGTTTTTAAAAATATGAATTTCATATATCTTAACCAACGATCGCAGACGAATTCGAGATAAGTTATAGTCTTATGTATAAAAATAAATCAGTCTTTTGCCTAAATATCAAAAAACAGCTGGACCGATTTCATGCAATTTTTAAGCAATGGTCAGGTCACCCCATTCTGTGGAGTTAATAGATTTTTCTATTTTATATGATGAGTGTATGTTAGGTTCTGCTTTATATGGCTATTGTATATAATTTCTTATATGTTTGGATATCAGAACATATACAAACACAGAATATTCAATTAGGTTAGTGACCTCCACAAATATCTTAGGACCGTCCCAAATATAATTGTGAAGCCACTCTAGCTAATTAGAACGCATTAAATTTTGGCGCCGCTAGTTCCTTCAACTCCGAATCAGTAGAATAATTAAAAGAATCAGGAGTTATTTTGTAAGAATTCATGATACTTTTTTTTTAAAGAATGCAACGAATACTTTAAGGTTTGCCTAATATTCTCGATACCTACCACTTCTGAATAAAGACTCCTTTCTTAAAAGCTTGTACCAAGAGGAGCCACGATATTAGCTCCGCGGAGTCGTGGTTTGAACCAATCAGTTTAAGGATTTTAGCCTGTCCTTCTCCGTTGAGTTATCGAAGCTTCCAATTAAATGGCATCTAAGAATAAATATGACAGATAATCTCATGAGTTTATCAAAGATAACTCCTTACATAATTAATATAAAACTTCCCGTTCCTGTACGCATAGATCTTTAAAACTACGCAACAGATTTGAATGCGTCATAAATAAGTGTTTTTATTTTTAAATTTTAAATGTAGTAGAGTCTAGAGATCGCCTGGTAATCGAAAGTCATCCACAAATCTTTAGATTTGCGTAGTATATTATGATTATTTAATAAATACAAAATTTCAATTATTTGTGCAACGATATTTAAATATTTGACAATTAATAGTTTTTCCGTCATCATGACTACTGTTTGATACAATCTTATAGTAATAAATTTATGCATGTGTGTGTAAATGGTTGGGCATTGTGTGCGTGAGGTTTTATTTTAATAATATAAAGTATAAGGATGCATATTTTATATAAATATTAGCATTCGCACACCCTCATCTCCATAAACTATAATTGTGTGTCAAATTTTATACTCGAACCAACGTTGAACCAAAAGTTTTCGCTTCATGTATTAATATATAAACAATACATCGCACCTGTGCGAAGCCGAGGCATGTCGCTAGTATAATGTAATTTAGTCGCGGATTAATCTAAAGAAATAAATTCCTTCTCTACTAATAATAGACTAATAGACGTAATAAACTATTGGGGTCTAATATGATATGCGAGGGGAGCTAAGAGAGGCATGGGTGTCAAAGACAGCGTCTCTCAATGAAGCAGGTCGTGACCCTAATTTGACTTTCCATTAATGAAATGATGCATGAGAAGAAAATACAGAACTTTTTATACAATAAACATGAGTATCAGTATATTTATGTCTATTGGTTATTATTTATCGTGCTATTACATCCATGTTCATAATTACTACCAAGCCTTTTTTGTCACTTCCTTTTCGGCGGCATGTTAATTCTCGGAAGTTGTAATCCTATAATTGTTTGTACCTCCTCGTCCCTTGATACTGTGTTTTAATTATAAAAATAGATGCATTTTATTTTATTTTTTAATTAAAAGGGGCAAACGTGCATTTTGCAAGCGGTGCATTACCTAAGTGACTACCGACGACCAAAGACGTCTGCACCACCAGAAGGATCGCAAATGCTTTGTCGGCTCCTAAGGAGGGATTAAGGCCACCGAGAATTCTCACTAACCGAAAGAAACGCGACGTCAATACCATCACTTGACGTAACAGCATTGCCACCGCTTCATACCGTTTTTATGTAAGAAAGAGGTACTGGTACCCGGATGCGCCGCGCCGCGCTGGCCCAATACGGCTGCAGACCAAAAGGGCTGCAAGCGTGGCGCTACCTCTAATTTGGAATGGCGCTGCATTCTGCTAATGCAAATATTTGTAGTGATAGAATAAAAAAATACCCATTTCTATAGGCAGAGAATAAATAAGAAACGTTTACGATAGTGATGATGTGTAAATAAAGTTTTAAAAAACATTTAACTTCTACCGAGTGGACAGGGTTCTACGCGCCCATTTAATTTTCAAATTCCCTATTTCTTTTTTAATTTTTCGTTATTTTTTAAATTTACTTTGAAGGTGAAAATTGTGTCCCGTGCGGGTACCTTCCCAAAAAAGCCCTGACTATTACTATTATCAACTAAATTTCTAAATATTATATATCCGACAAACCGCGTTTGTTCATGTTTACAGTCTTTTGTCAGCAAAGAAGATAAATTAGACACTTTTTTTGACATTAATTCTTAATTTACAATCCGTAAACCAATATAAGAGAAAAAAAAGTATGTATTAATAAACTCTTTTTCGTTCGATCTTCTGCTATTCAGAAAGCACATTTATTTATAACTAAAGGGCCTGCCAGACGTTGTCTTGCCCGAGTTTAGATTCGTCTACCATAAGCCAATTAAAGAGTCTCCTTTATATATTTTCCATAAAACATGTGAAGGCCGAATGTTTTATGAAATAATAATTCTATATTGTAGCATGTCAGTCAAAAGGTCTAGTTCAAACAGCCATTTTAGAGTTTTAGTGAGTCTAACGAACAACAATTGGTTCTTATATATAAAGATAGAAGATATAAATAAAGCTATTACATTGAGGTACTTACGTACCTCGTTTACATATTTTTATTCGAATTTACAGTAAATTGCTCTGAGGCTTTACAAAAATATGCATTGACATCATGAGGTCGTGCGCCACCGAAGGTCATTCTCGGCGGTTTAGAATTTGTTTCGTTTGTTTTGTGTCGATAGCGGTAAGATTGTTAAGATTTTCGAATGGTGCGCGGCACACAGTCGCGTCGCCGTCGCGTCCCCCGCGACTCGATTGTGATACGAAGGAGCGTACGGTGCGACGCACTGACTGCCGATTGCAGACCGGCTCCCGACGAGCGCCGGCCGTCAGTGATCCTAAAGCTGTGCCTCAGAGTACAACGCTCGTTCGTACATTACGAACGCACGAAAAAAAAAGCCCGTTTTAAATCGTTTTCGCGCGCATTTTTCCCCAAATATGGCAGCTACGGAGGAACTCAGCGGCATATTGATGAGGAGGCAGGCCATAAACGAAAAACTCGAGGAGGGCATGGAGGTTAAGCCGAAATACAAATTCGTGAATGTTTATACCGAATTTCACGAATTCTCTAGGAAGGAAATAAAACAGTACGAGGAGACGTTTAACAAGTGAGTAGTAACACGTATTTTATACATATATTAACGACAAAGTAATTATATATGCACGATTGTTCTTGAACGGGTTACAAACCTGACAGGTGTTTAAGTTTCATCGATGTCTTTTAAGCTTTAAACTCATTTTTGTAAGATATATTTTTTTAAGAGTGGCTAGCGTGTTTATTGCTGTTACTTCATGTGGCTTGACTTCTCCAATTCAGTGGTAGTTTTTAAAATATTTGACTATTCAAAACATCTTGTGAAAGTCTACTTGAAGAATAAAATATCGTTTTATTTGATTCCTAATATTGCTAAAGTTGTGTCAGTGTGAACAAAGCGAATGCTGCTACGAAACAAAAATTAATCACTCAACATTCACGCGTTAAAAAACAATCTATTTTTGTACACATCTATATTTCAAAATGTATATTAATATTTTAGTGCGCGAACATTAAACGTGAAATTTAGATATATTTACCCATTAATTGTACAGAAATGTTCGTAACAATTTAAATATTTACGACTTCTTTACCACGTACAAGTTATTTTAATTGTTTCCAATGGTAGTATAAAATTAAGTAGACCATAAACTGACCAACTTCATTATGTTTCGTAATTACACATTACTTTGTTAAGGAACTTCATACCGAAATTAAAAATAAAAATCTTTATTTATTTCTCATTTTTACAAGCACTTCTGAATGCTATTAAGTATGTATATTATTGAAACGTAGTTCTTTAAGGCGGCTAACGAAAATAACGGGTAGTGCAATTTCGTAGAAATCGTCACGTAACAAAATGCCGTATGCTGTGTGTGTGCGTGTGTGCATACGAGCAAGTGAATGCTGATTCACTGCTTAAACTAAAAGCGCGGTCTCTTAATTTTATGAAGAAAATATATTTTCTCAGTTTTTAGAGTACTTGTTTTAAATTTAATAGTATGCTTCGATAGGAAATGATCTGATGAGTGATCAACAATTGAGTGTTGCAAATAAAAAGCTCCCGGTTCCCATGGTATAAATTTAAAGTCTGAGTTTCCAATTTCCTATTTATACTAAAATTTCATTATTTATTATGCCGGAGCCAGACATAGCTTTATTTGAATGATCTTAAAGTGTGTCCGGGGACTTTGTGTACCATCACAAAGTTTTGTAGAACTTTGTAGACTTCAATGTCAAAATGTACAAACACTATGTCTGTCTCCGGTACCCTACACCTTTTCCCCCCCACCCGTTTCAACACAGGCATTAAGTTGTCTACCTTAGGAACAGACGTCCGTGTGTCATATAGTCCTGTATATATTTACTTATTTACATATTCATTTAGGTCATAAAACATTTTTTTATCAGAAAGTCGTTTAATTTTCTCTTGAAAATTTTCTTTTAATATTTCTTTAATTTTCAAATAGAAGCATTGCAAAAACAATTTCCTTGACGTTCACTGTCTTCTACAAAACGCACTAATGTTTTTTACAATAATAAATTTGGAAGAGTTAAATATATAAAATACTTACTTTAGATTTTGTTGTATTTCTTCGTAATTAACGTAGTGTCCGGTTGGGCCCCACGCACTGTCCATTGCCTATATTAAATAACATAATACAATACTCTAGAACGCATTTTATTGTAGACACGCTGTACATAACTTTGTTGATAGTTCATAAGTAAATAAATAAATAAATAGCTATATTTCTAAGTCAGTCTCAGTAGTTTAGTACGCAATACATAAAATGTACATCACTGAGTCAGCCTCGCTTATTTACTCGAAGAAGTGCAAGCTTGCGACATCAATTAAGTGTTAATAGGCATATTATCTACTTAGCTGATTCGGTCATCTCACCTGTTGCCCAATTTACCAATAAGTAACAAAATAATGATGCAGGCTCCGGTTCCAGTTAGACTTCGATGTGGACATATCTTGCTAATTCTTTGTAAAAAATTGTGGGAAAGGCACCCCAAGGTGGAAGGCTTTTCTTATGTGTCATTTTTTGGTAATTGTCGCCGTGTGTGTTCGAATTACGATAGTGATTATAATATAGTTAATGCATTAGCTTCTTTGACGAATTACTAACGTAAGCTGCATTAATTCGACTTAAAACTTCAATTATTTTTTGGTTAAAGGTAATTTTAAACTTTAGACCTTGATAGATTCACTTAGAAATTTCTACTACTCTAGTAATTGTTGTCAACTTTTACAGTCCGTACCAATACTCTAAAAATAATATTAATGAAAATTTTTGAATGCGCATTAACTTTGAAATAGAGATTTTTGTACGACAGTTGTTTTCTCAACGTAGATTCTGTTTAATACTTGATTAACCTGAACGAAAATGACTCCAATTATTGTTATTGTCAATAATTTAATAGGAGAGCCGAGGAAAGAATCTCCTTGAACCTTTCCTTTTGTCCTTTATGACCCCTTGAAGTGTAAAGAAGTAATATACGATATTATAAGAAGTCTATAGGAATTTCCAAGATCAATTTCGATACGATGATCCGTATGTAAAGACCGTATTGTCAATAAATTGGAGAAAAATAAACGACTTTTTGCTCAATGCTCATTAACAAAGAAAAAGAAAAGTTCGCAATCTTAATTTTGAATGCTTGGAACATACAAGTACTAGAGCAAACGTCCATTTTAGTTTTCAAAGTTTTTCGCATCAAAAGAGCTCCGCAAATAGTTATACCCTCTAAAAATGCTCGCAAATATCTTTTTCTGGTATACCCCTCGCTCCTGCCTCTACCTATTGTATAAGTAATTAAACATATGACGTAAATGTAAACATAAGCACTTAGAAAGTCTATATGAATAAACTTTGACGTCAAACACATCTAAAATATCTCTCTCCTCCTTTACTGTTCGTCCCACATGGTGGTGGGGTCAGCCAAACACGTCTAAAATATATACCATAGATTTTCACACTTCCTTTTATAATATAATACTATTATTATAAATTCAAAATAATTAAAAAATACACTTAGACATTGTCATAAATCAATCAAACAATATTTTATTAGCTTATTTTTAATAAAAACAATTGCGGACTGTAAGACAGAAACATTTTACATTTATTTTAAGCAATGCCTTGTAGTAAGTTTTATATAGATGAGATTGTTCTTAGTTTTTAGTTGAAGAAATTTATTTATTTTGTCCCCCAAAAAAACCAAATTAGGAACCTGTAGTGATTCTTTGGGTGTTTTATTTATCAATAGATTAATAAGTAAACTCTCTGTGATAGTGAGGAATTTTATAATTTTTTCAATTATAACATTAAAATTTTACGATATTTTTTTAACATAGTAAGTTGTATGATAACTTTTAAACTCTAACATAAATTGAAATATATTCGAATATATATTGCGAGTAAGTACTGTACTTTTTAAATATTGACTGGTCCGTTGGCGCAGTGGGCAGTTTTCCGGAGGTCGCGGGTTCGATTCCCGCCTCCAGGATGAAAAATTTCCCAAATCCTAAACACATCTAAAATCTCCTTCTACGTCGTAATCCTCATTATTGAGGGTCGTGACGTTCCAGTCATCTTCATTTTTATCTAAAGTATAAAAGGCTAATTTAACTCCCTTAGATACCTTAGGTAAGTGCAAAATTAGTCATTACAGAAAAAAGAATTAATCTTCAATAATGAGAATAACGGCGAACCAGTATTGGCATCTTCTAAGAAGAATAATAAATTTTATTCGAATTCACGTCAAAATACTGTGTAAATCTCTATTTAATTAATATATAAAATTGTAATATAACAACATTATTTCAATAATGAATTATTCTATCTGTAGTTAGTAGACAGAATGAATTGTCGCAAGAAGCCGTTGGATTCAAGCGGCGCAACACCGCCATTCGTGGAAATTGATGGAGGATGCCTACATTCAGCAGTGGACAACGACATTGTAATACTTGACATTTGACTGGCCCGTTGGCAGTGGGCAGTAATCCTGCCTTCTGCTCCAATGGTCGTGGGTTCGATTCCCGCCTCGAGTCAAGGTGTATTATCCTGTATGTATGTATTTATATATTTCGAAAAAAAATGTTTGTGTACAACAGACATCTGTTACCTATAACACAAGCATTAAGTTGTCTATCTTAGGAACAGACTTCCGTGTGTCATATAGTCCTGCAAATATATTTATATCTATTGTTTAATTTTTTTACCGTCGCCATGACACCGCTTTGACACATTTTTATACAAAAATGTATACATGTGTGTGTAAATTGATTGGCAATGGTGTGCGTGAGGTTTTATTTCAATAATTTAATGTATTAAAAATGCAAATTTTATAAAAGTGTTAGAATTGACTCACCTTCCTCTTTATGAATTATAAATGTACCAAATTTTATACTCCTCCGTCAACGCAATTCTCGTAAATTGATATCGAAAGTTGTTGCGTCACTTATTAATATTCAGCATGGAGATTCATCCATCAAATAAAACATCGTGAGGATCAGTCGAACTGAGTTATAAATAGAATGTAAAACAGTCACCCCTATCTTAATTCTAAAAGAATGTACAGCCAACATAATAATAAAATCAGCAATTTCTTTTATTTAAACGCATAAAATTCATATAAACATTTTATTGCGTCAAATCGACTCGGTGAAGGGGTCCCATTATTACACATTTCACCCCGTATTACCATAGGCACGTCCGCTATTGAGCGCCTGCGGACGTTTCTGGTACGGACAGCAAAACAGTCTGTTAACGAAAAAATAAAACACAATTATACCCTTGATAAAAACATTAATAAAAATAAAAGAGATTCATCCGATCGTGTTATGCCATGCTGATATTGTTAAATGATTTTTGCAATTTTGAAATTTATTAACTGTCGCCACAAAAATAAAAGAGATTACAAATCTAAAAATTATATAAACCTTCCTTCGAAAATATTGTTAAGAACAAAAAGACAACAAATTTTGCAATATATACAAATTTTGACTTGTAAAATGCATTCAAGTTAAATGCATTCGGCGTAAGCGTTAGTCATTTTTTTTTAGTTAGTCATTATTTATCAAAGTCATTTATTATAAGGTATATAAAATTTTATATATTTCAATAAAACAGCAAAGTAATGGTTTTACCTCTCAATGCTGATATTAACAGATATCTCCCGTAAATTTTGCCCCCGCAAGGAATTTTCATGCGGTCTCTACCAGACGATATTAAATGAATTCCTCAAGTATGAGATCCAATTTATTGTAGGCATTCAATAACCGCTATTAACACGAAGCCATTACCAAGTGATCAAGATGTGCCTGACATTCCGTCTGCCCCACTTTCCGCTCCCCCCCTCACGCGTCTCCTATTTCCGCCATATTTGATTACTTTCAATGAACTTAATCAAATTTCTTGAAACAGGACTGAAAAATACCATAAAAAAATCCAAGGCATTTCCTATTCGTCAAAACGGATAAATAATTCTTTACGATGTAATAATAATAAAGTGGTTTACTCTAAAACAGTATGTTTAGTGTTTTGATAATTATTTATTACATTTTTGTATTTGAAAATGTGCTGCTACAGTTCAAGCGCTCGAATTGTAAATGCAATAAATATTTCTGGAGTTATTTAAATCCTGTTTGCAAGTGTTAATATTGATTTATTACAAAAAAAACTTTCTTAAAAGAAAGATAATGAAAGATTTTATTTTAAATATTTATTTATAACTGAAGTACTTATAAAACAACAACTTAATCCATTAATTCTAAGTTTGAATTAATTAAGTCCACATTCAGTTTGAACATTGAATATAAAAATGTACCTTTTTTGAACCAACACCAAGTTTTCGATAAAGAAAGGTCATTGATACACAAATAAATCATCTATTTGGTGAATGAGTCATTATTTAACACGGCTTTGTTCTGTTTGTACCCTCTTTGTACTGTTTGTCGTCTAAAGTGACGTCACTTGTCAGTATCTTAGGTCCCAAATTCAATTTAACTCCGACATACATGACAATCCACCAATATCCTATAAACCGGCAGGTTTCTGTTCTGGTCATTTGACATCCTTACATCAATGAAAATTTAATAATGGTGATTAAAATAGAAACAAAAGGAGTTACTTCCAAAAAATAATATCTTTCATCATCAAAAAATCAGTTATCCCAGTTTCTTAGAACTTTATTTCACCATTACAACAGCGTTTTTGTTTACGGTACTATCATTATCTCTCTCTATTCATAAATATATCTTATATATTCAAAATTTAAATGAAATGTTATGTAAATATTAATGCTTTAAATATATTCACGGCACTACAAAAGATTGATATTTTTCTGTTGACTCTACCTCAAATTGGAAAGAATTATAGAATTCTTTCGCATCGACTCGGGGACTTGAAGTCGACGCGAATCTTTAATTAAATATAAAATTCTGAATATTCATTTGGGGATTTGAATAATAATGAATTTTTGAATATCCTTTAGCATCTAAATTATAAATTCCACGATAACTTGTCAAAATTATTAAGTAATTATTGTTTAAAATTACTTTTGTTCTCATATTTATGATCTCCGGCTTTATGGGTAATGGATCTGCCGTTGTGCAACTTTTGCCTCTAATTTATATCTGAAGAGTTAGCTGTTGAGCTTGTAGCTGAAGAGTTTGTCTGTTTGCTTGAACGCGTTAATCTCAGGAACTACTGGTCCTATTTGAAAAACTCTTTCATTGTTTGATAGCCCATTTATCGACGAAGGCTATATGTATATCACCACCTAAATTTTCGCAAACAAACTCGAAGGTAACAACTAGTTCAACAGATAACAATTTTATTGCGATTCAGTATTACGAGGCCTTTTAATGTTTTTGAGTATCTGAGACGTTTAACTACTTATTTGTGAATAACATAAGATATTCTTTGTTTTTTATTTCATCAAAACATAATAAGTAAAGCACGCGTGTATAATGCATTCGTTAGAATGTGTGAAACACATTTAGAGGTACATTTTGGACATTTGGGTATGATTTTGTACGTTTTTACTATAAAAAGAATAATCTATATATTATACTGGCTGTGGTCGCCACTTCGTCCGCGTAGAATTAGGTAAAAAAAAATTAAATTCAATTTTAGCGTGATGATATATTCTCGATAAATGGGCTATCTAACACTGAAATAATTTTTAAAATCGGACCAGTAGTTCACAAGATTAACGCGTTCAAGTAAACCAACAAACTCTTCAGCTTTATATATTAGTATTGATATTTAGACTAGGGGATGCAACCCCACTCTATTACATGCTTTCTGGAGCACGGAGATTATATATTTGAAAAAACTGCTTAACCTAAAGATCGATTTAAATGCCATTGATTACGCTACGATCTCAATTGTAGCAGTATGTATTTAAAATAATTTATTTAAAATAAAAATAAGCATTCTGTGTAGTGGTGTTCGAACAATAAATACTAATGTCAAATAAAAATTAGTATTATCTGAGATTTAGAAAAAGTATAATGTATCAATTGAAAGATAGAATGTTTGAAAAATAAACAGCAATGGTGTGAAAAGGTATCATTTACGCTTTCAACTCAACAACTATGGTAAATAAACTCTATTAGTCTAAGATGACGTCTGGCAGACCCGATCGTAAAATGTTATTGAACAAGTAAAAACTTAATATCACTAAAAGAATAACAAATTACATTTGGTTCGATCTTGGAATCATCATGACTGAGCTATTATCGCGTTTACTCCTTAGGACCAATAAAGTTTAAATGAAAGGGAAACGATAATAGAAAGCATAAAATCTCTTATATAGACCGGTTAATGATAAAAAAAAGGTGATCTTGGCCCACCTAACGCGACTTCTCGAAAACTGCGAGACGTAAAAATATTAAATTTGCCAGGGAACTAGTTTATACTTAGTAGACATCTGCTAAAAATTGATTTTATAATAGGGCCAGAATAAGGACCTCTAAGGGAAAGTTAAATTTTACGCGGACGAAGGTCATGGGAAACCGAAATTGTATTCGTGATTCAATATTGATATCAAGAAACAATGGACGTAAACTATGAGTTATAAAATCTTATTATATTATTTTTTGTTTGTATTTTTTGTGTTTCGAAATCAGAAAACATTCGTTCATTCAAACATTGTAACAATAAATAAGTAAAATTTCAAATAAACATTTGCAAATTTGGTAATACAATACTTTCGTCGAGGAGGTCGTAGCCTAATAAATGTCCGGCATTTAAGTCGATCGTTAGGTTAAGCAATTTTTACCGCGGCCGGTAGATGGATGGGTGACCTCCATTAAATATTTTACTCTAAAAGTCAATGAATTGTAAAATCATTTTAAAGTACAATTATACATATATCGATACTAATCTGGGGTCTACTGCGCGAATGTTGGTTCCATCTGCGATGTACATGGTTCTATCTGCTGCTATAGCAAGACCTAAAATGAAATGTGTGTTTTATTTAATGAAATAGAATAGCGTGGTGTAAAGTTTTTTTCAACACAATCTAAATATTTCTTCTGGAATCGAATTGAAAATGGATTTATTAGGATTGGCGCATTTGGAATTTCAACAATTGGGCCTAAAGGTGTCTGACACATTTTTGGTTTCCTTTAAATGCCAAAAATGTTGTTTATTAATTTTCTTTATGTCATATAAACTGTAGCATTTATTTTTCAAACTGTAGCATAAATATAATAGTTTTTTATTAAATTGCTCATCTTCATGCAATCCTAATGAGCAAGTCACGAATTAAAAAAATATATATCGAATATTAACGGTTACATTTTTGAATTAAAATCTTTAGATTTGAGGGCCTCTGCCAGTATTGTAATTAAAAAAAAGAGTAATTCCATTTTTAAATTACAAAACATAGTAAAAGTTTGGATATTTTTAACCGTTTAAATACGGGCGTTTTGTACGTTAAATGCGGTTTAATATTGCGGTTTAGTTGCAATGTTCAAAATGTCGTCAGCTTGATAGAACACCGTTGTATGTTTTGACTTTTGTGAGTAGTGAGCTTTTCGTTTGTCGCTCCTGCTTTTGATATCTATTTTTGCGAATATGTTTTATATTTTTAAAATCATTTAAATTGCTACTTTCTATATAAAATTAACATAATATCTAATTGTGTGTTGTCGAAATCGGATCGTTTATTCGGACCTTAACACAACGGATAGAAAGTTTATTAAGTTAAATATACCCGTAGCGTTGATAAAGGTACTTGAATATTTTTATACTTATTAAAAAGCATGCTCTGTTTAATTATGGATCGATATTTTTTAAGGGGGACACAATAGAGGTATGGTAGACAAAAAGGCTATTATTAATCAATGATATAAGGTATGTAAATAGACGTTTCTTTCAGTCCTTAAAAGAAACATTCATCCATAAAATTTTCTTCATTTAAGTTTTTTACTACGAATAATTTATGCGCTACGGAATCTGTATTTTTGCACTTTAACACCGGATCGTTTAATTAACTTTTTTTAATGAAGCAAATAGCTTTTAATTTAAATTAACCTATTTATTTAAGCTTAAGCTTAGTAGTCGGGGAAAAGGGAATTTTAGACATACCTAAAAAGTATTCCTAATATTCTTTTAAAAAAATAATAATATATAAAAATAGATAAAACTTATTAAAATAATGTCATAACCTCTATGTCTTTTTCCAATTTGTTTAAGTGCAACATCTTTAACCTCGCCTAAGAAAAGATACCTAAATAATAAAAAAGTAATACATTCCCTACATCTCAATATGTCCTCCATCTGCTTAAATCGAGGTCTATAGGAAAATGGTAGGATGGCGTTATAAAGTAAGGGTAGATTAGGGACCGAATGAAGGCTTATTTTTGCTTGTTATGCATTACGTTAATTTCTAACAATAACTCTTAGCAAAATTTTCTTTAGCTAGGAACTGTCATCCGAAATGGTAAAGCACTTTTTTGGTCGACTATACCTTTTAATACGTCCATAATTTTGTAATCTGAAACCATTTACTATGATGTCATAATAAGTTAAGAATATTACAATAATCTTAAAGCGATTAAAGCGCTTGGCAATAAACTGAAGCGCTGTTAAACTTATCCGTAACAAATATAGCATACAATCGGAACGTCGGACAAGGACAGTACAGGAAACAGCCAAACAATAAACCGTTAATAAAACAAATTAAAGCTAACCCTAAAACTGGACAAGTTCAGCGCTGACACCGCGTCGCCTCTACCTCAGCCTGCCGGGTTGGCGGCCATTGGTGGGCATCCAGTCGTTACAGGTTTTGGTGATTTAAATATATATTGATAGAAATAAACTAACCTTTGTTATTAGCCTTAGAATATTACTCGTAGTTGTCTGCTAGTAAATTGCTTGTTAACATCCAGTCTTTTCGGAGATTATGGAAAAAAAAACGGATAGACGAACAAAAATGTTTTATTTAATGTTCTTTATAAGTATTAAGACCTAAATATAAGATCTAAGTAATGCCTTTAGTAGAATATTTGTTTAGCGCTACAAATAGATACATCAATTTTACTTCTTTGTATTGTAGAGGATTGGTGCGGCCCACTCCAAGTGACCAATGTGTTAAAACAAAATAAATAACCTGGAAGAAGGCAGGGCAATAGCTCCGCGATCGACCGTCCGCTTCTAATGTAACCGCACCAGAGTCACGTTTCGCATATATTCAAATAGTCAGTAATCGTACATAGATTTCTTTCGTGTATTCGCCCTGCACTCCTTTATTTTATTTTCAACAGCCGCCATGTTATAAACAAAGCGCTTCCAACGCCTCTAACGATAGTTAATGTTTTTTATTTTATTTTATTTTATTTATTTAAGGATCCACAACATAAAGACGTCATAAAGCTTTCTTATGTAAAACATTTTACAAATATGGTTTTGACTCCTTACACTTACAGTGGACCACAACATTATTAAATACAGATTTAAATTGTAAATATGTAAGCTGTTTTCATATACATACAAGCTGCATTTGAAATATTCTCTGACGATATTATCCAGACAATATAGGGAAGGATTTTTTTATTTAATTATTCGCGACATCCACAATAAAGGCTTAGAAGAAATATTTATTTTTGTAAAAAAAATTGAAAAGTATTAAGAATGTTATTTTTTTACGCAAATAAATCTATTATGTCTTGTTACCGTTTAAATACACAATAATTTAATAAAATATTCGCATTTACATTTCCTGGCCTTTCTGGAAAATTGGTTGATAAGCATTAGCACGAAGTTCCAAAACCATTACACCGGTTGTGTTCTAACGGGACGGTAATAATACGAAATTTCAAAACCCACTGCTGACAAATGTAATTCGTATTGGCTTGATAAATGACCCTTCGCTACCGGTACATAACTTGGCTTTTAATCCTGATCACCATTGTGCCGTTGTCCGATTTTTGACACCGCACCGCACCGGGGACACCTACGTTACTTAAATAACAAATTAATGGTACCCCCTTTATCTCGGCTGACGATCAATCAAGCACGCACGCTATCTCGCTGCCTTATCGTAAATGGACGTTTTGATACTAATAAAATCTACTGCTTTATCATCTAGGAGTTAGAACATCGCATTGTTCTGGACGTGGCCCAATTTTGTGTGACACGTTTCAAGGAACAGCTATTCGTCATTTCGTGGATTAACTTTGGAATGTGTAATTTGAGAGCTAGATCAGTATTTCCTAAAGGTATCAATCCAACATGCACGCTATCTCGCTGCCTTATCGTAAATGGACGTTTTGATACTAATAAAATCTACTGCTTTATCATCTAGGAGTTAGAACATCGCATTGTTCTGGACGTGGCCCAATTTTGTGTGACACGTTTCAAGGAACAGCTATTCGTCATTTCGTGGATTAACTTTGGAATGTGTAACTTGAGAGTCAGATCGCTATTTTCTAAAGGTATCAATTCAACATGCACTATATCTCACTGCCTTATCGTAAATGGTCGTTTTTATAGTAATAAAATCTACTGCTTCATCATAAAGCACTTAGAACATCGCATTGTTCTGAACGTGGCCCAATTTTGTGGGACATGTTTGAAGGAAAACCTATTTGTCATTTTAATGACCATTCTGATTACCTTGGAATGGGTTATTTGGTCTATAAGGATTTTATATACAATATTTTAGTAAGACTATAATGTCTATTCGTTGTAATTCTGAACATTGTATAGTAAGGTGGATAATATGTTGATATAGATATTTTGTTAGCAAAAAAAATATGTTGCCTAAAAATGGAATCGTATCAGAAAACACAACAACAGTTTGTGCTTCATATGTTTAAACGTGACAGATGTTTATAATTCATAAATCTAACTACAATACACTGAGCAGTTATAGCTTATATTGCATAAATGCACAATGTAGTTTGAATAATTACATACTAACATAATATTTAAGAGCATGCTGATCACAGTCCAAGAAAGCTAGTATACCCCCACATAAACAATATCGTTATCAAATTCAGTTTTCGTATAAAATATTACAACGGCCGCCTATAAAGTTGAAAATACAAGCCACATTCATTAAGCCCATGATGAGGAAATTTCCAAAGCATTATACGAAAATATGAACTAGACTCACAGTTCTGTGAGAGCGGCGGCAGTTTTGATTACATATTTAATACTCCAGTAAACTGTTTAATATCATTTTGGAGTTGATTGGGATTCGATTAGAAGCAGTTGCTCTGGACTAAGCCCTGTGCTGGAATGGAGATAGTTTTAATGCTCGTAAATTTCGTTTCTACTCTCAAGCGCTCGATCGACTAATCGTTTCATGTTCGAGTAACTTCGTAATTAAAATTTTCGAACAAATAATTACGAGTTCGTGAATTCACGTAAAATGCAAGTTGTTTGCTGCAAATTTCAATTGTCTGTAGTGCTTTGAGCCAGTCTATCTAGTGTTCTGTTAAAATCGAATCTGTGGCTGTTTTGTTAGTAGGTATATAAACTATAGTATATTTGAACTAATTAGCAGTAAGGCAAGCCACATATTTTGACTACGGTATAGTCAGTGAGGTTACGACATGTAGAGTTAAGGTCGTGGTTCGAAAAGAGACCTGAGGGCCTAGCGCAAAATTCTCGATAGTTTAACTTACTTTAACGTTCGAAACCGAACATGAAAAGAAACAATAATAATGCACAACTAAGTTGCTAAATATTGCTATCACGAATGATATCAGAACTCGAACGTATCGAATCCTCAACATTACGGCCATGTAAGTCGTGTTTACGCCAGCCATCATTTAACGTTTCGTTTCGAACGTAAAAGTAAGTGAAACTATCGAGAATGTTCGTGCTAGGATTTCTGGTAACTTTTTGACAGTGCGAACCATATGGTCTCGTCGTGGCAGCATTTTACATGAAAATATTTTTGGTGAGCAATTTTAACTCAAATTGGCTTATTAAATAAAAAAAAATTTACTCAATTTTTTAGCAGACATAATTTTTATATCCTACGGAGCAAAACGGCGAGCCTTACGTCTGAGTGTAATTGACTACTCGCTACATTATTTTTAAGATGCAAATTTAGTTTGTATTGAATACTGATTAGGCGAATCAGTTTTTTATCTGCATACATACATTACTTTTACGCAAATAGAATTTGTTTGCAGTGTTTTAAAATAGTGAATTAATTATTTGGTCCAAGTTGAATAATCTTTATTCAAAGTTAACTTATTTGCAACCATTATTCTTACAAGACAATGGTGAGAAAAGTAATTCGTAAGTAAAAACTAAAATTACGATTTTTACTTGGAAAATAAGTTTTAACAAGCTCCCAAATTACTTGTTATGATTTCTTGTAAAATATCAGAAATACAGACATGAGGAGGTCGTAGCCTATAGTAGTCGGACCTCAAGTCGATAGTTAGGTTAAGCAGTTCTTACTGCGGCCGGGAGATAGATGGGTGACCAATTATAACACAGGTTTTCACATATCCGACTTCCTACGTTTTTCTTAAGGCTGCTAAAATGTGGATGTAGATTAATGTCACTGTGTGAAACCAGTCGTGAGATTATGGGGGTTCCGGGGATGATATGAGACGGCAGACGGTTATTTTAACTCCTCATTAAGCCACATTCTTTGGAATTTAAATACCCTGGCATTAGACCGGGATAAGAAAAAAATAAGTCTTCTGAATGAATTGAAATATTTAACCTATACCCAATATCATCTACTCCCTCAACTAAGGGTGACATTTTTTGATTTCACTCTAAATGGCAAAACCTTGTAGAAAACGTAGTTTTTTTTTACTACTTGGAAAATGCGTTTATGCACCCCCCCTTTTTTATGAGATAATCTGTTAGGTGGATACTATTTTTATATAACAAAATAATTTTAATTGAATTAACATTAAGTTTTATTTTAGTAACCCGATATAAACTATAAGGAAATGTGGAAAGATTTCAATTCTTTTCGCCATTATGTTCTCACTCTACTAGAGAAAAACCTCCTCTCTAACATGTTTTTTTTCGTTACTTTTCTGTAGACTATATATAAAAATCATTTTATATTTTGTACCAAATAAACAAAAATAAGTAATAAATCTCAAAAAAATGTATGCGCTATGACGTTTATAAGTAGAGTTTACAAGGAAAATAACCCAATCTCAATTTTAATGTTGACTTTAAATAACAATTGGCGATCATTAAATTAGCACTTAATAAAAGAAACTCGTTGCAGAACATAGGACATAAGATTGCAAACTATTCTCCCTTTTTTATATTCCGCTAATTCTGCCTATGTGTTTATGTACAACAGTCGTGTTATTTTACAACATTTATGACACAAGAATGACTGTACCGATGTTTATGACTATGATTGTTATCATTTCATACCAAAAGCGACGTCAATTTAAGGAAAATTATATTTCTTTGTTTCATGGATAACTCATCGTTGAACGAGTATCGATGAGAAGCCGTATGCAGGAAAAGTAAACGAATGATAAAAAATCTCCTTTATTTAAATGTCTAGACATAAATAATAATAATAATAAAAAGTACATTGAATAGTTCATAGGCGTTTAGAATAGTTGAATCTGATATTTTTTAATGCTATATCTTTGCTGGTTTACTAAATTATACTAGATGTGCTCGCGTCTTCGTCCGCGTAAAATTAGGTGACAACATTTAGCGTGATGATATATAGCCTATAGCCTTCCTCTACAAATAAGCTATCTAGCACTGAAATAATTTTTCAAATCGGACAAATATTTCCTGAGATTTGCGCGTTCAAATAAACAAAAAAACAAACTCTACAGCGTTATACATTAGTATAGATTTAAAAAAAAAACCCTCATAAATATGACAATGGCAACTAAAATATTGTCATATTAACAATAAACTAACAAGCCATTATTAAAAAATTTAAAAAAAAAAACTGGTAAAATTAAGGAAAACTTAGAAAAAAATATCCAAAACTTTTACTAATTCAATAACATGTATAAGATTTTCCGTTTTCACCAAAAGAGATAACTTATCCAGAGGTTACTTTTGTGTCATAAGTATAACTAGCTAGCTAGCTGTTTCCCGCAACTTCATCTGCGTAAATTTAAACTTGTTATAACCCTTAGACCTACTTATTCTGACCATTAACTATAATCTATATCCTTGCCAAATTTCACCTTTATAAGTATCACCATTTTCGAGATTTCGTAATAGGTGATCTTTCGTTTTTATATAAATACAAAATCCGCGACCAGTTCATTTCTTAATTTATTATTATTTTTTTTATATTAGGAATACTTTTTAGGTATGTCTAATATTCCCTTTTTCTCTCCTACTAAGCTTAAATTAAAAGCTTGTATTAGGAGTGACACAGAACTTAAACTAAAAGCTTTCTTTACTGTCCTATCTTTATTACTCTTCCAATTTTATGAGGGTTGGATGTTTTGATTTCTCTCTTTTACTTGTATAGCTTCAAAGTATAAAATAATATTGAACCTTGTTATTTCAATGTTAGGAAGGTTTAACTTAAATTCACTAGGTGCTCGATTAAAGTCCAGTAGAAAAATTGACAGCATGGATGGAATTAAAATATTGATCTCATTATATGAAAAGCGAAAAAAATTGTCGACCTGAGATACGACGAGTATGCTACAGTAATTTTAAGAATGGTGTCAAACAAGGTCATATCAATCAAGCTTGCTTTCTTATGATAAACAACTCTGCTCGCGACTTAGGGTGCGCACATCGACGTGCAAATTTCAAAGGATGAATATTTATTACTGTGCATCGGCCAAATACACTTTTAAAAGTCCGAAGCGGCTAGATTATACTAAATTCCAGAACTTTTTTCTATCCCTTCTATTTTCTACCTGGTATAAGTTGCACTTGACTTCTTTCCTTTCAAACAAGTGTGTTTGATCAAACTCTACAATACAAGTAAAAGTAATAGAGAATTCACAAAATAATAGAATCAGTCACGGAGAAGGAGCTTTGAATTGACGGAGCCGATCAGAGATAGCGAAACTTGCTATCAGTGGCCCATATTGTGCCAGGGGTCGCAAACCTTATAATTATATAATCTTAAAAGAAGTGACTACAAGTGTTGCGGGCGGGGAGATTCAATGGATCGAACCGCACCGGTTTCCCAATATCGTTCGCGCGAGCAAACGTTGCTCCGCTCCGCGAATTACTACATTTTCTTCCACAATTTAAAATAACATAGCGTCGCTGATGCTCAACTGCTTTACAATTTCACTTACAATTTGGTTAGAGTTTTAAATGAAGCACTAATAATGACTATTTTTAAACTAAATTCTAAATATCTCTCTGTATTAATACGTGAAGGAAAAACTTTCCGTACCATTCTAGGAAAATTGAGCTAATAGCGGAAAATCAAATTTGGCACAATTATATTTCATATAGAGGATGGTGAGTGAATACTAATATTTTTATGAATTATGACCTGTAGTTCGTTGCGTCCGAAAATAGAGTTAAACGGTACCGAAAGTTTTCGCTTCACGCGTATAGATAGATATACTTAAATTTTATAATTATTAAAGAATAATTTATTATTTATTTATGTTAAATTAATAAAAGTACTTATGTACGATCCTCGTGTTCAGAAAAGTAGCATTCTTTTTCATGATTCTAGAACTATATGACCACCCAAGATTACTATATTTTATTATGAATTTCAGTTTTATTATTTTTAAATAATATGCATCTTACCTAAATCAAGTTCATTATCACATAATATTCAGACCTTATTTCATCTTCTTAGCTTACTTTAACCTCTGTATCAAATTCTATTTAAATCAATACCTCCCACGTAACTTGTTGTTCCATTTTCAACGCTATATACATATATACGTGACGCTAAAAAAGCGGCAACGCCGAGATTTAATGAAACGCTTTTTTACTCTCTTAAGTATGAACGCTAAGAACAAACTTCTGTACCTTTTTTAATGCTTAAATTTATGGTCTAAAAATTTACTTTCTAGTAATAAAAAACTATTCACCTATATTGTAACAATAGTTTCAGCCTAGAAGTTGACCACTTCTATCGCTCTATCAAACCCAGCAAGACACAGTACAAACTCCAGGTGTTATTGCATATTGCACACATTTCTGCTAGCCACTGAAAATCTCCCATAAACCACCCTTTTTAGGGTTCCAAGAAAGAATAATTATTCTATTAATTTATTTATGATGTCCATGGGCGTCGGTAGGCACTTAGCAGCCTGCTGCCTGTTCTTTTGCCCCTTGTAAAATAATAATAAAAAAATTAGGCATAACTTACAGTATTGCCAGTATTCTTTATAAAAAGATACAGAGCATGCTCGAACCAACTTTTGACAAGGATATTCAAATCAATAGATTCTTTTTATTCATATAGAATTTTACAAGCTCTCTTGAGTCGTAGTCGTAAGCGAAGAAAAGTTTATTTAGATCTTTTTTATTTGGTAGAATAAAGGACCTGGAGGACGGCAACAGGCGCAGCGCTGATATACTATTATATTTTATAGAATTAAACTATATCTAACAATTTCAAAAATTGTTGTGCATCTTACACTAAGATTTGCGAAATTCTTTCAGTGTTAGAAAACCAATTCATCGAGGAAGGCTACAGGCTATATATGATCACGCTAAAATTGACTCTAATTTTTTTGCCTAATTTTACGCAGACAAAGTCGCGAGCACAGCTAGTGTGTTATAAATTCAGGAAATCGATACAGTGCAGTGTATTTTTATAGGTACGGTATCGAGTGCAAAATGATTTTCGCTCGTTTTTACTTGCGGGTTTATGCAAAGTTGTCTAATTTTTCCTGCTTGTAATGCAACAAAGTACTATAAAGTTATAAATATTCTTGTCTAAAATAACGTTATACAAGACCTCTTTTTTGCCTTTTATAAAGATAATCCCTTTGCATGTCTAACAATTAAGACACATTAGACCCAAACATTTTCTTATTTATAAATTCTTAAGCTTCATAATGGGATTTGGTTATTAGGGTACTTTTAGCCCGTTGATAAAAGGTTTCTCCGAGGAAATTGAAAAGCGTGAAATATGTTGTTTGGAATAAAATAACCAAAAAATACCCAAATTACCAATTTACTTATTAAACTATATTTTTTGTGATGTGCTTTTATAAATTAATGTTTTTATACGTTATATAACACAGAACAAAATTTAGTTGTTTACACGGTTTATGACTCTATAACAGCTGGTCCGATTTTAATGATCTTTGGTTTTTAGGGTTCCGTAGTAGTACATGGAACCCTTATAATTTCGCTCTGTCCATCCCTCCGTCTGTCTGTCTGTCCGTAAGGTGGTCCCCCTCTTAGCATTTCAAAATTATTAGACATAGAGACTTGAAATTTGCCATGTTGATGGAGCATGCTAAAAACTCGTCACGAAAATAATTCTGAACGAAATCGGACAACAACTATTGAAGTTGTTTAACAAATACGTTTATGACGTATCAGATACTGAACCCGTCTATATAAGTGTGTCTTGACACGCTTTTGGCTATTTTATTTAGACGTATCTGAAAAAAATTAGGACAAAAGTAATTTTCTAATACACTGGTTCTAAGATTGTAAAATTAGGGAATCTAAAAATATTAAATCCGTATATAACTTTATTGCTCGCGGATTACTGGGACTGTACAGAGAAATCACGACATACTTTCGTTGTATTAATTTTTATACTAACCAATAACTATGAAGGATTTAGTTCCTAGTTGAATTTTCAGTAGTTTTTTGCAGTGGCAGACTTCTCAGGAACCACTCAAGTCAATAATAATTTGCTCTCAGAACTCCGCAGTGCACTATACGGCGAAATTGGTGCTCCACAGTTCCAAAGACGCCAATACTCGAGAGAAATAAAATTTGACACTTGTGTCGAGTGCGCGGAAACAAGCAATTCTGTAGCGATACTCCGATATACTTGAGTATTCTCCTGAGAGTTTTGACTTTGTACCCAATATCGATATTTTTATTATGTCTCAATATTATTTTTACCGTAAAATGGTTTTGAAAAGATAACAAGGAAGACAATATAAAAAAAACAGGCAGTCTTTCCTTTCCTTTCACTAGTAATTTTTTCTTCCTAGCGGTCTAGGGTTTGCTTAAATTACAGAGGATGTCGCTGTAGAGGGGAGGGAAGAGTTACTCCTCATTCACACGAGAGTTAACAAAGCTTTGCGTTAAATCTCGGCCTAGGCGCTTTTTTAACGTCGTCAATACGAAGATATAGCGTATATGTATATATACATAGTGTTGAAATTAGAACATTGCGTGTAAAAAGCGTCGCGTCATCAAAGCGCCGCCGTACGAACACAAACATGGATATTCAATTTGAACGTTTGTTTAACGCACGTTAAAAAAGCTGACGTGTGAATAAGGGGTTAAGATGACCGACTGCCGTCTGATGTTATTCCCTGAATCTTCACAACCTCACAATTAATATTACTTGTGAGATTGTAGAGATTGTGGGTTCTTGGTTATCGTTTACCTTCTTGGTTCCTTTTTTGTTTAATCTTTGAATAGGCTTTGCAAGTTTGATCAAATAGCTGTATGTCGTAACTGAACGCCTGTTTAAGCTAGTTGCCTGCGACATATACAAATATAACGTAGTTATTTATTACAGTATGTACAAACGACATTCCGATAGAGCGATACATCGTGTCAATTTTTCGATAAGTCAAATAATATGACATTTTCCAGTTTTATTATTCACCTATACGATATGTTCGAATGCGCGCGGAGTCAATATATTTTATTTAGTTTGGTTCGCGGCGTCTGAATGAAGTGTAGCCATAGCTTTTTCATATTCGACTAACATTGTGGCTGAGGTCATATTATGTAAGATGGCGAGGAAATTTAAATGCTGCGAGTTTATTAAATTACTTTTAAACTGTGTTCTTATTTACATATCTTATACTTCATTGCAAAATAAATAATCATCTATTTCTAATGGTTTGACCTTAAAAGTAAGAGCAGGGAGCGCAAATAATCTCATTGCTTAAAATGAGCTACACAGTTTGAAATGGTATTGCTTTTACGAAATTTGCAAATATCAGTTTTTTATCTACTTTGGTCCCTAATGGCTTAATATAAAGTTAGATATATTAAAATGAAGACTATAATGTCATAATTAAAGACTGAAAAGTCAGTATACAAGTGAGGACTACAGAAGAAGACTTATAGACTAACGAGAGAAGATTAAGGAATGAGGACAAAATGAGTATATTGGAATCCATTTTTAGTAGAAAGAAATTAAAGGCGATTTTGGTAGGAATTAATATCACATTCATTATCACAACCAATATACAAATTGCAATCCGACATTTTCATAGTACCTACTGAGTAACCACTTTCCATCTAGCGACCACCGCTTGATGGTCGGTACATAAATACCGCGGAAAGGACGCTAGCAAAACAGTCTGCGTCCTGCGGTGGTTGCATAAACTATGTATGTAAGCCGCTACAATATCAATCTGCTCCAGACAAGCTGGATAAGCTACCAAATATTTCCCTTTTAATCAAAACAATTATGTTTGCTTGCTTGTAATTATGATCAAATGTAATTATTATATAGGGTACACGAGAGAGTATATCGCGGCACCTGGCCGACTTCGGCGAGAACCTCCGCAAGGAGAACGAAGTGGCGCTGGTGATAGACGGACAGACCCTCAAGTACGCGATGGGCTGCGACCTCAAGAAGGACTTTCTCGACCTCTGCGTGTCGTGCAAGGTGGTGGTGTGCTGCCGGGTGTCGCCCATACAGAAAGCAGAGGTCATTGTCATGATATTAAATCAAGTTTACCATCGTAGCTAGATCCGTGGCTTTTTGGTACTGATTGAAACATATTGAAGACTCTGGCATTAAAATTGAGTTTTACTAACAAGTACTTTAACCTAACCAATGAGCTCACTAAAAACGGTTATAAAACCAGCTTATACGCGGTAGAGGTAGAAGCAAGGGGTATACCACCGCGCAATTTTCGTAAAATGGTACCGAAAGTTTTCGCTTCACGTATTATTTGATGACTAGTATTTTTTTGTGAAGAGCTCCAATTCTCTTGTCTCTTCATAAGAAACTTCCTAGGACTTCAAGAGATGTTTAAAGAGTTTAATTATATTGAAGTTAGTTTAGTCTTTTTCAGGTTAAGGCATGACCAAGGAAAACAGGGATTGATCTCTATACATTAATACATCAAGCGAAAACTTTCCTTACCATTCTACGAAAATTCGATGAAAGTAAATCACGTATAAAAAACAGATACGATTCCGAAATATGAAAAAAACAACAACAGTAAAGCAAATAAAAACAAAGAACACGTACCCCGCACATTTTAACGATTTATTTGGCGGACGAATAGTCGACGCAAAATCCCGACATTTATATACACATATAACAGCGAAAGGTCAGCTATCACGAAATTTCGAAAACCGATTGACGTACAATGATAAAAAGACAATGACCATTCATGGTACAGCTTTTTCTCTTGCGTCAAGATAGAAAAATAATATGAAAATTAATTTCTTTTTTTTTGGAGCTATTTCTCATTCTATTATAACATTGATTTGTAACGGGGTTTTCTTTTATAGAAATATATAGACTACAAACATCAACTTATTACAATCGACTGAACGGGATTGATGTTAATATCTAACAGACATTTCAATATATTTTTTATATTATGCAATAAATGTCTTTAAACTAAACGTTCCTTCCTCTGCAACGCGATGGACCCGGTACCCGCACGGTGAATCCATGGAATGCTAAGAAATTCGTCTCTCTCTTCGAAGTGAAAGCGATTGTTTATTGTTTATTTGATATTAGTTCGAAACATCCCTTACAGCTTTTTCAGTGCAACAAAAACCAAAGTCGGTTTTCTGTGCACTGTAGATTTTTAACGATTCTTTCTCTTTTTAATTTATATGCTTTTATGGTTTTACAATTTTCACGGAGATAACCTAAATATGCTAGGAATAAAAAGTACACTAAGTGCTACTACACACCTTTTATTTTAAAATTATTTTCTCATCAGAATAAGACATGCGTTTCCGAATTTTATCTTTCAATTAGCGAAAGACATAATGTAAGCTCATTTCAATATTGAATGCTTATTGGGCAAAACCTTATATCTGGTGTAATAAATTAGGAGATGACTGACCGATTTTGGTGTGACTACAATAAACTGACGCCTATTTTTTTCATTAATGGAAATTTTAAAAAGCTGTGCCCCCTACAATTGAAATTAGTTTTGTAAGAAAAGAAAAGACTAATTCGAATTTCTTTGGCCTTTGTTGATTTTCATAGCTATCGTCAATTTATTACTCATTAACTTTAACTCATTATTTTGTCGCAAATTAGTTTAATTACTAATTAAATTTCATTTTAAGTTCCGTAGCAATCTGTAATTAATACGTTAAGACAGAGGTTGGCAACCTTTTGGTGATCTGCAACTGTTGGATTGGTTTTGGCAGGATTTAAACAAGCAGATAGCAAATGTTTTTAGAAATAACTGTATTTTTTGCAAAAGGTTCTGCTTATAAAATTAAACATGAAATTAAAAAAATTGTCACGTGAAAGTTAACATTACACACGAGCGTATTCACGTTACAGACATATTAAATGGGTTACTTTTGAGTATTTAGAATATATTTGATTATTTGGTCGTACAATTGCGTTGAGACAATAACCGCTTCAAACTTACTCAAATATTCAATCTATTAACCGACCAAATTGAATGAATCATCTCAAGTTTGCTGCTCAAATATCTTGTATTGTATTCCGTAATTGGAAAACAACTGGAACGTGATTCTATAGTCGCCATTTTTGTAGTGTGAGCAATGGCGCTTTCGAACTTCAGTATTTAAAAACAGCGGCTCTTGTTAAAAAAATAACAGTTATATTTAATAATTTAACAGTAATATATTTTTAAAAAGTCGTAGGTGAAGTCAAATCGTAGTTTTTTTTAAATTGAAAAAGTGAAAATAGTAAAATTTTATGGGGAGGTCAGTATATTGGATAGCGTTTCGTTTTCAACTTAATCATTATGTCAAACGAAAAAGGAACACCTTTACAGTATACAAAATTGACGTCCCAGCTTACAGTGCTCGCAGTGTATATCCCAATGTATGTGCTCGCATGTAATATAATTTCATATACGGAACTTAAATAGTACAAGTTTCTATTTACACTCCAAAAGGAACGCGTAAACTATATTTGGATCAATTGTACAAATAATTATATTAAAGAATTACTTAACCGTCTCCTTCTCTAGGGCTTTATTTAAAATTGATGTCTTACAAGAAACGAAAATAGAAACGTGAAGCAACTAAACTAATAGAGACTTATTATTGTCGACATAGTAGTCAATTTGAACTACAAACGTTTTGTAAGTTCTAGAAAGAAACGATCAAGAATATTATACTCAACAAGCGAACTTTTAAAGTTAGTTTTAAAAATGATAAGTATAATTCTGGTAGACTAGAAAATAAAATTTATAGCGAACAAAGGTCGCTACAAATTCTATAAAATAGAAACTCTTGTTTTATCTAAGTATACAATATACAAAAGTAATTGTACAATTCTGTAATATTATTTTGAGTCTTTCTTTCTTTTCTTTTTAAACTCCCCCGGAATAAGAAAATAATACAAAACGAATAAAAGTTAAGCGAACGAACAGAGTTTTAGTGATACTAACAAACAACGATTGATTTATATCCATAAATTTGTTGAATGGGTATTTTACTATAGGTATAATTATATAACCGCACTACCTTATGGTTGCCACTACTTTTAAGCTTATCCTAGAGTAACTCTTCCTCATCCAATAGAGATTACAATGCTACATCGTAGATATTATATACTAAACATTATCTATGCTGCGCTCTGCTGTGATGTTAATTTCAGTACATTCTACTATCTCGGTTCATTTTCCTTTCTTAAAAGATTAAGTAATTGTAAATATACTGTACTAGGTTTTTCCTTAATAACCTAGGAGCACTTATATTACTTTTATTAAGTAGATATATAAAGATGTTTTATCTTAATTTTAAATTACAAGATCCGCCCCGGCTTCTCCCGCAACCTTATCAAGCTACAAAAAGTCTTTTGATCCCATCATTTATTCATTATAGAATCAGCCGTTTGGCAAATCTGAAAAATGCCTGATTGTTTTTTTTTTCAATCGCTTAACCATTTAGGTCTGCACAACGAACATGCACACACCTTTATTCTTGTGTTGCACAGTTTTTAAATACTTAAAGTTTTTTCTTTATCTTCAGTATTGTTGATTTTTATTTTCATACAAATTTGCCACAGAGGCGTAATGTCTCCCATTAAGTTTCATATAAAATGAATTGGATAAAATATATACTGGATGAAAATAAAAATCGACTAAATGAAAACCAAAAAAAAGAAGCTAACTATGTACCATTGTAGTATTTTGATACTTCATATTTAGCCAAATAAGTTTAAAAATGGCCATAGAAAGCGATGCAGTTGAAAGAAAGACAGATTACGCACCTTTTTGAAGTGAGTAATGTGCTCGTGTTAATTGAGCGTCCTCGCATTGACTTGGGCACTAACATTACACTCGTGCATTAATGAATCACTTTGCGCTCGGTGTAATTTTTTTATTTTATGAGCATGGAAAATGAAAAAAGTATCTTCAAAATCGGTTCACCCCGTCCAAAGTTCCGAGGTAAAAAACATAAATAAAAAAACACAATCGAATTGAGAACCTCCTCTTTTGAAGTCGTCTAAAAAAGGAGATACTAATTGGGAAACGCGACGCCAAAAATATGGTATTATATGGACGACTGTACAAACGATAGCCAATTTTAAGTCGCGAGCACCCTCAAATGCTTATGGCAAAATGTGCTCTAAACGGCTAATTATTTCCCTCCGTCTCTCCTCTCTGCCCACGAGAGCTTTTAGCCGATTTCTCTCAAGCACTTATTTATTAGGACCCGAGCGATTGTCGTCCATCTTGAGATTTAGCGGCTGGGTTCACCCGGTTGTAGTAAAGAGCTTTGAATTAATTTTAATGTTTTAGTGCAGAAAAAATAACAAAGACACTTCAATGTTTTAAATGAAGAAGTTTATTCGACTTTAGCGTTCCTTATAATATGTCCGTAAGAAGGGTTGGAATGAAATTCACAATGGGGTTTGAACCCCGACACTAAGCAGTGTGGGCGTTTGAACCGGTTACATTGTGGAAAACTAAGCAGGTATTGTCACACCCACTGCTAGCTTAATTTTTTAAGCTTAGTAACGGATTAAATATAACACAACATTATATTTTATACAAGCAGACCCGGCAGACGTTGTCCTGCCCGAACGTTGGGTTACTTACTATTTACAACATTCTATTATACTATAACATTACTTTCCGTTCCCGTTCCTGTACCAATTCCGTTTCCGTTCCATTTCCTTTTCGTTTTCGTTTTGCCATTCCTTTTTTATTATACAAATCTTGTCCTAACAATAACGAACACAACAAAAAAGAAATTATCCAATTTGGTGCAGCCGTTCGGAAGTTACACGAGCAGCACGAGCATATATTTCAGCGACTCATTTTTATTTGCAACTATAAATTGAGATGTCACCTATCCTATCGTTCAAATTGGATCAAACTGCATACGGTGGGCGAGTTTGATTAAAATCGGTTAAGTAATTTAGGAGTCATCGTCAACAGTCTGCGATGGACTCCGTGACGCATAATTTATATATATAAAGATTTATTCGTTGCGTTACATAAAAATATATATCTAGAGGAAACCGGGCAAGTGCGAGTCAGACTCGCGCATTAAGAATTCTGTATGAACACGAGGTTATTTTAAGATAAAGAACTTTTCATAAGATTTCTTTTAATTTGACAAAGTACCCGCAATATATTTTTAATGTAACTACAAAGGTTTTGGGATTTTTTCCGATACTTGTAATATAAGCTTTGGCTTCTTCACAAATTTTATGATTCTAGGTCAACGGAAGTACCCTATAGGTGTTATCTCACTTTTCGAATGTACTGTTTTGGGTAATGTGACAGAAATGGACATAGTTTTCGGTTCTAATTTCTACTTAATAGCTTTATGCATTCCCGAGGCAAAGACTCTTGACAGACAGAAGTGACCCTCTAAAGGTTCGTTTTCTCCTTTGGAGGTACGGAACCCAAAAAACAGTGAGTTAAGCATACCCAAATCGTGTACCAGCTTAAAAACTGTTAACTCATATGAAAAAAGTTTTCGCAAATTGAATTCCCGCGCGTAAGCTCCATATAACATTTCTCGCAAACAAACAAATTGTAAATTAAAAACCTTGCCGCCCTAATTTTATTGTACTGCCAGGGGGCTTTTAGATGCTTTGCCGGCCTTTGAGGAATAAGGTTGTTCTCTTCTCTAAGGTCCAGAAGTAATAAATAATAATAATAAATAACGTCTATTTTTAATTATTATTTATTACGCGTTACGGTAACAATGTGACATTATGGTGAGACGGTGACCTTTTTGACCGAAACACCAGAATACTGTTCCAGACTTTAAGCCTGTATTGTAAAATTTTAAGTTTGTGTTTTGATCAAACAAAGTTCTCTATCTATCTATCTATCTATTTGAACAAAGCACACATAACAATATAATATTAAAGCAGTATTGGCCCCCACATTAGAATATCCCTGTATCTTGAGAGCCCTCCAATGAGAATTATATATTTGAATTACTTAGCTCTTAAAGAAGTCATATGGGTTCGGTTAATATAAATATTTGAAAAGGCAAGCAATTCCCGGAAAATCGAACAGCTGGGAATTTTTGGTCATCGAGGTGATGGAGGTAAAATTTCGAGGTCTGAAAAAATTCAGCTGCCGACATTAATTTGAAAAATTTCGCGGAACATATTATTAACTAAGTATAATTTTAATTGAAGCCTCAATAACTCAATGGTGGATGGGATGGGTTGAAATCTGCTGTTACCAGATTCAATTCCCGACACCACTGGGGTATTGTCACAACCAATCCTAGCACAATCCTTTAATTTAACCTTAGTAGGCGGCGAAACAATATTATTAGACACAACTATAAAGTATTCCTAATATCTTTATATGTATATAAAAAAACGAAATGTCACCTAACACGAAATTTCGAAAACTGCGGGACGTACAATGAAATTTGGCAAGTAGACATCCGCTAAGAACGGTTTTCCTCTATGAACGGATCGACAGAGCCAGATTAAGAAATTTTAAGGGCTCTCTCAAGTTTGCGCGAACGAAGACGCGGGAAACAGTTAGTTCTTTATAAAAAATAAAACAAATTTACAATTGTTTATTTGACGATCCCTAGTATTCTAAACACATCACATTTCGAACGCATCAATTCTATTCTAAATCCATAGTAAGGCTCAATATAGATGCGTTCGAATAACTTTATTGTGCGTACAGTCTAAAAATGCAGGCCCCCTTCAATCCACTAAACCGCTAAAATACCGCTAACCCGATCGCGCGATTAGTTGACCTTGCTTTGAGTTTGAGTTTACAATAAAATCGCTGAACACACACAAGAAACCGTGGCAATTAATATTCACTATCACACTTTAAAATGGATTATAGTGGAGGTGCGTGCATTTTTAGACTGTACGCACTATACACTCGTATGGAAAAGTTTTCGCAAATTGAATTCCCAAGCGCAATCCCCATACAACATCGTTTCCCAACCAAACCTATACATTGTAAATTAAAAAGCCTACCCGCTCGATCCTTTTACTTTTTTTTTCCCGCCTTTTATCACCAATAAATAACATTAGGGGTTTATGAGGCGTATAAAGAGCAACGCGCATCTGAATTTTTAATTTCCGATACGCGAAATTTTCCACCTTTACAGGGTATTTAATGTTTTTAGGAAACTCTTAAGGGAAAAGGTGCGTTCGGATTCTATATGTGTGCAACGTTGGTTGATTGCATTGGGTCGTTACTTTGAGAAATTTCGTGATAAGTAGAGGAGAATATAATAACGGGTCATCCATAAATTACGTCACACGTTGAGGGGAGAGGGGGTCACCAAAATGTGACATTGTTTGACAAGGGGTATGCTCACCATACCCTCCGAAACCCAACTTCGCATTTTCTGCTTGGGTGAACGTTAGGTAACAGTATCTAGGCGGTTTAACAAAATGTTAATTTGGACATTTTTTAACAATTTTCTAAAAATAATATCCAAGTTAAGAGACTAGACCATTTTTCGTACTCTTTTAAAATTTAAGAGTGTTTAAACATACTAGTGTGGATATTCAATAGTTTTATGAATTTTTGTTTATCTTTAATTTTTGAAAGGAAAATCAATTGAATTGTGATAGTATTCATAAACAATGTATTATTGTTATAGCGACACAAAAACAAAATTTTTATACCAAAATTTGAATTTACTGACAAAATAATAAAATTGTTTTCTAACGGTTGCGTGGTCACAGCGGTGCATTATCAATTCGTCGCAAACAATTTATTTTCAAGATAAAACATTATTGTATCCTGATTATGAGCTATCGTTCATAATAAAACATTAACATAACTAACTGATTAACACTACCTAATTTAATTGTGTGTTATAAATACGTTTTTTATATAAATAACGTGAAGTTTTGTGATATTTATTTTTGATTCATTCTGTTTACAAAGTGTTTGTTGCTCATGTAAGTATTTTTGTTATAATTAAGGCTGTTTGACAGTATGAAAAATATTTAAGAGGATATAATAGGAAAGAGCAAGCTTTTTTACAAAGAGATAATTTAATTTAAAAAATGTAATATAATTAGATTTTTATCTTTTGTTGACAGCATTGCCGCCACTTCACGCCGCTCTTATGTGAGAAAAGGTACTGGTACCCGGACAATTTGGCTGTAGACGAAAAGGACTACACTCTACCTTCTAATTACTCTACATTCTAATACACTCTAATTAATACTATAACTGGTTGTTTTTCACCAAAACCGTATCATCATCAGGAGATACATTCAATGACGGTTATTAAAATTAAACCTGATCGTATCAAGTATTAACATATATCAAAACTTGTAGAATTGATTGAAAAAAATTGTGATTTGGTTTAAGTTAGATATAGAGCGTTTAAATTATAGGTAAACGTCATGACGTCACGCCTAGCTTAACTAGGACAAAATTTTAAAAAATACAACAAACAAAAATATCTCAAACCCTTTGAGATATTTTATAGTATTAAAAATATCTGAACAAATAAATCTATATATTTATATATCACTCATAGACAATTGCACTACCAGAAGGCTCATTGGTGAGCCTTTGGCCTTAGAGGAATACATATACCAACGTGTTCAATGCTGGCAACTTATTCCAAAAAGATGTTGAGCAAGGCAGGAAACTCCTTCGCACGATTGTGGACCTTTGGACATTTATTATTATTATACACGTTAATGGCGTTTCCGTAGCGTGAAGCATTACCAAGCCTTTAGCGTTTCAAAATTTAGCGAGATTCGTTTCATCAATTATTCCCGCTGATGCTAATTGCTTTATTAATTAGTTGGCGATATAACAACAAATGGTGCTAAATTTAAAATTCCTGGGTGTGTATACAATTATGACAATATTGTCTTTTATAAGAGAAAAAAAATCTTGAAATAACTTGTTATAAGAACAAATTGTACACATTGAGCAATAATAACAATATTGATATTTATATCTTCTGCGGCCCAGCTATCGGCAACCAACGCGTGTGCTGCCAGGCCGCGAGTAGCCGCGACGCCTCTCTTTGTGGCCCGCGACTGTTTTGTAAATGGTTATAAATGATATATGATTACATTATACTAGAGCAAGTTTTTATCTTGATGTGTTAAAATTTAGCTTTTCCAATATCACTTATAATATCTATCTACTTAAATAGACACCTATTTCCAAATACTTAATAGCATTCATTGATAACAGACGTATCTCTTAGATTGGCCTTATCTTGTCCCAGGCACGCTCTCACATAAAATACCTCGTAGTTTGACATCTTCGTATCCCAGACATACAGACTATCATGTACAATACCTCTTAGTTTGGCCTTTTCTACCCCAGACACACAGGCTATCACGAAAAATCCTGTTATGAAATTTCCACGAAATCAAAAACGACCGTAATAAATACGTAGAGTGGGCGGAATATCAGCGGCAAGGTACGGTTTGTAAACACGTAGATTTTGCTAGGTGCCATTAATAATACCTTTGTTGCCTTTTACGACATACGTGGAAATACTGGTATTATTTACTGAGTTGAAAACGATCTAATATAGATGATAATTCATGATCAAACCTTAGTCGCCCAATGCTGGGCATAGGTCTCTTTTCTTTTATGTCACTTTCCCTTGTCTCTTGGAGGTCTCACCTTGCAAGCAAGAGAAAAATGGCTTCAAATTGATACTTAATTTATGGAATAAACAGAGGAATGAAGTTAAGTAACTGTCGGATATTAGATCATAAGGGCCGAATGGCTAATGTTTTCCTCATATCCTAATAAGTAGTTAAGGCTTAACTTTATCGTGTCATTGCGCAATCCTTGCAAGATTATTAAAAAAAAGCGTTAATTAATTTTATACTACTAACACTCCCCTTTACTGCCCATGTTACCTTTCCTGCACGACCAGTTCCGGTTTGATCTTTTAATGACATTGTTACATGTCCTAAATTATTTCTGCAAAAAAAAGGAAAGGGAAGGAACTCACGTCTCTATTTTTTTATGTTACTCTACTCTACTCTTTTACTACATTTGCATGTTTAAAAAAAAAGAAAGAAATTCTTAATTTTTAACTTTTTTTTTAAATTCATAGAACCAACATTTGCCAACAAAACTGAGTTACAAAAACTTATGATGCGAAGGTACTCAATCTAAGAAATCATGATTTTCAATATTCACCTTTCGTAAAAAATTAACAATCTTAGCAAAAAAAAAATATACAAAAATTGAAATATTTTCTATAAAAGTGACAGTAAAATTCTCCAAAAACCATCCAGAGCTCATGAAAATAAACCTTTATATTAAATAGCATCCATTCTTAATAGTGTTTTATTTCGCAATCAAATTCTACAAATTCATGTTTTCTAATTTACTGCATAGTATTTATTATTCATTTGCTAATATGTTCCTCGATGATGATTTTTGTCGATTGTGAATCAATTTCGACTTTTCTAAATATATATATATATATATCGCATTATACGAAGTGTGATATGTCAATTAAAACGTGTCTCGTCTAAAATTTTTTGGCAATTTTAACTTCATAAAGAAAAGTCAACAGTTAAATTTAATATAAAATATTTAAATTTGTTTATTATAAAGTTATGTTTAATATAAGACAAACGATAAATTTTAATAAGTTTAGAAACAGAAAACAAAGATGAGCTTAACGCGGAACGAAATTAAATAAAATCAGTTAACACTATTTTAGGGCCTATTTCACGAAATTTACAAAGTCGAATAATATTTATTTATTTCTCTAATAAATGGATACATCTTTTTTTTACAATGAAATCTCTGATGTAGGTTTTAACCTGCATCTCAGGGATTTCGCTAACTCCTTCAGGATATAAATCTACTATTATTTAAGGAATAAATTAAAGAAAAATGTCTAAACAGGCATATAACAAATACACTAAGAAACGCTTGAATCAAAAAGTAATAACTGAGTGAAAAAAGGGAGATAGGGCATAGCAAGGTTTCTCGTTCCTAATAAAATCACAATTTCTAATACTCACATTTTGACAGAAGATGGAAAGGAGAAACGCAGATACCACTGTCACGGACTGTATAGGGGAAGTGGCAATAGCAGCTAGGGTAGTCCTTAGTCGCGTACCCTTAGTGGATCTAGTTATAGGGCAGGGAAAAGATAGATCCACCATCTGGACTGTTTCTCTTTTAATTGCCGAAACAGTTGGACTCATTTAAACTGGAGTTTCACGGGCAGATTGCTTATGTTTTGTTTTTAATTAGCTACATAATTAAAACGAAAAAAAATGGTATATCCCTAAATTACGAACAAAATTATTGAATTCACATTAACAAAGTATCGACTGGTTTCTTATTACCAAATATGTTTCGAACCACGCATAGTCAGGCTTGTTCGGTAGTCGTCTAAAATATTTGTGTATAACAGGCGGCTGTTACCTATAACACAGGCATTAAGTTATCTACCTTAGGAACAGACGTCCGTGCATCATATAGTCCTGTATATATTTAAAATCATATTTTAATATTACATTAAATTAACATATTTTAATGTTACATCTTATCTAACGGTATAAATTTGGTGATATTTCTTTTTTATTAGTAAATTTTAGTGTTTGTGGTGCAAGCAATGTCTCAAACCAATTAATATGTGTGTAGCGGCAGCTACATAGCAAGATGGCAATGATGTCAAGTGGAAAAGGTTACACTAAAGCAAACTAGATGGCGCTGTACGGATGACGACCGCAGTTACTCACGCAAGCGAAGTTTCTACTTACACGAAAAAGTTACAATACTTACTAAATACAATACTGAATTATGCTTAATTGTAATTATTCTATGCTTTATTGCAGACCCACTTATTGGTTGCTGCAACTTGCTAAAAATACATGGTTAGACCATTACAAAAATTATGAAAATAAAATATTAAAGAGCACGGTGGCTCTAATATTTTATCTCTATCTAGCCAAAGCGGGTCTAAAAAACATCAAAAATTAATATAACAAAATGGAGAATTACAAAAAGAAATATTTTTCTTTACATTCGAAAATGCCTTAGCATGTTTGAACATAACAAATAAAAGATAATAAGTATGTAACCATCCGATATAATTGGTAAGTTTATAAATGAAAACACTCGTTCATTTAATAAAAAGTACAACCTTTGTTTAAAATTTGTACCAATATCACCAAACTGATTCTCATCAATTGAAATTGATTAATACGTTTGGTTACCTTTAATTAGCAACGATGTTCAATTGGGGAAATTACTAATAACCTTCAAGCGATCGTCGAACTATTGACCTTTATAGCACATTTTAAACTTTTGCGATTATTTTCATCTTAATTAATTATTTAAAACCCGGATCGTACTGGATCGTACCTTTTAGACGTTTACTACAAGAATTTGAATATATTTATGATTAGGAGATCTGTTAAAAACGCGCTTTCTCCTGAGGTATATCATTCAGTCGAAGACTATATTAAAGATAAAACAGCCTGGTCTTAAAAAAAATCAAATCGGACCAGTAGTTCCTGAGATTAGCCCGTTTAAGTAAACAAACTCTTCAGCTTTATATATTAGTATAGATAGGACTTTTCGACACAACAGTACCTCCTATTATCATTAATAATTATAAAAACAAACAATCGTTGTTCGTAAGTCTCGCTAAGACTCGAAAACTGCTGGACCGTGTTAAATTCTGTTCATTTCTTTAATTCCCCCTATTTCAGGAAATGTTTTAAAGGAAACAAAACGAGAGGAAAAATCGAAAGATTATTTAAAAGAATGCAGATTTAGTCGCTCCTCTAGAATACTTTAAGCAAAACTTTTGACTGACGTGCTATTTATAATTATTAATTTCATAAAACATTTGGCCAGTGTAATATATTTTATTGGCATTTGAGATTAAAAAAAGGTAAAACGTATTTTCCCCCATTTTGGTATTATTTTTCTTTCATCTATGTGTCTATGTTACGTTCAAGTACTTAACGAATAATATTTTTTTTTAAGTTTTTGATTTCATTCTACTTCACCCTCGTTTAGGTCGGGGTAACACAGCTTTTATTATATTATTTAAATTTGAAATAGAATCTCTTTCTCAGTATGGTTTGTATCTGGCTGGTTTTAATTAACGACATTTGAAATTAGAAAAATAAAAAGTAAAAATCACTTTCCCGCCATTTTTTTTCATCTCGATCATGTCATTTTGATCTTGCTATCCATAGGCGTCATTACTAGCTTATTAGCGCCTCGGCCTACCTGGTCTTCGGCGGCCGTTGGTGGGATTCCAAATAGTCGCAACATTGGCCCACCTTTGTGCCATGTATAATAGTCTATGTACAGCTATGGGCTATGTACAAATAACAGGGAATTCAAAATGAAAACGAAAATAACAAATTAACATTAATTAACTGAAATTTGATACAACCTCTCGTTAAAAACAGAAAATTTGTCAACAAAAATATCTAAATTTAGACACCTTTTATTATAATTATGACAAACTCGCTTAATGAACCAACAAAATGATTATATTCGACCGCGTTGTTTTCTTCGACTTTCATACAATCTCTCAACCCCTATTCAGCCCTTTCGAAATTCACTTTCGCTATAAAAAGTTGTAGCCAGGTTTATTTTATTGTAAAAAAACCATAGACTAAAGGCGCCTTATTCTCGCAACATTTTTAAGATGCTCCAACCGGTATCAAGTTCCCTATTTTATTTTATCAAGAGTCGAGATACGGTCTTCTATTTTTGCAATCTATTTAAAGCTTTTTTTCTTCAACTCGTCAGCTTAAAATAGTTTTTTGAACTATTTCAAAAAAACTATTTTAAGCTGACGACTATGTCTATACATAGATTAGCATAATTTATTGAAATTTTAAATATAGTTGTTTTTTAAAAGACCATCTAATCTACCACCAGTAATAAAAACAAGTGTATGACTGAAGCTTTAAACAGAGTATTTTAGATTTGCATTTTGATAATATTACAAAAATAGCAATGTTTCATACAAGGATAAAATCTATCAAATTCATTTGGCTAGGTTAATCTGCTTCTATGTCTTAAAAATAGAGAGTCAGATAGATGAACAGAGAAAAGAAGTAAAGATTCAGGATATTTAAAAACTCCACATTTTCCAATAACGAAAAAAATATTATAGCTGACGCTTGAACATTTCTGTCTTTTTTCTATTCTTCGTTTTTGACCGAATCGCTCATAACAAATTTAAATGAAGTGAAGAAATATTATATACATTAAAAAATAAATAAATATATAGGACTATATGACACACGGACGTCTGTTCGTAAGGTAGACAACTTAATGCCTGTGTTATAGGTAACAGACGCCTGTTTATTAGAACTAATTTTACTATAGAAACAATTTAGATTAAGAACAGCCAGACTTGCGGTATACAGGTAAAAACAATGGCTCATTATGAAGTTTGAGTGATCATGGCTTTGGTAGGTATACAGTACTAGAGGTGACGAAAATGTTAACTCACATTTTCGTGAGTTAACAATGATTTTATTTCTCAACTAAATATCAAAATATGATTTAAAAAATAAATGTATGCCATTTGCCAATCGTAAGTGCTAATCACAAACAGTAGCCAGTAGAGAACGTACAGTCTAAAAAGGCACCGAAAGCAAAATAGCCTGTAAACGCAAACACGCAAGCTCGTCAATATCATCTGTTTACAGCACGTGGTTTAGTTTGAGTCGAAAACCACGGGACATATAAAGATTAAATTCGACAAGAAGGTAGTTTATAGTTAGTGGACATTCTATGCGAAAAAAATTTCGATAGGGCTAGATTAAAAAGGTCTAAGAGCTCTCGCAATTGTACACGGACAAAGTCGCGGAAAACCCTACTAGTTCTACTAACTAGATAGCTATATTTCAAGAGCATACATTTGGTACATAGACAAGTAGGCATAGAAAAAGAAGGCAAACTCTATATTTTATACCTGACTTTAGGCAGATAAAAACTTTATCGCAAAAAAAGGAAATCTTAAGACTATACACATGGAAGAGCGCAGCTTCCTGACAGAGGCATTTATAATAATGATTTACTAGGTTGGCTCCGGTACCAGAATACGGTTATAAGGTTCTGTATGGAATTATTCGACACAATTAAGACTTAATGTATGCAGTCTAAGTTTTTTCCAATTGAACTTTATTATTATTATTATTATTAAAGAATATTAGGAATACTAATAATATTCTAATATGTATAGGTATGTCTAATATTCCATTTTTTCCCTTCCTACTAAGCTTAAATTAAAAGCTTGTATTAGGAGTGGGTGCGACAATACCCAACAGCGTTGGAGTTTGAACCGGGTACCTTGCGGATTTTAGTCCACATATACCGTTGAGCTATTGAGGCTCTAATTATTATACACGATTTGCCTAACAGCTAAAAATATGATGGTGCAAAGGCGGCCTTATTGCTATGCCTTATTGTTTTAAATGAATAATAATAACAAAACCATTTATTCACTTCACTTAGAAAATACAGTACAGAAATGTATTTTCTAAGTGAAATGAATGCAGAAATATGCAAAATATTCCATGACTAAGAATAAACTAAAGCGATGTTGAAAATGTGTATACTTTATAATATACTAGCACCCCACCCCTGCTTTACACAGGTGCGATGTAGATATGCATGTATTATTAAGTAGTTAATAGTTAAGAAGAAAAATAAGAAAAGAAAGTGAAAGAAATATTAATCATATGTATTACAAGAAATTTTGTTCCCCGAGGGTGTGCTTTTGGATTCAGAACAATGCGAAGGATTGCATAGTAGAATCCTGAGCGCAGCGAGGGATTCTTAAGTAGAATCCTGAGCAGAGCGAGGAATTCAAAGTACTCCACCCGAGAACAAATAATTTTGGCTCCGAGTGATATATATTATAATATCTTATAAATGGCACTGGTCTACGGACTAAACGTGGTATGAAAATTGATTAACAAAAAAAAGAAATATCATATGTTTATTGGTTAAAATCCGTTGCGTAGTTTGATAGTATATTTCTTTTATACCATATAAAGATATAAATAAATGTTCGTTGTTTGGCATTTAGCCGAAATATAATTGAGGAAGGAACTTTCAAACCTAATTAACTGTTTCACAACTTTCCATACAAGAAAATTGGAGTATCATAAACCAACATTCAAAGTAGGATTTCGTTAAAAAGTTTCCCGAGGCAAATCGCGTCACGAGTCCCCTCGAGTTAGTGGGTACTAAAATGTTTACGTTTGAACAAGTTCGTTAATTATATGCGGCGTATTTAGAGCACGCACGAACGAATCTCAACGATTTTCGGAATTTTCGTGCCGTTTTATTGACATAAAAATCACGATATTTTTCACAGATATTGCTTAAACTGACAGTTTAATGATGTGGTAAAATTAATTGTCGTTTAACGTTATTATTTCTTTTCCGTTTGACTCGACCGCAAGTCTCGTGTAATTTAAGAATTAAAATTACAGGATTATCTTTCAAAATGATACAGATCCCCTTTAGAATTTACTAGTTGTTACCCGCGGCTTTATCTGTGTAAAAGAAGGTGAAAAATTTTAGCGTGATGATATAAAGCCTACTTATAGCCTGCCTCGTTTAATGAGCTATCTTTTACTGTGAGAATTTTTTCACATCGGACCAGTAATTCCTGAGATTAGCGCGTTCAATTAAACAAACAAACTCTTCAGCTTTATATATTAGTATAGAATAATCGTAAAGTTATTATTGTCACTGCGTTTCTACTCACACTAAACATTTTGCTGGCAACGCAAAAATCAGCACGGAACTGTGAAAGTTTTCGAGCACCTAATTATTAAACTTAGCATCTAGTTAGCACCTAAAAGCCTCTAATTTTAGAATTTTCTAAATGCAAATTCCTAACTGCGTTGCTAGCTTAGAGTTTTGCTATTAACGCAAATTTAAACAGCATGGAACTGTGAAAGTTTTCGAGCACTTAATTTTTAAAAACCTCTAATTTTGGAATTTTCTAAATGCAAATTTCAACTGCTCGGTACAGTGAAAGTTTTCGATCATCTAATTTTTTAATTTAGCACCTAATAAGCACCTAAATTTGGCAATTTCTAAATGCAAATTCCCGAATACGTTGCTAGCTTAGCATTTTGCTAGCAACGCAAATTTCAACAGCACGGAACTGTGAATTAACACCAAATTTTTAAACTTAGCACTTAGCATCTAAAAGATTCTAATTTAGACATTTCCTAAATTCAAATTCCTGACTACGTTGCTAGCGAGACAGGGCTCCCTCTGACAATGCTGATATTTATGAGTGGCCCCATTAGTCTCATCTCAAATTAAAAAATATACAATATGTTAGAGCTAGTATAAACCAAACAATATAAGTTGTCAAAGATGCCTAAATAGCTCAGTCACAAGCCGGCGCTACTGTCTATGCAGTGATGATAGTAGTTCTTATTCGGTAGCTTTTTTTAATCTATTATGTCAACTGTTGTAAAACTTAACTGAACTCAAATTAATATCGGTATATTAATTTCAATCCACTATTATTTTCGTCCATCCCCATTACGATATAATTGCAGAAACTGAATGATGTTTAAATAAAACCAGAAACTACTAACAATGGCTGAAGTTAAGGAAAGGACCAAAATAATGTTCATCATTTAAGAATGTCATCGTTCTTGCTCAGTTATAAAAATTATTATTACGATGTAAAACATGGCCGGCATTAAGATGTTTATCGCTGCGTTTATTATCAAGCAATAAACGCCCGAAGCGACTGCCCAGGGGTATTATAAAGAGAATCTTCGCAGCTAAAATTAATATATACCTACTTAAAAAGCTAGTGCTGTTCGTATTTATTTATTTATGTACCAAAAGTTATACAGAAAAATATGTCACTTATACTGTACTCCCCCGTCGATAAGTTTATTCCACATTACAGAAAAACGCGTCATAGGATTATTCTCGTATAACGCGCTTGTACGGCCCCAAATGCTCATAATATAATACTAAATATATTATAGAATTATAATAATGCGTTATAAGAGCACCGTGTTATACGGGGGAGATTACAGTAGTTAAAAAGGCCAGGTATACGGAGGAGGAAGGATATAAGTGCAGGTTTGTGTATATTTAAATGTTAGGAGTGGGTACGAAGATAACTTGGGTCCTAATGTGGGTTTGAACCAAACACCTCACAGATTTAAGTCATACCATTCTACTCATTAAGCAGTCGAGGCTCTCTTTATAGTCATTGTTGAAATTTATTTGTACAGTTTTTTTATTAACTTTATTTTTGAGATATGTTTTTCTTTCCAGCATTATTCCAGTGTAGTACCAGGATTCACTTAGATTGTAGAGGATGTGGTTGTGGGGAGAGTTAAGATGAACAACTGATGTCTGTCGTTATCCCAGGAACCCCACAGTCCCCATTTTTTTTATTTACTAAAATAATAAAAAAATATTATTTTAACTTCACGCCGATCTTATATAAGAATTGTCTTCGGCAATCATCGTCAACTACTAGTGGAAATATATGAAGATATTAACTCCCACACACACTTATATATCTCTATTAAATAATTTTTAAAATATAGCTTACAAGTATGTCGCCAATTCGCTTTGTACACTCATAATGTTGTTCAATCTTTTCAAAGTGTAGCAATAATTATATAATATATAATAATCCTATTTTCTTTCTTTCTAAAGCTATTTTCTATATAACAATTCTATATAACATTTTTTTTTATAAAAATATTATAGAAGAGACATCATAAAAGTATCGAATATAAGATCCATTAATAGTTAAAATTGAGCATAAATATCTTGAGTTATCACTATAAGAGGTAAGGTAGAGTCGGAGGAGTAGAGCAATTATAAATAGTACCATCCATAAATCAATTTTGCTAGGAACTGTGCGTGCCGGTAAACAGCCAAGTTGATTATGGAGCCGTAAATACAAAGAATAACAATAAGTTAAGTTTCGAGTAAAATTTTAAATTACATACCACATCAACGATCATGTAGTGTGGCCTCTGGTTTGTGTAACTTCACAAAGATTTGTAGAACTTTGTAGACTTCAAGGACAAAAATGTACAAACACTTTGAGTTATGTCTGGCTCCGGTTAAGTATCTTAACTAGACTAAACTCTTTCCAAATCATCTACTCTTCTTCTTATCTATCTATCTGTTCAACAGCCTCAACAGGATAAGTATCGGCGATAAAAACAAAACAAAGTGTCCGTGGCAAACCAATTTCATGGTATTTACATAAAAAAATTCGTTATTCAAACATTTCAAAGGTACTTCTATTTTTTTTAATTATAAATATGTATTTATGTAACTAATAAGCAACAGAATGACGGGAACTAAGCCTCATGTGATCGCTAATACTCATATGACTACGTAAGTATGCTTAAGACGAGATTTTTTATTTTTTTATTTTAAGGCTTTCTATTCAACTTAAATTGATCTAGAAAAGGCATTATTTCGTTTCTGATTGTTTTTTAGTGAGGCAAGCGTGACCCGGTCTCGATACACATCGCGTATTGTCATAATATGACTAATATTATTAATAGTTGTTCTGTCCGTGCGATCACGGCAGGATTTTGCAATTCTAATATGGTTTCGTGTAAATCAGGCTTATCTTTAACACAATTGTAGAGTTCTGCAAAATAATGTCGTTATGTAGTTTGTTTATTTATCGCCGGTAGTCTGCGCTCAGCTTGTTGGTATTTTCATTTATTTATTTATTTAATTTAATTTTACATGTTACACTGCTGTTTCTTTTTTTACACTGCTGTTAGGGCGTTTGTAAAAATATTTTTCGAAGTTTTTTAATTTTATGTTTTATCAAATTATATTATTATCAATTCATGTTAATTCTATAATGTTAAGTGTGCAATGAATGGCTTTATATATTTCTATAAGTCAATTTAGTTTAAAATAATTTCGAATTTACAATGTTACTTATACTATCGATACTCCCAGCGTTGTATGCAAAAATGAGGTTTTTTTTTACCTAAGGCATGCTCTCATGAATTTCATTCATGTCACAAGATAAACTAACTTCAGAGAGCCTAGTACGAACATTCTCGATAGTTTTACTTACTTTTACGTTCGAAATGAAACGTCAGATAAAGGTTCGTTCCATTGTACACAACTTACACGTAACGTTGAGGACTTGGTGCATGCGAATTCTGATTTCAGTCGTGTTAGCAATATTTAACAATTATCTTGTATAAAACGGTCGCATTAATATTTCATTTAACGTTCGGTGTCGAACGTAATAGTAAGTAAAACTATCGAGAATGTTCGTGTTAGGCCCTCAGATTGTCAAAACTACCCATTTTAACGTGTTTTGAATCGATGAACGCCGGCTGCACACACTAATGTCACATTCCGCCTGAGCCGAGCGTGCAAGCGTGCGCACGAAAGAAGCGATAGAGAGGCACGATGTTCCGCCTGAGCCAAGCGTGCAAAACTGGAAAAAAGAAACAAGAGGGTGGTGTGTGAGTGCTAATATTCTTATAGCAATTCATTATAAATTAATTACCATATAAAGCCAATCAAAAAAATTAAAAGAAACAAAATATAAAATTTTAACAAAATTCGAACACATTTCAATTCAAACAATTTATTTACTTTGAAATATTGTTTAAAATTTTACATGATCTTGGTAACAAAAGATTCCTTAACATGTAATATAGACTGACTATAAATTTTTCGCAATGTCAGTTCTATCGTTATATATTATTTATATTATTACTCAATACATCAATAAAGCCATATATATCTATATAGAGTAGAAACCTTTTGCTTCCTATGTTACATCGAGATACTTACTTTAATATATCAATCTAATATATAAAATTCTCGTATCACAGCGTTTCTTGCTAAACTCTTCCGAAACGGCTTGACCGTCTGTTATGAAAATATTTGTTCAAATTGGGTAGGTGTGAGAATCGGTCGTAAGCAATCTTTTAAGCCCCTAACTACGCGGGCGAAGTCGTGAGGTACAGCTATAATATAGGAGATATTATTTGAGGTTTTATATTGTATAATAAGTAACTTTGCGCCCGCAGTACTTTATAGGCATTAATAAAGAAAGACTTTGGTAGAAGAAGAAGAAAAGAAGATTGTATCTTGGTGAAGAAGATTTTCTCAGAAACAATCTGCAAAGAATTGATAGGATCAGACACATCAATTTTTTTTATTGATAGTGTTACCCGCGAGTTCGTCCGCGTAAAATTAGGTGAAACATTTTAGCGTGATGATTTATAGCCTATAGCCTTCCTCAATAAATGGGCTATCTAACACTGAAATAATTTTTCAAATTGGACTACTAGTTCCTGAGATTAGCAAACAAACTCTTCAGCTTTATATATTAAAAAGTATTAATATATAAGGATAGATGTAAAGTACCACTACAGAACGGATTTAACGCGGCATAGTTGTGTAACTTTTTTGAATAAAGTTTTCATTCATTCATTTATTCATTCATTCATTCATTCATTCATTCATTCATACATACATACAATTAAAATATTAAGCTAAAAATCATCGAGATATAAGCTATCCTATGTTTTCATTTGTATTTTTTTTTTTTTTCGATTTTTAATTTATTTTATTACAAAAAAAGAAATATTTTATAGGTAACGATATAAAAGTGACAATAAACCGTGTAAAAGGTTTGTCTCGGCACTTAGCAGCACTCTCCGCTATTATTTATTTTTAAAAATAAGACAGACATACGCCTAGAAGACGATATAATGGGAATGGAACAAAAGGAACAAATCAAAATGGTTTTGCAGTTTTTGAAACTTCGCTTGCGTGAGTTAGTTTTTGTACTGCGGTCGTCGTCATCCGTACAGCGCCATCTAGTTTGCTTTGGTGAAAACTTTTTCACTTGACATCATTGCCATCTTGTTATGTAGCGGCCGCTACAAACATTTCGAGCCGTTGGAGTCAGAGATTCGACTTTGAAAATATTCGCACTGGGCCCACATCGGACCCTCCTTATTGTCAACTGGGGTTGCATTATCATTGATTAAAAGCGTGACACGATAAAGATTTGCCTCCTGTGGGCTTAGCATGAACAATTTCATCCTAAATATAGTCGAATCTTCGAATTCAAACGGTTCGAAATCTTCTGGCTAGGTCGTGCCGAAAACTAGTATTTGAAGCCTCAGTAGAAAGGATTGATAGATAACTATAAGGAGTTCAACTTGGCTCTAATATTATAAATGCGGTACCGTTTGTAAATTGTGGTAAGACTGGAGCGCCGAGCGCGGTTCCCATATACGGAATGCGGCAGCTAAATTTTTCCCTTTAAGATTAATGTTGCAAAAAATAGTGCCGAAAAAAGTGAATTTCCTATCATTTGAACTATTTTGTTCACATTTCGCTATGTGTCCGAATTAGCTATAGGATCTATACCGTATGTTGTGATAACCAATGGGGAAAACATAGTAGTAAAATACGACTCAAAATTCAAGCAATAATGACTTAAGTTTGTCATTAACACAATCTTTACCACAGTAATGTCGGAGCCAGGCATAGCTGAAAGTGTTTGTACATTTTTGTCCTTGAAGACTACAAAACTTTGCGCAGTTACACAAAGTACCCGGCCACGCTACATGATCACTGAAATGATCATTCGAATGAAGCCATGTCTAGTTCCGGCATTACAGCTATTATATTCTTTAATGTAATAAAGTATGATTCTGAAATTCGAGTCGAGTGTTAAATTTTTTGTCCTTAATGAAACGCAATATTCGTAAGATATTTCGATATTAAATTGTACGAGATAAGCTCGTCAGACTAGTTTACTTGGTCTAAAAGTCATTGAACTACGAATATTATACAAACCTATCGCCCCGATAGATATCTTCAGAAATTTGACACATCAGCGCTTGCCGTCTGTTGTGTGTATGTCTCTACTGTACACTAGCTGTTCCCGCGAATTCGTCCGTGTAAAATAAGTTGAAAAAATTATTTCAAATTTAGCGTGATGATGTAGTCTATACCCTTCCTCGATAAATAAGCTATTTAACACTGAAAGAGTTTTTCAAATCGGACCAGAAGTTTCCCGATAGTAGCGCGTTCAAGCAAACGTACAAACTCTTTAGTTTTATATTTTTAAGATTAGTATAGAAGTATAGATTAATGTAAATAAATATGATCGCAATGAGACCTTATATCAAGACAGTGGGATACTAAAATTATTCCACTGCAAGTCCCGTAGTCGCTTTATACGACATCTATGAGAAAAGACAAGGGGATCGAATAGACATGAAGAATTGGTGAATATTTCTATTTACGTTTTCATAGCAAAAAAAAAAATTATAACGAATAAAATTCACTCCAAAACACTCGAAGGTGTCATGACGTCACTTTATGTTAACAGTGCGTTCTACTAAGCGTCACCTCGACTTTTACGCCGCGACCCCAACGATCGCAGTCGTTTAACGACGAATATCTGAATGAGCACTTTAAAACATTGCGATCGTTTATCGGAACGCACTTATACTATACGGTAACGTCTGCTGGGTGTTTTTGCTATCATGGCGGAATGTTTTATTTTTAGTTTCCTTTTTTGTCAATTCCTATTAATCTCGCATGCAATATAAAAATAAATACGTTTGTTAAGCTTTATACATCTTATTTTATCATATAAATGCATAATTTAAATGATTTCTGATTACTGCCGTCATGCCTTTTGAAGTCCAACGCCGTACAACAACAAGGAATCATAATGTGTCAAGCTTTAAATTTCGTGCTCACAGACAATGAACAATTATTGCGTGACAAAAAGGGGTTGGTCTTTCATATTCGCAGGGTGTGTACGTGAAAAAACCATGGCCGCGGGCTCGTCGAAATAACTAGGTTAATATGCTGTCATCTACTACGGTTTCGTTCGTGTAATTGTTTTGTTCGCGAGTTCAAACACCCGTTTTTGTTTTACATACTGTATCCGCGTTAACAATAACGAAGTTTTAAGATTACGTTAATTAAATGTAACTGTTTATTAATCCTTGGGAAATTTTAATTTAATGGAATAAGTTCCTTTGTGTAACGCGAAAGAATTCGACAGCAAAAAAGAGAGGCCATTGACCGTTTGGCGATTTGAAAAAACTGATTTCAAAATTAAATATCTCGTACAATGCGGCTTTTTACGGCGGGACTGAGCTACTTTGATCTACTAAGTAATTAAGCAGGAAGTGTCAGTGAATCCTAAAATGCAGCTATCCCCAGATTTACGGGGCCACTTGTGAACAAAACCAAACATGAAAGTAAAACCTGGCGATTCAAGTCTACTCATAACGATATCTATCTATTAAGGTAGAGTACGTACATACTAAAAATGCTCGCACCTACATAGTATTCGCCTCTGCATGCAAAATAGCGTGTAGACGCAAACACGCAAGCTATTGAGTACCATTGGCTTACATTGCGTGGTTGCGTTTTTAGTTTACAATAAAAACTGCAAACACACAACCAAACGTTGCAATTATTTAGTGGGGGCGCGCATTTTTAGACGCACTCTAACACTAATTTAATATGCGAAAGTAACTCGTACCTGAGGGCTGAATGGTTTCCGCCATTTGCCACCTATAAGTTGGTGATTGCGCAGATGAACGGCAAAATGAGGAAGTTAGTTGATTAGTGGCGTCTGCTGAAGATATGTCATAAGCATGTTATTAAGTAGAATAATATTGAAGTTCTTCTATAAAATAAGGTTCAGAATGTGCCTATTTTTAGCACAATTCATAAGCATTGCTATAATATATAAAAAACAATCGTTCGTTAGTCTCGCTAAAATTCGACGACTGGACTGATTTGAATTCTGTTTATCTTATTTCATTAGCTTTATTTCTGAGAAGGTTTAAAAAAAAAGCAAAAAAAAAACAAAGAAAAAGACGAAGGATTATTTAAAAATACTAAAAAAATGCAACGGTCGTTGCTTCGAAGTATTTGTAATAAAAGACGTTCTCAATATTCATTTCAAAAAAAAAAAATTGGCGAGTGTCACGTTTTATGAAGGAGACATAAAGGAGATTCGTTCATTGGTTATTAGCAGTCGAGTCAGAATTCGGGCAAAACAATGTCTGCCGGGTCCACTACTGTAGAATAAACGTAGCATTAATCCAATGTAGAAAATCCCGCTCGAGCCTTAGACGAAGCGAGGTAAAACGAAACCTAGACCGGACAAGCCGATATCATATTAGAAACCGCTAATAAGGAATGGACTGAAATCCGCAAGGTACCCGGTTCAAACCCCACCGCCGTTGGGGTATTGTCGAACCCACTCCTGATACAAGCTTTTAATTTAAGCTTAGTAGGAGGGGAAAAGGGAATATCAGTCATACCTAAAAAAAAATGTTCCTAATATTCTTAAAAAAAAAAGAGAACTCGGTAATAGAACTGAGCTATTCAGATAGTTTAGTAAAGTCGTAGATGCCAATGTGTTAGTCTCTGGTTCAGCATTTGGCTAAGTTTGCCACCGTTTTCCATGCTTAATAATAATACTAATAAATAAATATATACAGGACTATATGACACACGAACGTCTGTTCCTAAGGTAGACAACTTAATGCCTGTGTTATCTCTGTAGATATCTGCTAGTGTTTCATCACTTAATATAAATTCCCTGGAGGTTTGAGCTCTTAAATAATGGGAGTCAGTCTTAGGAATAGAATTGATTAAATCTATAACGGTCTGTTTAATTTGTGGATCTATAATTGGAGGATGGTCGTGTATTCCTCTTAAATCGGCTTGAATAACTCCAACCTCTGTTTTCTGGAAAAACGTCGTTTATATCGCTTTATTGCATAAGTGAAGAGTAGATTTAAGAAATGGTTTACATACTCTTATAAAGGACTCCTTAATTTCAAAATAAGGCACTCAGCAGGGCTCTTAAATTTTGTTTACAGGAGTACCGATATTTTGGTTTTATCTGTAGCAAGTGCCGAACGATTATTTTAAATATATTTTATATTAAAAAATATAAACAGGACAACAAAGGAGGCGCCATATTTGGATCCCTCTCCAACTTAAAATGTACATGGGTCAGCATTGCTAAGTTCTCGGCCATGGAGTTTTTAATATTAGTCATCGTCAAACTGTTGACGCTTAATTTGTAATAAAGATAAAAAAAAAACATTAAAAACATTGAAGTTGTTATTTCTTTTACTTTAGTTTAATAATTAAATAAAGGCTGATAAAAATGAAAGGTTAATGAAGACATCACGACAAGTTGAGATCATTTTTTTTTATATATATAACAAGGGGCAAACGAGCAGTCGGTTCACCTAAGTGACTACCGACGCCCATGGACAACTG
>JANCMC010033466.1:0-52084 GCA_024363005.1 Charaxes varanes
TTCTTGAAGGTCCCTAAGTCGTATCCGTTCGGAAATACAGACGCTGGTAATTGATTCCACAGAGGAATTGTGCGAGTTTCTCGAAAATCGCACGGTTGTGGATTTGTTAAATTATTTATTAATAAAAATTTAATTAAAAACATTTACTAAACTTATAATGATTATAAGCGACTTCATGTAGTATCTTAAAACATTTAATCATTAATTAAATTAATCATTAATTAAATGACAAACAGTATGCCAAGACACGTTTATGTATAGAAGAGTCCCGTATCTGATACGCGATAAACGTATTTGTTAAATAACTTTAAAAGTTGTCTGAATTTATTCAAAGGAATTATCTAATGAGTTTTTACCATGTTCTATAAGATCGTGAATATCCTCACGATGGGAATCCCAACGGCTTGGTATGCACACACGTCCTGTATTAATAGGGAATATATAAGAAAATGTTGTATTTGCTTAAATAAATTTTACATTTATTTAAATAAAAAAATATGCGGTCGAAGGACTCCGTCACGAACGAAGTTCTTTATTTTTTCAACTACGAATGTAATTCCAAAGGTTAATTTTGAGGGCAAATGTGCTTTATGCAACTTTTTACCGTAGAAGAACGGAGTTGCTAGACTAGGTGTTTCTACTAGTTTTGTTTTTTATGACATCTCATTTCATTTTGTAGATAGTCATAATTATTTCGTTTTCGGACCTTCTACTTTAATACCAACATCAGATTGTTGTTAACCCGACTACATCATCAAAGCACAACACTAGAAAACTAATTCAATCAAGAGAAAAACGAAATGCATAGTGCCAATTTATTTTATTTTTATTTACAGGCATAATTAATTTAATTCTAATTAAAAAAGAAACGATTAAACGAAGAACTTTCTACATGTCGTGCGTTATTATTACGAAACATTTAACGTTTATCATAACATAACACATTCGCTATTCCTATCAATAAAAAACCGGTAAAAAATTAATTATTGAGGTGAGGATATCGGTTTCTTGTTCAGGTTTTTTGAACAATTTTGAGGTAAGTTTATCGTCACGCCCCGATTTAAGAGGCATATCGCGTCGTTCGTTGTGTGCACGCATCCAAATGGTACCCGGACACGCCGGCCCAATTCGGCTACAAGCATGGCGCTACCTCTAATTAAACATATATTAGTATAAATATACATTTTGTGAAATATAGATTCCGATTATCTAAATTACTCTCAACTAACTTAGTTTAATTAGATTAAGCTCCAAAAATAATAATTTTGATAATATTTTGTAATCTTATTCGATCATAATTTTTCAATAACTTACATATCATAACAGAAAAGAAAACCGTGTAGTAATAATGATTGTGATTATTTGTTCTTTAATCATATTTTTTTTGAATAAAAGAGGCCAATTTATATCGCACTGTACTATTTTATTAATAAGGTATTCAAAAAAATAAGGGTACAATTTCAGAAGTGGTAATGACTAGTTGAAGTCTTATACTTTGCTCTCGTAGTTAAAATATAAGTGTAGTGCTGTAATTTAGTGTAGATGATGTGATGTAGGGGTGGGGCAGATTGATAGTTAAGCATATCGTAAATATCTTTCTTCTTAATCGCTCTCTTTGTATGTATATTCTCTCGTTTTATTCGAGGATCTGTGCTAAGTTATATATTTGTCCTTTAGACAAAGTAACGACGGATTGTATCAAGTGTTTGCTAACTTAATATTACAAATTTGGCGTTCCTTAGCATTACAGCTACTAGCAGTTACAAAAGCACTCCCTGTCTGATATATAAGTTATTTGCAAAAAAATCCTGTTTTCAAATAATTTTATTTAGCAAAATTCATAAAGCTAGTACTAAATTGATATTAGTTGATTCAATTATATGAAGATTGTTTGATAATTATTTTTAGACTCCACCAAACCAGTTATTTCGGCTTACACTAAATTTCCTATTTTTACTTATAAACTCTTATGAAGCGTGTGCTTAAGTCATATTTTTTTAAGTATCACAATTTGACGAGACCAGTGTATAGTTTAGTTTGTTCACTCTTTTTATATAGTAGTTTGTATTTTAGTTAGCACCACCTTACATATTTTTAGTTCAATTACTTAGTTGTCTGGTAGAAATCGGAGTGAAGCGATAAGACCGCCGATTGTACTGCAATATTGTATATATATTTGTATTATCTACCCTTCTATATGTACGTTGTAATCGTGCAATTCTTCCGAAAACTTAAAGCCTTCACCGCTTTATATTCCTGTAAGGTTTTATTCAAATAATAGGGTACTTGTCACTAAAAGAAAGTTTAATATTTCGAAAACGTAAATCAATTAGATTAAAGGCATATTTCACGTAACATCGAACGGATGACGTCACATCTTACCAAACAAATTGTAGTTGCTAACGTACACTCCAATCAAGCTCAAGTACAGCTGTTTGCTTGGCAAGACGTTACGCCATGATAGTTCAGAACGTTTCTGCGTCTAGATTTAAATAAATTATATTATATTTTGTATATTTTATCTTTTTCATAATTTGTAAAAACACTGCCTATGCCTTAATTTTAAGCATTTTACAAGTGCTAGAATGGGTCACCCATCCGGTCGCAGTCAAAGCAAACTTAACCTAGCCTTCGAATCAAATGCTGACCACTGATTAAGACCCGACCTCCGCATTTATTAAACAAAACTAAAGAAGAAATTTAATTAAACATTATTTTATTTGCTTCATATCACCTAAATCAAGAAGACCGAGTTTCTTGAAAAGAAGACCAGGTCTCCATTGGTGCATATCTGTACGGGCACGACCTTCGGTAATTGAAGAAAACAAAGTAGAAGAAGAAGATCACAAAATTCTATGTTTTAACGAACATATCGCACATCTAGATCTAAAGGGGGTCAACTCAAAAAAACGCTTTTTTCAGAAAACGCGAAAAACTGATTACTCATCCGCTCGTAATCTTTTTATTGCCATAAATTAAAAGGGGAATTGCGAACTTTTTATTCATGCGTGTACTGTGTAGCGTAGATATATTTACATGTAGGTAGAACGTCACGGTATCGTTGGGGTTTAAGTAATTAAAAGTGTGTTTTACATTTCTTTAGTACATGGAAAAAACATAGTTTGCAAGTAGCGACTAATAGAATAATATATAGCATTTACGAATAGGAAAACTACATATACAGGACATTTTGTTTAACACAGTAGTAATAATCTTTATGAAGTCAACGCTTCTGGGTATCATAAACAATTGATCGTTAAGAGTTCAGATTCATGTAAGATAGGTAGAGTGCGTACAGTCTAAAAATGCACGTTCTAACGTTGCCCTATTACCTATTGAAGCTTGTACTAGATAAATAAATAAATTATATCCTACGGAAATATTTTTTGTTTATAACAAAAATATTTCATTGAATATAAGAATATTTCTAATGCCGGAGCCAGGTAAGCTCAAAGTGTTTGTACATTTTTGTCCTTGAAGGTTACAAAGTTCTACGAAACGGAGCAGCTACACTTGGTCCCCGCTCTCACTACATGATCATTAAAATTATTCAAAAGAAGCTATGTCTGGCTCCGGCATATAAGGGTTGTATTTTTTAAAAAGGATTCGATCGGATAGTATTCATTAAAGATCTCTTACACTGTCTTTTTTTTTTCATTTTTATCTATGTTCGATGCCCACGCAAACCAGATGATTCCTTGGCTTACACTGCTAATGAGAAAGCCGAAATTTTAGGGTTACTCTTTGCCTCTAACTCAACGCTTAATGACGGAGGGAATACACCTCCTACAATCTCACGATGTGATAGCTCGTTGAGTGATATCAAATTTACTCAGAGTAAAGTGCGACGAGCTCTCCTTTCTCTCGAAACAAGCAAGAGTAGTGGGCCAGATGGTATTCCCGCGCTGGTGCTGAAGACTACAGGTCTCCCGAATTCACACCTATAGCACTTCTAATTATAAGCCCATCGCAATAACCTCCCTTCTCTCTAAAACAATGGAGCATATTATCAACCACCAATTGCTTGGTTACCTAGAGGAGCACCAGTATTCATACAAAAAAAGAGTTCAATATAATTTAATTAAATTGTAAGTACATGTTAACTAGAAAGTACAAAATTAAACCAACTCAACTCCAAGCAGCTCTATCTTTATTACATACATACATACATAGGTTGATGTATGTTTTTCTTTCAAGAGATGCACCTTAATGTTTAATATATTTTAATTATTGTAAGCCATCATATATTTTAGTCAATAGTTTATGTTCCTTATAATTATTATTTATAAGATAGTTTAGATTATAAAAGTAGATTTTTTTTTACTTAACCTGTTGTGCTCCACAGCTGGGCAAAGGCCTCTCCCAGCTTGTACCACTCCTTACGGTCTTCAGCCAATCGTGACCAGGTTCGACCACGGAGCTTAAAATTACTGCCAATGGTTGTTTGTAATTATACGTTATTAACACATTCATATTTCATATTTTACCAACTCGCATCTCTCATTTTGCATCATTTTATTATCAAAACTAGCTGTAATCCACGGCAAATTCAATGATAAATGAGGGTTTAATTTTTAATTGATATACTTACTTACTTTTAATGTTCTTGAAGTGCATTTATAAAGGCAATCGAAATCTTTAAGTGTTGTAGTGTTGAAAGTGTGAATTTATTATGTATACTATTTAGAATGTATATCTTTATCTGATGACACTTAACAACTGGTTCAGTCAACTTGCCTTTACTCCGTAATACCTGTTAGAAATATGCGGAAACCAATCACCGCCTTCATCTTAAAGGAGCGCAAAGTAAAGCCGAAAAGATCTCTTTTAAAATAAGGCTGATAAGGGACTGACTTACTTTTAAAGACTATAAAGTAAGGTTGTAGATAGACTTGCTTATTTTAAACGACCATAAATTAAGGCTGAAAAAGGAATTACTTATTTTAAAGGCCTTAAAATAAGGCTGAAAAGGGACTATCTTATATTATCGGTCGATAAAGCAAGATTGAAAAAGGACTGCCTTTAGGCACCATAAAGTAAGCCTGAAAGGGACTGACTTATTTTAAAGTTCCATAGAGTAAGGCTGAAAAGGGACTGGCATATTTTAAAGGACCATATACTGATATGATATTTCAGTGACATTTCTTGAAATTTTCGTCAAAAAAAGTTGACGTCATAAATTTTAAGGGTCTTGTTTGAAAATAGAAAAGACGATATTGCCGGAGAAAGATTTTCTTTCGCCTCGGTAACTTGATTGATTCGTTTCCCTGCCTCTTGACTTACCACCGACAAATTACACAAAGAAAAAATATTTTTGGTTCAAAAATGCGAACAGAAATAAAGCTTAAAAAGATATGATAGGCTAAAAGATTTGGGCACTGCTAAGCCGAGAGATCGACACATAAATCTTTTAGCATTAATCTATCAAAAGATTGTGCAATACTTTACTGGAATAAAGCATATTTTGATTGATTTTGATAGGCTATAATATCGCTATTATATTTACTGACAAATTACGTATCACTATCTCCGATACAAATTGGAAGGGAAAGCTACTTTCTCTACTAAACTAAATCTTTCTCAACTAAAGATAAAGCCATGAGACTTTCTACAATTTGTTATGGAGAAGGGAACCGAGTCGGGATCGTGGATGACTTACTACGCAAAATCAATAATGTAAAAGTTAAAATGAAAGTAATACAAAAAGAGTTTTTTTATCTTCTATCCGTTCACTTTATGTCAAGTAGTCGTCTATACACAATTGTCAAACTCTCTCTGCCCTCTCTCGTACTGTATTCGCATCTCGTAACGTCTCGTAACAATTTATAATAAACTTAATCCAAGTTAATTCAAGCTTTAATTTTCAACAGTAAGCATAGGTATTTTTGGTTGAATTTTTATACATACATTTACTGCAGTTTTTAATCGCTTTAATTATTTAAATTACCTTGTTTCCTATATCGATACCTCTTGTAACATTAATATTGCACAATAGATTGAAGTAAGGACTAAAAATGCGACTAAAGAGCTACGTTAAGTCCCTGTCTTCGTTTTTATTCATTTTTCGTGGCGCTTACAAACTTAAAAATATAGGGTCAAAGAAGTTTTCCATTTGAAGTATATATATACTATATTGCAGTTATAATATACTTTTTTTAGTAGCAAAATATATTTAAAGCGTAGCAACATTGTCGTCACCATAATGGCGACAGGGTTTTGGCGCCAACGCGCGTGCCTTCCGCTGTAAACAACCAATCATTGCATAGATTATTCACTTTTTTATGTGTTGATACAAAGTAACTAAGTTTTTCCTTTTAACAAAGTAGAGTCTATCAAGGTATATTACATAGAAGTAGTGTCATAATTATGTATGTTGTTCCGCTAGCGAACATCTAGGTCTGAAATCATTAAAGTTCGGTGTTAGAACCTTATAAATAAATAAGTTTTACCAACGCTCAGGGACGAAATTCTTAAAAAGTGTAAGATTTAAAGTGACTTTAAACTTGTCTAATCTATACTTTATCTATACCAATATATAAAGAGATTTTTGTTTTCTTGAACGCGCTAATCTCAGAACTACTGGTACGATTTGAAAAATTCTTTCAGTGTTAGAAAGCCTATTTAGATCTCACAAGGGTCGCTAGTGCTTCTACGAGCCTTCTACTTGGACCCTTGTCATTGTAAATTTGTTATGGGCCTGGCCGGTTGCCACTTAAATAAAAGTCCATTTTAAATATTTAACTTACGGGTGACGAATACTAGAAGTTGTTCTATAGCTATTATATTCGGGTTCCAAGTTTAGAACAAACCAGACGGTGAAATTGAGCGTCTGATTGCAGGTCATTACAACTTCGATGAAGGGCTCTTGAGAAGGCTTTCAGCAGAGCTCTTTGTATACAATGCTGATTTTAGCTACCATTTGCCATTATATATAACTAGCTGTTACCCGTGACTTCGTTCGCGTTCCAGGCAGGAAATTCCTTGCAAATCGTACCAAGATATTTAAAGCCTCGATTCTGCAACTATAGAAAGACGGACTAAAATCTGTAAAGTACTTGGTTTATACTTCGCTGGACTAATATGTCGGGACTACTCCTAAAACAAGTTTTTAAACCTTTTTTTTCATCCTTAAAGTATTATGAGGAGGTCGTAGCTTAATCAGTATCAGGTATTTGTGTCGTTAGTCAGTGCAGCCTGGTGTTAGATGGGTGATCCATTAATACTGGTTTTCTAAAACTTGTAACCTCATCTGTGGTTCGTGAAACAATGGGCCCGATTAATGTTACTGAGTCATGTTAGTCGTGAGATAAATAGAGGTCAAAGTCAAAGTTGAAATCGTTTATTAATATAGGCTTTTTTATAAGCACTTATGAACGTCATACATATAATATTATTTATTATTTTCTTAAATCATTTATTTGTTTATTTTTTATGTTACAAGCGGGCGGCTATAGCGTTATTAATAATTTGGTCATAAAATTTACGAATTAAAAGCTAAGTTTAACAAGGGCTTCTCGCACCCTGCACTGAGAAGAGCCCACAACAAACTCCATCGTTATCACCATTTTCACAATAATACAGATTTAGTTAGAGTAATTTATTCCCAAGCATTATCATCATTCAAATAGTCTTTAACATTAATGTAATAGATTTCTAAATGAGTTTACGTTTTATAAAAGGTTTAAATTTATTTAAATACATCTCCCGAATATCATAGGGGAGTTGTTGTAGAAACTTGTACAGTTACACTTAAATGTGAATTTAATTTTACGAAGTATAGTAGAATGCATTACTAGTTGTTCTAGTTGTACTAGATCATGGGAGTGGCAGGGATGTTGTCGAACGGCAATTCTTCATCTTAACCCAACCCTCAGTTACATCCTCTGTAATCTAACCTGGGACTAGACCGGGATACCGCTAGGAAGAAGTGGACTCCTTAAAGTATTATTATGTGATACTGGTAGTTTCTTTGAATTATTCTATATATTTTAGTGATAATTGCATAAGAAATACAGAACCTGTGATTAAGTGAGCTGACTACGTAACAAATAATCACGTTAGCATACCTACACTTGGGTTAGCGTGATTGGATCAGAGGCTTGACTGAGCGAAGTAGGGTTGGTGGAAAGGTATGCGGAAGATATCCAGAGATGTGTACGTACGAGTGGGTACTTCCCGAATTGTGTTTGAGGATTTCACTGTTTGTATTTCTCAACTACAGGAATATTTATTGTTTGTATAAAAAACTGAACTACCAGAAGGATTGCAGATGAACTGCCGACTTTTGAGAAATAACTAAGCTATATTATTAGGTCACTCAATTCAGAAATACCGTAACTGGCAATTGATTGTTGTGCGAGGCCAATTCCTAGAAAAATGCACAATTGTGGACTTTTCCTCAGAAACACCAAGCTGTAAACCGTAAGTCCAAACTAAGTGTATATGTGCTTAAGTGATATTTTCTTGTATAAATTTAAATATTGAGCCATTTCTCATAATAAGGCTCTACTCTATTCTTTGATGAAATAGTAACAGACATCTACAAAGGCAGATTTCATCTATAACATAATAGTCGCTAGTAAAACGTTCAAGCACATTAAAGTTTACGTTCCCAAACGTATTCCAAACAGGGCTTAATTTCGGTCTAGACTAATATTAATCTATGTATCCCAACCCACTTGTTAGGGATAAGTACTAAAGCAATATATTTAATCAAATTACTTCTGTACAAATCTTCTGGTGCTTATGAATAAGAAATTACTAGGTGTAGCGAGAACTTTCGGTACCATTTTAAAATAGCACCTGCGGAAAAGTATGAAATTTGTCACAATTATAGTTTATATAGGCTAGGGTATGCGAATGCTAATATTTTTTGTAGTATGCAATATGAATATATTAAATTATTAAAACAAAACCACAAGCACGTCAATATCAAACGAATAACATGATTTCTCCTCCTCCTTGCGTCGTTTTCCTCAATGATTTAGACCCATTCTATATCTTTTTAATAAGATTGTGTCTAAGCGGAGACATGACGATGGTTAAAGTATGAATTATAATTGTCAAATATTTCATTTTTTTGTACAAAGAATCGAAATTTTGTATATAAACCTTTAAATAAGCATATAGTGCGCATATGTAAAGATGTGTGGCCGAACTTGGACCACCAGGCAATCTCTAGTAATATAAAAAATAATATAATACTTAAACAGTAATTTTTTTTTAATTTTACTTCAATTTCCTTTAATCCAAAATATTTTGCCGTAACAGCCTGGCGACCCGAACGAATTGAATCAAGGTTGCTACAGTAGGCTACACTTTCCAGTATCGATTCAAGCGATACTGCCACTTAAGTGCGGCAGTTAGAGTTTACAATAACTTATCCGATAAGTGAACATGCATTTATATTGGGAATTGGAGTCGTTATTCAGTTTAAAGACAATCCATTTTGTACGTCGCCTTCTTGAAGGTTAATTCCGACTGAACATCGATTTACCTTACTTGTACTTTCAAAGTACACACGTGTGAGTGAGGTAGAACATAACGACATATCTCGTTAAACTATGCAGCTATCGGAGCTTGAACCACACTAGTTATCCTTAATCTTATATACAAATAAATAATACTGAATTAAATAAGTAAAACTGAAGTGTCTGTAACATCCGAAATAAAGTTCTTTTCTAAACGCATATGAATCTAAAATGTTTTTTATTAAAATTATTATTAGATAGCTCGTCCTTGTATAGGTAATTTATCTACTTCTGTTAACAACAGAATAAGGGTTCGGCTTTAAAAAAGTAATACTAAAGTTATGAACAGAATGGTTGAATTCTACGCAGACAATGCCGCGGGTAACGCTAGTTGTCCTGTTATCTCAGCCCTACTCGATATTCTATGTCTTGTTACAAAATTATTTACACGGAGCGTCTGCCAAACTTTGGCTCCAGATGCTAGTACTTAGCAAAGTCCCGCTCAGTGTCGAACCCGGACCACACTCGCTTAAATCTCGCAATTTACGATTTTGCCAAATTTACTAATGTTAAAGCCGGAGACTGAACACCTGTGCAACTTGCTCTCACAAAGGATCACCCTATCGCTAATGGGCCACGCGGCTTCACAAGATCATAATAATTCTGTAAGTATTGATGATTGTCTAACCAAAGACAGACTTTATAATATACTTAATCAACATGAATTTACACATAACATATGTGTATATATTTTTCTAAAATATTAAATATACAGTTAAAAAATGATAGTATTAATCTAAATTCAATTATTTTGAAATGCTATTTTCAATATAAATTAGTGTATTGAAATTCTAAATATTTTCATTATCTTAAACATATCTCTTATATCTAGGTCCGACCCCTGGTGCTATTGTTAGGATCACTAGTTAAGGTGCAAGACTCTTTATTCGCATTGGCACGCAATCATATATATAAAATAAAATTGTGCTAATTTCCATACTCCTCCGTTCGCGTAATTTTTGTGAGATGGTAACCAAAGTTTTTGCTTCGCGTATATATATCGAAGATATAAAAATGGCCAAAAGCCATTGCCAGTGCCAAGACACGCTTATATAGAAGGGTTCCGTATCTGATACGCTATAAACGTATTTGTTAAATAACTTCAATAGTTGTTGTCCGATTTCGTTCAAAACAATTTTCCTAATGAGTTTTTAGCATGTTCTATCAACAAGGAAAATTTCAAGTCTCTACGTCTAATAGTTAGGGGGAGGGGACCACCTTATGGGTAGACAGACGGACGGACAGACAGAGGAAATTTGGCACGATTATAATTTACTAGCTGTGCTTGCGACTTCGTGCGCCTAGAAATAGGTGAAAAAAAAATAGATTCAATTTTAGCGTGATGATATATAGTCTATAGCCTTCCTCGATAAATGGGCTATCTAACGCTGAAAGAATTTTTCAAACCGGACCAGTAGCTTCTGAGATAAGCGCCTTCAAGCCAACAAACAAACTCTTCAGCTTTATATATTAGCATAGATATAGAGGAGGGTGTGTATGATAATATTTTTATAAACTATGCGTTTTTTGATTAGCCTATTAAGTCCCACTGCTAGGCAAAGTTCTCAGCCCATTTTTCTCTTTCTTGGGCCAACTTCATCCACAACTTCCCCGCAAAGTATCGTCCAATTAAGACGTTTGTTAAATAAAGATCAATATCAGCTGTGATGCTTCTCAAATTTAAGCACAAAGTATTCCTTTTTTTGCCACCGATAGGATTTAGTAAATCGTACTTAAATATAAATTGAAAAGAGAATTATCAATACATATGGGAATTTTGTTTACAAATAATTAGGCTATTAAATATTATAAATAGACATACAGCGGCAATAAAAAACACAGAGGAAATGATTATCGACTAGATTTACCTGTATTAGGAAGTCTGTTAAAAGCGAAAACAACAACAACGTAAAAAAAATTATGATTGTCTCTTATTGGAAGTTTCAAATTTGGTATTAAACTTTTTTATTTAATTAATTTTACTGTTTGTTTGTACTAGCAAGTTTTGTATCAGCTTACATGTAGGCCCATCAGACAGGGCTGAAAAAATATCCCTGAAATTAACATATACAATCAAAACCTATATACATAAAAATGAAGATCCAACATGTATGCAAGCGCATAACTTATATAAAATTATAACTTATATGTAACTACATAATATATACTCAAGCCCATGTAATCTATTTTAGATTAAGTTTAAAGAAATAAATTGTTTTGTATTTATTTGTGACTTCTAAGTGACTGCACCTAATTAAATATTTATTTTTGTTGTCTGTTCATTATTGTTAGAACAAGGTTTGTATACTTAAAAGTGTCTGTCTGTCCGTTTGTTTGTTACGGGTAATATTGGGACGTTCGATGGTAATCTTGTAAGAATATTTAACTTTCAATCAGTCTAGGCTCATTCGTATAAGAAAATTCAACTCTCAAAGTTTCTAAAACATTACGCGCACTAGTGAACGTGTTTTATCAATTGAAGAACAAATATAGTAATCGAACAAATAAGAACAAGAATCGGAAGAATATGACCCATTGATGCGATTAACGCGATTATCGCTTTTAAATGACTACGCTCGATGGCTTACAAGAAAATTTAACTTTAAATCAGATTAGGCTCAATGGTATAAGAATATTCAACTCTCGATCAAAGTTTCTACAACTTTACGCGCGTTCGTGACCGTGCTATATAAATGGAAGAACAAATATAGTAATAATCCGACTGCGCTGCGTGAATGGTTAAAGTTTCGCAAAAGTCAAGTATGACAAAATTGTTCCCCTTCAAAAGTTCTAAATAAAACTCCGCAACAGCATATGTCTATCTTTTAAGGTTTTACTGAGCCACAATGTAACCTTTTTTTTGCTAATCAAATTTGTTATAAAATAATGCATTATATGTGAAAGTCTTTTCATAGACATGATATTCATCCTCATCGAAAAACTATTTTTAAACCTCTAAGTGATAAGAGTGGCACATGCGGACGAAGTCGTGGGATACAGCTAGTATTTGATAATTATTATATATTTTTTTTAATGTTACATATATACCATACCGTGAGAAGCCGCTCTTATTATCAGTGTTCCCCCTCCTTCTGAAGTAAGACTGTCCTAAATAATATTATAAATATGAACATTTAAGTTCTTAAGTGTTAGAATAAGAATAAGAAATTTATTTATTTGCGAAACATTACACTGCATACAGGAAAAGCAAATGAAACAATACATACAGTGAGTAAAATCGAAATCTTATTATAAACAAATTATACTTAAATTTAAAAAAAGAACAAACAACAGCAATTATATCATAAAAAGAAACAAATTGAATAAATACCTTTGACACAACTTATTACGCAGTGCAACGACGCAGAATGGCAGCTACTCAGCTAAACGTTACACGAGATCTGCAATGATGGAATTAGGCAAGTAGGTGGTTTATGTTTAGGAGACATCCACTAAGAATTTTCACCATAAAAACCTATCATGATAAAATATGTAATTCATAGGTGTTAAGTAAATAATCTAGACTTTAAAAACTTTTATAGATCCAATGAAAATTTAATGTGTAGTTGAAAAGACTGTGAATGACAATGAATAACAGATATCCTTAAATATTCCTAACATTCTTTAAAATAGAGAGAGGGAAAAAAGATACGGCTGCCTAAGAAATGTAAGCAATGTATGTATATAAGATATACCGGAATAAAACAAAAAAAAGAGGAAATATATTTAATTTTTTTCAACGAATATTCCAAAATTTGTTAAAAGTTGACTTGGGCCGCTTCGAATTGGACGTCGATGTTAGGGTTAGATGAAAAACGAGCGGCCAGAAGCTTTTGCTAAATATATACTTATGTAGGAGTAAGGTAGAATCAAAGCTTAACAAAATTTTGCCTTTACCCACAATAAACTAAATAAAAAAAATCCTCAAAAAGCACAAAATATTCAATGTTACTTAATTGCAGTTACTAATTAGCTAATTATTCTTAATTATGTTATATCAAAACTTCATTTAACTTATAGAAATTATAAGTATCCATTTTTACGATGTTCTGAGTTACATACAGATTGTAAAATGCAAGTATTCTTGCTTCTTAGGTTATATTTTTAGGATTTGTGAAGAAACTGGAATAAACACAAATTTTATAAGATTACTGGTGACTTATCTTTGATTTATCTATAATGAGTTTTATTTTGCCCGGCAATTATTCGATTTTTCTCGCCGTAAAAACCATCCTTGGACTTCAACGAACATTTAAAAAAAAGAATTGGTTATATTGGTTCAGGCGTTGTTAAGTTATGCGCTTACCAACACATTTTGCGATTCATTTTTATATATATAGATTAATATTTAATGTGGCAGTCCCCTCCAAAGTAGGTAGCCGATATAGGAATTAAAATATACTTCTTGTTTTTTTTTTTTAATATGCTGTAAACAAAAAAATACCTTTGAAATTAATGTCTTTGGTCAAAGCTCAAAGTGTTTATACATTTTTGTCCTTGAAAATTTTTAAGTTCTACAAAACTTTGCGCACCTACACAAAGTCCGGCCACACTACAAGATGATTGAAATGATCATTCAAAGGAAGTTATGTCTCACGCTGGCATCAATCTTTCTTTGTATCACAGCAAACTTGACTGGTTTTGATGTCACGTTCACTAGCCGAAATACAAAAAATAAAGCTTAGAAATTCAACACTGTCTAATCTCACGTTATCTGAGTTGGGCACTTATTTATACTTACAGTAAACAACAAAATTACTGTTATTTGGTAATGTGTCAAAATTTAGTTTTTATTTCATTCTTCACCAACCAATCTCTTCTATTTTTTCCTCAAGTAACGTGACATTGGCGGAATAAATTATGCCTTGTACACATGGATAAGAGTCATAAAACCTAGAATAAATTTGAATTATATTTTCTGTTAAGTTGTAGTATGTCTTACAAATAAATGCTTTCGTCACAAGTTTTCTTAGTGTGGAATTGTAAGTATAAATTCATAAGTTTTCTTGTAAAATTTATTTGGAATAAAAACAAATTTCATTTCATGTCGTTCTTTCTCTATGATACTAATCAGTCCAGTCTGAAAAAAAATTTGGTTGTCTAAGTCAGTTCACGGGCGATAATTTAATGTGATAAAGCCGAATGCTTAGGTCGATCGTACCTCTAAAACGCTTGTTCCGCGATCTAGCTTGGCTCGGCTCTGGCGGAACGTGACAATGAGTCGCGTTTCTTCGTGCGTGCAGCCGGCGTTCATCGACTTATAAGACATTATCACGTCCAAAAATTAATGAAAACTAAATCGTAAGTAGGTAAAGTACAAGAGAAGACTACAATGTCGTTGACACGCAGTTCGGATACAGCATGTTGATTCCACTCCGGTGCCTTTGAAAGCGGACGACGCGCCGTATCTACTCATATTAATTTAATTTGATATGAGAGCTGCAGACGGGGTTCAATGGGGCGTCTCAAGTATTATATTTGTCCTCATTTTAGGCATCCCAAGGCTTTTTTGTCCATCTCAATTTTTTTAAATTGACCTGTGTCCTGCTGGGCAAAAACCTCCCTCTTCACGGTTCACTTTTGTCTTTTTTGGGCCAAACTCATTCACAATATCCTCGGAAAGGCATCCAAATCGTTGCGCCACGTGTTCCTTTTCTTGGGGTTGTTGGCGGCCATTGGTCGGCATCCAGGAAGTCGCGATATTGGCTCACTTTTGCGCCATTCCTACTTCCGCTTCTCTGACTTTGCAGGCGAAGTCGCGGGCTATAGCTAGTATACAAATAATATCTAATAACTGTTTATATATAATAAAAAATAATAATAAACCTTATCGCACAAGTTTATCGCATTAGGGTTCAAAAACTCCATAAAGATAAAACCAACAGCATTAGTTTCACTACATCGGGGTAATGGGGAACTCTAGCGATATAATGGCCCCATTCCGCCAGGGGCGGGGCAATCTCGTCGCACAATGCCGGGGCCATTACCAACTACAAGTGGCAGCGATCGCTCATTTGAGTTCTGATTAAAGCCAAAAGTGCCGCGCCGCGTTCCCGGCCTCGTTATGCCAACACTCACAAATTCCCGCTGTAGTTCCGATAATGAGTTTTTCGCAATTAAGCCGGTGGGAAGGGTGGTTTGAAGTCCGTTGAGGCTCGCTCCTCAAACGGCTAAGTTAGAGAATATGGCTCGATGGAAGGGTGGTTTGAATATTGTAAAGAGCGGTCCGCTCCTCATAAGGCTAAGTGTATGTTTGAAAAGCCAATCTTAGTAGTTTATTAAATTTGCCAGTTTTATAAGAATTTAAAATGAATCTATGTATATATAAAAATGAATCCTAATTTCCCTTGATCACGGCATCAAGCGTGAACGGCTGGACCGATTTTGCTAATTCTTTTCTTTTGTCTTTGTTATTGTTAGGAGAAGGCTTTGTTATGGTCTTATGAAAGAAAAAAGTTAGAAAGTTGCGCGGAATATTAGAAAATTTAAGAAAACTTAACCACCATATTATATTAAACTATTTCTAACAATAAGGATGGCGACGGGAACGGGAACGGGAATGGAAATGACGTAGAATAATAGAATGTAGTAAAGAGTAAGTAACCCAACGTTCAGGCAGGCCATCGTCTGCGGGGTCCGCTAGCTTACTATAAAAAAATACGAAATAGTTTATTTCAAGGACTTTATAAGTAGGAAGCAGAGATGCAGCACTACCTATTTTTTATGTTAAAAAAGCCAAACGGGCAGGGTTTGGGGCACCAGGAGGTTCGTAGATGCGCTGTCGGCTTCTATAAAGAGGTTTAAACAACGGGGAACACTCAAAAACCGAACGAAACGCGACAACAATACCATCACTTGACGTGACAACATTGTCACCACTTCACGCCGATCGTAGGTAAAAAAGAGGTACTTACAAATAAAAGGACCCAACAAAACAAAACAAACAAGGTGACGTGTTATTTATATATATTTAGATTTAATTTTAGCTAAATTTTTTATACATTATGTGGTAGAGTCTATGAGCGTATTTAACGGTTGTCTCTACGATGATTTTTTCTAAATGTTTACAGCTATAGCTTAGGTGGGTGAGGTTCGCCTTGCTTTACGCCACTTTACTTTATTTATTTATCTTAAGTATCTTCATTTGGCTGAAAATCGGCCAAAAATTAAGTGACTGTTCTCACCACCTTTTTTAAAAGTTTATTCCGCGCCTGATTCCTTCTCATGATAAAATTACTGTTTAAAGAAATAACCTAATCAATGATTTTTCTTCCTAAGAACTTAGGTATATGAAAGAATTTTCCGACAATTTTGAATTTTTTTTCCGTCAGCTACATAAAATAGTTTTTTGATGAGGTAAGAGATCATTTTATTAAATTTTTCATAAAATGTATGCAAATTATTTTACTTAAACTAATAAAGCGATGGCAGTGAGGAGATCGTGGCCTAATCAGTGGTCGGCATTAGGCTCGATCTATAGGTTAAGTTACTCTTGCTGCGACCGGGTGACAGATGGGTGACCTATTTTCGCACTGGCTTATTACTAACATCCGACCTCCTCCGTGTTTCGGAAGACACGTAAAACAGTGGGACCCGATTAATGTCACTTTGTGATCCCAGCGGCGGTCGGTGTAACTTTTGGCTTCGCACCTACATCTACAAAAGGTTAGTCAGTGTTAGAATATTATAAGAACAAGCATAGTTATAAGACAAGGCTTTTTTTTTTTTTTTTGCTTTTTTTTTAGGGACTTTTATGTCTTATAGTGATAATGTCGGTCCCGTTATAACCTAAACTTAATCTACGATATATTCATTTACTTCAAAAGTATAAAGCATAAGGCAAGGTTCTTATTTTTTTTTCTTTTTCTGCTTTTTTAATTTTTTTATTTAGGGACTTTTGCCTTATTACAATAATGTCGGTCCCATCATACCCTTAACTTAATCTACGACATATTAATGTAATTTAAGACTATGAAGCATAAGACACAATCTCTACAATCTCACGACTAATATCACACTCAGTGACATTAATCGGGAAAAAAAACCAAGATGTTGTCTATACTAATATAGGTGAGGAGTTTGTGCGATTGTTCACTTGAACGCGCTAATCTCAGGAACCACTGGTCCGATTTGAAAAAATCATTCAGTGTTAGACAGCCCATTTATCGAGGAAGGCTATAGGCTATATATAATCACGCTAAAAGTTTCCACCTAATATTACGCGGACGAAGTCGCCGGTAACAACTAGTATTAAAATAATTTGCTATTAAATGAATAAATAAATATATACGGGACTATATGACACACGGACGTCTGTTCCTAAGGTAGACATCTTAATGCCTGTGTTATAGGTATACATATATATAAGATTTTTACGAATGTTTGTTGTTTTGACTTGTTCATAAGCAAATATGTAAAATTAAGGTTAGTATACTGAAATACAATTTAAAAAAAAAAAGGTATTATTAACAATTCAAGTACTAAGCGAACTTACGATACGTAACGATTTTTTCCTAAACTGCTTACTAATTGAAATGGATAAAATTGTTAGATGGAGGGCTTAAACAATAAAGTGTCAATTAATAAAATCTTTTTGATTTTTTGAAAAGTTAAAAGTTTAAAGATTTCATACATAAATTAAAGACCTTCATAAACTGAAATGAAATCTGTTTCTTATTTTTATAAACTTATGACAGTGAAGTAAGCAAAGTGAATTAATGAAATATATAAAAGTTGTCTGTACAAGATTTTGTCAACCTACTTCTCCATAACCGCTTTACTGTATTGAATGCAATTTTGGGTGTATAGTCCAATTTAAAAAATACTGAAAGATGCGGAGTCAGTGCATGTTACGAATACTTCCAAGAGATGGTGTTAATACTGGACCTTTCATCTGGCTTTATTTATTTTGCCCTTATTAACTTTGTCTTGCCCAATTTATCTTTTAAATTGGTACAATTAGTATTTATGCATATATCAAAATCAATTGCTCTTTGTTAGTCTTGCTAAACCTTGGAAGAGGCTATGCTGGTTAGAATTCTGTTTGTTTTGTTTTATTCCTCATATTTCAAGGAAGATTTAAAAGAAATACAGTTATTCTATACCCATCTTCAGGGTCAGGGCTGACGCGTGTTGAACATAATATTACAGATAAGGCCGTCCAGTAAAAATATTATTAACATTCTTTTTTAAATTATCCACATAAAATAGTATTGGTAATGATACAAATTATGAATTTTCTATACGAGTTTTGTAGCCAGGAATATTACAAAATTGTGACATCGCCTTCTAGCGGTTGATTCTCTGTCAGCGACTCCGACCAAGCCACTTTTTTTAATAAATTTGTTACGCAAGAATTCAAAATATAAATAAAAACTTAAATTTTTTTTAAGTTAAAATAAATTTACCGCTTCTTCGAAAATAACCAAATCACTTTAAATTATTACGCAATTTGAATGTATAACAGGCGTCTGTTACCTATAACACAGGCATTAAGTTGTCTACCTTAGGAACAGATGTCCGTGTGTCATATATTCCAGTATATGTTTATTATTATTTATTATTAGTATTATACACATGACGTAATTTAAAGTTGGAGTTAGTTAAACATAAAAAAAATGGTTTTTCTTTAATTATTTGCAAAATTTCGGATTTTTTTTTATACGTTACAAGGGGCAAATGAGCAGGCAGCAGACACCTTAGTGCTCACCGACGCCCGTGGACATCTGCACGACCAGAAGGCCAGCAAATGCGTTGCCAGCTTTTAATGACTAGTTTAGGCCACCGGGAAGTCTCACAAACCGAACGAAAAGCGACAACAATACGTTTGCGATACAAGATCAGGTGGTAAAGACGCGGAACTACCGAAAGTACATTCTGAAGGATGGCACTCACGACATCTACGAGCCTGTCGCCATCCCGGTGAGTCACTTAGACATGTGCTTTCGGGCTGTTCGGCTCTTGCCAACACTGAGTGTCTGCATAGACACAACCAAGCAGCCAAAATCCTACACCAGGCGCTCGTTCTGAAATACGGCCTCCTGGACCAGAGATTGCCGTATTACAAGTACACACCGGTGCCGATGCTTGAATGCAACGGAGTCCGGCTCTATTGGGACCGGTCCATCGTCACGGACAGGACTATTCTTGCAAATAAGCCTGACATTGTGGTGTTGGACCGAGCACAGTCGAAGGCATCAATAATCTGACATATAGGTATATGGTACATTGGGTATGATATGAAAGAGGACATTTTTTCAAATGTTCCATTAGACATCGATTTTTTTTTCAAGAAATGAAAGCCTAACACTGTACTTCAATTTTAATCATCTCTCTCCGTGGTCGCTGTCACTTAACTATATGTACATACATTAAATAACATATAGTTCCTAATACCGGAGCCAGACATCGCTCAAAGTGTTCGTACATTTTTGTCTTTGAAGTCCACAAAGTACTACAAAACTTTGGGAAGTTACACAAAGTGCCCAGCTACACTACATGATCATTGAAATGATCATTCAAATGAAGCTATGTTTGGCTCCGACATAAGAGTTGTCCGTTCATCGTGTGCAATTTGATCCAACTTGAAAGATGGGATAGCTTACATTTTAATTCATTGTCGCAAATAAAAATGAGTCGCTGAAATGTAAGCACGTGCTTAACTTCCGATCGACTGCACCAAATTGGATAATTTGTTTTTTGTTGTGTTTGTTATTGTTTGGACAAGGTTTGTATAATAAAAAAGGAACGGTAAAGCAAAAGCAAACTGGAAATGGAACGGAAACGGAACCGGATCGTGAACGGGAACGGAATCGGGGAATAATGTTGTAGGCTAATAGAGTGTAGTCAATTGTAAGTAACCCAACGTTCGGGCAGAACAACGTCATTCGGGTCCGCTAGCATAATTATATAGACTTATATTAAAGAATCCTATAGCCTTCCTCGATAAATGGGCTATCTAACACTGAAAGAATTTTTCAAATCGAACCAGCAGTTCCTGAGATTATCGCGTTCAAGTAAACAAAAACAAACTCTTCAGCTTTATATATTAGTGTAGATATGTATATTACAGACGTTTGAAACCTTTGTTTGAATTTTGAGTATATAACTAAGGTATAATTTAGGGCACTAAAAGATATGGAATTTTTTAAAGTTAAACCTTTGCCTTTTAAAAATAAAAAAAGGTAACCGACATCTTTTATGGCTTTACTAATGACAACAAATTTTTCTCAAATTCCGAAATCCCTTACAAACTATTACGAATCCTTTTATAACTAATTAACAATATGTATAGCTCGTCGGAGATGACCCAAAGGAGATACGCAAATTTGATACGACGGGAAAGCTGGGAATAATAATTCACACGATAAAACGTATCAAGCAAAGTCTGTAGTCTGCAATCTGCATCCTTGTTTTCTTTGTCGGATAAAGCTAATCTTAAAAAAAATGGCTTTACCCGACAAGTGGTAGGTTGCGTGAGCACTCGCAATGGTACAGTCGACTGATTGCCGCGAATTAGACACAGCCGGACAATTATCTCATCATCTACGATTGAAAGAGATTTCTATGAGACGGTGGCTTTATACTGTTAAATCGGTAACTACTGTGCATAATCTTCAATAGTTTTATATAATCCAAACTATTATAAATACTGGATTTAAAAAGTGGCACGTTGATCTTTACTTTCTTTTATTTATTGTTTTTACTACACTTGATTATACGTTAAATAGCTTGATAAATTATTCTATTTAAATGTGTCATTACCTATTCAAGGACAAGACGTTAACTTTGTGTTTTACGTTACTTGGTAATATAAATTTTCATTTCATTATTTATAAAAAGACAATTCAATTGTTGAATTTAGAAGAGCAACCTGAAATCTGTAAATGACTTTTTTATCGAACTACGCTGTAATGTTATTATTACTCACTACATAACCGATAAGACAGTACACCTTTTCTGCTGAGAACCAAAACAGTACTGTAATGTTTTATGAAAATTCATTACGGCACTGTTTTTTTTTTCATATAAATTTACCACAGAGGATAACGTAAATAAGGGGGCGCCACATTAACATCAGAGTGAATATAGTATATATCAGAGTATAGTAAAAGGTTGTAATTGCACAATTCATCTACTATTGCTACAATCACTGTACTGTTATTTATTGTATAATGCTGGACACTTTTCCAGCTGTTACTCCTTATTATAGGCTCCATATTTTAAATGTACTTATGTATTAGATCAAAAAGATACTATTAATTAAATTATTACTAACTTTTTGCTATAAAAAGTCGCGCGTTAAGATATTTAATAGTTTATAAAAAAATATTAGGTGGAGAAGTGAAAAACGTGTAAAATCACAGACCGAAACCGGTTTTTTTAAATATGAAGTATGAGATGTCCAGAAAAGTGACATCATCATCATTATGGTCTATGTGTTAAAAAGCAGACTAGAGTAAACGTGCAAATTTTACTTTTAGTAACTGCACATTTAATAATTTAAAGTTTTAATTGTTTGAGTAGAAAGGACTGAAAATTAGTTTGTTTTTTAACTTGAATTTTCTTTAACAGTAGGTATATTAGTAGTTGAAAGAAGAGTAGATTACGCACCTTGCTGTAAATGAGTAATTGTGCAATCGTGTTAATTTAGCGTTATAACTAACATGACACTTATGCAGTAATAGCTCACTTACCGCTTGGAGCGGTAATCTACTATTTATTAACCTCTTTCAAAAAGAGATAAGGCATAATTGGATTTCTTATTCATAAAGTGGGGGTGCTTGACTAGAGAAGTACATTACAGAAAACTTGCAAAAGTTTTCCTAATGTTTTGCCAGTGATTCTGCTATGAATGTCAGAGTTTATCGACGTAGGGAGGCACAGGGTGGGTGATATGCGAGTAAACGAGAAAACCCATGATATTTGCAAGCGTCCATGAAGAAAGCAAATCAGACAAGCCGGGTACTTGTTTAACATCAACAAAAATTTGAACATTTTCAACATAGTATTTAGAAAAAAAAACTCACGTCATTGGGAGGTATGCCAGATATATTATGTAAGTTAAGAATTGAGTAGGACACAGTAATAACTGAGTAGTGAAGGAAACAGCCTTGTGTTAGTTGCATTGTCTCTATGTGAACTCCGTTCTAACAAGTCCACGACAAGTGCAGGCATTGTTATGAGTACAATTGTCACCTGGCCGAGATCATAATTTAATTATCTAGATATCATATGTGAGGTAACTCTGACAGTTAAGTAATATGTATTGAGTTATGCTTCCTTATCTAGAAAATTTATGATGCAAAAATTGTACCGACTAGGTAATCAAAACAGCGTCTTGGTCATTTAGATGTTTCGTAAAATAGGTAAATCTTCGATGATATAGAAGACTGATGTCTTCAATTCTTGTGTTTAAAAAATTAAAAAAAATACAATTATTCTTAAGAGAGAACGATTTGACTAAATCGGTGTTTAACTAGTCAGACTTTAGTATATCTAAGGTATAAGGACACGTTAGAGATGTGAATTAGGTTAAAAACAATGGTGACTTGAGTTTACCCGCTGACCTCCATTCCGGACTTTGACGCAGTAACATCTAGCACTCACGTTGCATTACTCTTTTTGTAACTTTCTGTCAGTGCCAAAGCCAAGACTAAGAAATCAATACACAAATCTACCTTGTCTTACAACTGGCACCGGACATCGATTATTTATTAGATGAACATTAACATCAAGCGAATATATTGCTGAACGTGTACAGAAGGCGTTTTGTCAATATTCTCCTACTTTCCAGTCGGTTAAAAATATTTGTCCACCATAGACATCCTTATATAGAAAGAGAGCTCAGCGATTCGACACATTTATGCCCGGCGGCACCAATTTCTCATTCTTTACACATGTTTGGACCGAAGATGGTTATGCGTTTTCTTTACCAATAAGTCTATGTAGGTTGTTCTTCGTAAAATACAATTTGGATATCTTTTTACGCTAAAGTTATATCTTTACTAATCTATTAAGTTGAAGAGTTTGTTTGATTACTTGAACGTGTCAAATTCAGGATCTTGAAGGAGGATTTGAAAAATTATTTCAATGTTAGAATCTTTTCGGAATCTTAGAATTTTATTTTATCTTATATTTTATCGGTTATATATCATCACGCTATAATTGAAGTCGCAGGCACAGCTAGTAAACAATATAATTACTTATTATGTCGCGATTAAAGTATTAAATACGGGTTTAATTTTTAATTTAATTTTCCCGTCTTAATCATGGTTTACTACAAAGTTATGTACAACGTAGGTTATGTTGAATTCTACCAAATTTATAAAAATATATTACCCTACTTAATAAAATTACAAATATAAAAATAAATTCATTTTTGATTAACCTGTGTTAGTGTTCCACTACTGAGAGAAGTCCTCCCGCCTCTTAGACCATTCTTTCTATCCTGGGCTACTCATTATGCATTATTTATTAATAAGTATATAGTTACATAAAAATAACCTACAACGGCATCAGAAACCACGACGGTATATAATAATTTTATGATCATCCTGAATCAGATCTCCAATCCTAACGGACCAAATCTGTCGTACGTGTATGCATATTCAAATTTTATGTTAATGAATTGTTTATATTCTTATGAACCATATACAGGATATACAAGCGTCTGTATTATAACAGTTATTTTATTGCTATACATTAATATTACTAATTGATAACCGTAAGTCTGTCTGCGTGGTACAAGTTATTTTTTTTTAAATTTTTACCGCAATTTTAAAGATTATCAGTCATTGTCAAGCTATAAATCTGTATTATGTTGAGGCGCGAATATGTCGTAAGAAAAACTATTGATTCCGTGACCTTACCGCGACCGTATTAGATGTTTGTCATTGTTTGGTAAACAACGAGACGACATTGACAGATAGCTCAATTTTATAGATGAGTTTCTGCCCGGGTGCTGTAGGTATTCTTGGTCATTTTAAATGCGAACTTTTTAGTTTCATATGCTCTTACTACTCAACCAGTGATATGCATACACCAAAGGGCATAAGTGCTTTTAAATAACAAAATGCATGCTGTTCCCAACTAACAGAAAAATAAGACTTAAAGATCGAATTTGGTATTAATAAATTTTTTGCCGATCGAATTGTTATTCCCCCTTAATAACTTTTCGTTTACTAATAGAAACACCAAGTATTTACGGATTAGTATTTCTTTCATATAGCTCTTTGCAAACGGTTTAAATTAGTAAAAATCCCATCGCAATGGGATAAAATATCAAAGATTTTCCAAGACAAAGACAGTCAGGCAAAATAGCATTATGGGGACGCATTTAAAAGGCGCTTATTTTAAAACCACCGTCGGGCGTACATTACAATTTTATTAATAAACGTATATACACTAGACATAAATACATAGCGAGCGTCCAGATGATTTCGCAGTTCACTGACTGACGCACAGACTGGTTCAGGAACAGGCTGGACGAGTGCTAAATATGGCGACACCCTCGCGCCTGTAGCGAACGGGTGACCATCACGAGTTTTATACGAACTGGCTAATACGTGGATACTAGTAACCACGGGTTGCGTTTTAAATATTTTTTTTTTCTATAAAAGAAAATTAAACAAAGCTTAAGAGTACCTATTTGAGGTATGAAGTATTAATTACAGATTATTTTCAATTGACTTCAGGAAGGGAGGAGAGATCCTCTATTGAAATATCATACGAACGAACGAACATAAATTGGACTGAGATCAGTTCAATAATTTTTTTTATGTTCATTACTGCAGAACTTTCAACTAGGTGAACCAATTTTGATGATTCACTTTGTATTTGACAGCTGGTGCTTTCCGTGTGGTCCTATTTAAATTCGGTTGAGTTCTAATAATTTGAAGTCAGTTTTTCATGAAAAACTTTTTTTTAAGAAAATTAGCTATCTTTGAAGTATGGTTAATAATATTGTTATGTACACCTACCAAGCTTTGATACTTACATAATATCTAATGAAATATCAATTTATTTTGCTATATATGGGCATTCCTACTTTCTGCTTTTCTCGTGACATATAATAAAATAATTTTATTCCCATCAACAACTGGTTTAGAGAAACAAGTCAGGCTGGTATTTCTATATATGGCACAACCCTAGGCAGTTGTCTGCCCAATGTGTGTTAATTGTGGAAAACCAGCCACATGTCTGTATATTAGTAATTTATTGGTTGATGTATAAGGAAACAACCTGGAAATATTTTAAAACTACTAAACGGATTGTGAGAAAATGATGTTGTTTACTGGTATGACCAGTAAAAAAACTGTGAGAAATATTTATATATGAAAAATATTTTAATGCATCCACTTTTAAAATTCATTCACATAACTACTTTTATTCATATTTAGCAGTTGTTTCTATGTTACATTATTGTAATGATGACCCCTAATATACTCTAGCTAAACTCCTGGTGCTCAAAATGCGGGTAGGTATTAGAAATTTGAATAGAATTCTGGCTTTTGTAATCAAGATCAGATTGTTCAGGATAAAAGAAATTCATCTTTCCGATATACCATTTACTTATTACAAATTAGGATCTGAAGGAATCATGATTTACAGGAATAAATGAAATTACATTTAAAAATTGTTATTTTGTTTTGTAGGTGCAAATAATGAAAATTATACTTAACTAGCAGACCTAGCAGACATTGTCCCGACCGAACACAAAAATCGATAAAAAGATAACTTAGATATCGGCTGCAGAACCATCTGCTTGGCTGATTAGTGAATCTATGCCATCCAGGGCTCCACCCAAACACATACAAATAAAATTATACAAATCAGTCCAGCCGTTGAGGAAGGTTCAGTGACTTACACATATACGGTGGAAATATATATACAAAGATATACAACAGTCAACAAGCTCTTGTATCTCATATTGTAGCTTTATATGAGACTCCTCATAGCAAAATGGGTGATATGATCTTAATGAATCTTTTTCGAATAAAGAACTTTATGAATTCAGGAAATTTTCAGCAATATAAAATTAAAGGCCTTTTTTCATGTTCATATGAGGAAGGTGAGTAGTTTTTCAATAGCTGTGTTCTATAAATATAAATAATACTGTAAGGACCTTTCTGTAACATCAAAAATTTCATTTCATTTCACATAGTGGAATTTGCTGGGTACAGCTATAAAAATTTATAGCAAATTTAAAAGTCTTATTATACATCCAATGTGCAAACAGGATGGCTGAAATCATACTTGTCAGTTATTTATTAAAAAGGAAATCATTTGATAACTTGTAAGGTATTAGAATTTTGTAAACGTCACATCCATGCATATACACAAAATAATTTTTCCCGGCCTTTTTGCGAGCTCCGATAACTTAACTATTAATAAAAAAAATTCGCAGCATTACTTAAGTTCTTAACATACATTTCTTAGGTCTATATCTACGCTAATACTCGTAAGTTAAAATGATACATTTTATGAATGTAGGACCGAGTCTAGATTGTAAATGAACTATTAAATTTACGATCAGTAATAAAATGCACTGCAATGCAGTACCCACATGATTAAATATTAATAACATCAACAATTAAACTTACCTTTAATGACATTTTTAAAGATTTACTGCTCACAATAGAAAGTAAAAACAATCATGATTCAATAATATATTTTTAGCACTGCAAAATTCATATTTATTTACACATATATATATTTTTTTACGTAGCAAATGATTACTTAATTAAAATATAGCAAGATATTTATGTAATCCTGTTTTTTTTTAATGTCTGGCTGCGATAAACCGATTATGAATATTTTATATTTCGAAAATTCAAAAGCAACAACACAAGCGCTCAACGCAAAACACGATCTAAAAACTATTACCTATTTTCTTCGCTCGCGCGCGAACCACTCTGTCAACCTGACGTATTTTTTTTATAAACTTAATGGCCTTGGATGTGAGTTAGCTACAATTTTGTAAAGATATTTTGAAAAGTGAGAACATAAAATAAATAAAATAAATGTATAAAATATTCTGCAGTCAATAAAAAATACAAATAGGTAATAAAGTAACTGGTGTTACCCATGTTGTAACAACGCCATCTAGTCTAGGGTATGTTAGAAATATACCGGAGAGACATCACAGATGGCGTTAGTTTCCGATGACAATAACAAAGTAAAACGCTAATTTTAATTATTATTAAATTTATTTCACTTTTAGTAAATTAATAATGTATTTTAAAATGTGCATAGAAATAAATAATTGTCCTTATTAGAATAATAAAAGAATCTTCTACATTTCCTCCGTCTTTTATAAATTTAAAGCTTTTAAAACTTGGTGCCTTCTCGAACCGCTAGACAGCTTGAATCGTCGTAAGGTGTATATCCGCAGCCAAAGCTTAGGAGTACAAACATCATGCCCGGGCCAGTCTCATATGCCGGAGCCAGATATAGCTTCATTTGAATGATCATTTCAATGACCATATAGTGTGACCGGGGACTTTATGTAACTGCACAAAGTTTTGTAGAACTTTGCAGGTTTCAAGGACAATAATGTACAAACACTTTGAACTATGTACGTCTGGCTACGGCATTAGGCACCCGTTAATCATTTCGTCTTCAGATTATTTTTAGTGGTCCTAAAGACGCGACTGAGCTGTAAAAGGAGCAACCCAACAACAATGGTGATCGTTATTCCAAGATATGTCGAAGTCAGGTAGATCGCGGAAGGGTTCTATTTTTTTTTCTACCGAATCAACAGTCAACTCGTAGATTTGGTTCGATTTCAGTTTTCTTCATGAGGTGTCGCTTAACGGCCTCGAGGGCGGTCTTGGAGTCGTACTGCAGCGGGTGCGTGGCCGTGAGGGTCTGCTACGCCATGGACTCGGTACACGCACGTTGAATCCATGGAATGCTAAGAAATTTGTCTCTCTCTTGATAGAACATGCTAAAAACTCATTAGGAAAATTATTTTGAGCGAAATAGGACACCAACTTTTGAAGTTATTTAGCAAATGCCTTTATCTCGTATCACATAGAGAACCCTTTTATATAAGCGTGTGCAACACGCTCTTGGGCAGCATTTTAATGTATTTCTATGGAAATGTAACAGAGAAAGGCACTTGCAATTTTCCTATTTTTCTTGCAGCTCATTAACAACCAGCTGTTACTTTTCACTAGACAAGAGCAGATTCTTAAGATATTTTGTTTAGAAATAGTAAAATAACATTCAATAAGTATGGAGCGATATGACTTCGGGTATCGGCGATCTTGTTAATTACCGATGGAACAAGTGATTCGATTAATTAACTCACTATTGACGACTTGAGTGGATTGCCGTCACGATATAGTACTATATATAATTTGCACTTAGGTTATACATACCATAGCCGTATCATATAAGACGCCCCACGACAGCATATGTCAATCTTTAAGGTTGTGTCCCTGTAACGTTTTTCAGGCTAACCAAATTGGTTCTAAAATAGTAATCACTTCAAATAAATCGGGCTTCTTAGAATTGTAAACATGCTCTCGTCTATGAAAAGTTCTAGCGACCCTCTCTTGGACTATCACGTTTATATTCCCCACGTACCAAAGTTGGTTTTGTGTCCAATATTTATTTTAGTTCCTAAATGTATGGATGTGATGGATATTGTTCTGTTATACGTTTCCGCTGTTGATATTACAACTATTTCGGCACTTGTTGATTACGAGGCGTTATTATGGCAAAGTTCTAGATATACAGTGGAATCTGTTTCTTGTGTTCTTATAACACAAACTAGGAATCGCCGGCTGGTCGAAATTTGCCCCAAATCTTTTTGCGTACAACGTCATACATGCATAGTATATTGTGCTATTCACAGAAAAATAAAATTTGACAATTAATATAACATACTGTTGTTATGTTTTAACAGCATCAAATACACGTGTGTGTGTAAATCGTCTGGCATTGGTGTGCGTGTGGTTTTATTTTAGCAATTTAATGTATTAATGTTGAATATTATAAAAAAATATTAGCATTTCTTTTTTAAGAATATTAAGAATACTTTTTAGACATGTGTAATATTCCGATTTCCCCTCCTACTAAGCTTAAATTAAAAGCTTGTATTAGGAGTGGGTGTGACAATACCCCAACAGCGCTGGGGCTTGAACCGGATACCTTGCGGATTTCAGTCCATTCCTTATACCGTTGAGCTATTGAGGCTTTTGCATTGTATTCGCAAACCTTCCTCAATATGAAATACTATTGGGTCAAAAATCATACTTATCCGTCCGCGCAATTTTCTTAAAATGGTACCTAAAATTTCACTTCACGTATTTATATATAAATTATATAAGCGTTGAATAGAGTCTTAATCAAGCACATGAAAAAACCCCAGCACTCTATTCTCGGTACGTCAATTTCACACACGCCACTGCCAGTTATTATAATGAATTACCGCCATCTTAAGCAATTAAGTTCATGCTAGTATAAAGATTTACCGCCGCATAAATTCTGATTTTCCCAGCAATAACCACCCTCGACAGCATCTCTTATTAGCTGTAAAAATTAACGAGAAAACCGTTCTTGGCCACCTCTTAACTAAACGTTATTTCATCTTGTGGGTTCGTTATGGACCAGTCACGAGAGACTAAGTTCTTAACATTTCTGGGACTTTTCGTTAAGACTTTCCTAGCACAACCCTAATGCGCGATGCGAGCGAACTTGTTCGGGCGATCGTGCGATCAAACATATTATTGATGTCTAAGAAGTATCCTAATTGATGTTTGATGCGATTGCGCGAATACCATATTATAGCATAGCAGAAAAGTTCTAAAGGTGGATTTAGACCAAACGAACATAGGGCTAGAGTTAAAACAAGATCATCCTATCTCGATCTTTTAGTGTAAACGGAAGCTTGTTCTAAGCGTTTACGCCAAAATATCGAAGAGCAAAGAATCAAAACAAGCATTAAAATCTTTGTGAACGCAGACAGAACAATGAAAGAATGCGCTACTTCTGTATAAACAAAAAGAAATTGATAGGGTAGGGTTAGGATGAGTATTCGATCGTCTCATGTGAACCTTTAGACATCAATATGTTAGATCGATCGTTCGTTAGAACTAAGTTCGCTCGAATCGCGCATCCGTGTTCTATTAGGACAACGTCTTAAGATGAGAGTGGGAGAGACAAATTCCTTAGCTTATGGATTCACTATGCAGGTGACATCCTAAGTAGTGCAATGCTACAAAACGGCACCATCTTTAGAACCGAAGTAAGTGGACTTTACTTAGGATGAAAATGTTCGTGCTATGCCCACAGCGGACCCTATTTAGCATCAACGCGGGTTGCTTTAGCATTGATTAAAAGCGTGACATGATAAGACTACCGTCCTGTGGGCTTAACATGAACATAATTATAGTAATTAAAGACGACTAATCGACTTACTCCGGTTCGGAATGTTCGTGTTACGCCCTGTGCTCAGCTAAAATATGTAAAATTTTTAGCACTGACATAGACAACTACACTACCAGATGGAATGCAGATTAGTTGCAGTCCTTGGGGAAATGGCTGTCTTTTTTAAATATTGTATTATATATAATAGCATTCCAAATACGACTTATGTCGGTTCGAAAAGGTCATGCTAGGGCCTCTGCTCAGCCAAACAATGTAGAACTTTTAGGACTGTCATAGACAACTGCACTACCAGAAGGATTGCAGATGAGTTGCCGCCTCTTGGGCTCTTTGCTTTTTAAATATTGCGTGATATGGAATGTAATGGAATTCCGAATACGTAATATTTCTTAACCATGAAATATGAGATAAGAAACGCGATGCGGATCTTAATTTTCCGGCCGTTACACCCGATATTGAAACGTTTACATTTCCTTAATAATTCTATTTTCTGGGATGTTTATTTTGTATCGTAATAAAACTACTGTTATCGGAAAAAGTTGTTCTATCCGAATTTCAATAGAATTTCCCATTGTCTTGTGAATTGCCGAGTAGCCGTCTAAACGAATCTTGTCTAAAGATTTTATATAGAATTAAAAATAGTAAAGAATTTGAAAGCAATTCCTTGAATATGGAAATTGCCTATATTAAATGAATGATGGCAGCTGGTTTTGCAGAAATCTAGTACATTTCAACAAGAAAAAGCGCCAAATCGCCAAAACGCGTTAATAGAAGAAGAAGCACTTATTTTTGAATTGATAAAATCAGACATTACTGTACGGAGATCCGACAGGCAGAAAATCCAACTATTTCTGCTTACTTACTGGAGTGGCTTAGAAAACCAACATGAGTTTTGGCTTCCACTTTTCTTGGTCCTGCGCTGTCTCTTGCTTGAAAACCGCGCAGATCTGATTCTACGAAGTCACGCTAGCGATACCTGGGTCACCCAACTGGTCATCGACCAATCGCTTGTCCCAGATATACCTTCTTGACGCCGCGATTTTTCCAGCTAACTATTATTTTTCCAAACCTGTTAAATAATGTGATGTTTCGAGGTGTTTGTCGTTTATTTTTCGAAAGCTGCCATTCTAATTTAATTGACCGTACAACGTTTGTTGCTATAATAATATTGAACGTTCGGTGAAGTGGAGTGGAACTGACGTTTTGCGGTCGGGCGCGGCAATGTGTCAAATTGAAACATTATGAAAACCCAAACACTAATTTCGCGTTTCGAAGATATAGGCCTAATCGATTTTGTATTGGACAGTTGTGTTTTTTTCAAACCCCTTTAGGGCATTGGGCGATGTGTCAAATTGAAACATCAAAAGTTACTGATCCACCAGCCCAATCAATTTTGTAATAGATATTCGACTTTTTTCAAACTCACTAAGACCTCTTTAAGGGCCTGGGGTAGTGTAGAAAATTAAAATATTATGCAAACCTAGACTCCGACCCTTTAAGGCCCCGGACATATCCAAAGCTTTATGCCTAAACGAAACAAAATTGCCGTTACTAAAATTGGTGTAATGCCGGAGCCAGACATAACTTCATTTGAATGATCATTTCAATGATCATGTAATTTGCCCGGGGACTTTGTGTAGCTTCATAAGGTTTTATAGTACTTTGCAGTCTTCAAGGACCAAAATGTACAAACAATTTGATCTATGTCTGGCTCCTACATAAGATCTACCATATTCTTCTTCTTTTCAATCTCATTCTTCTACTGGACATAGACCTTCGTCATATAAGCTTAAAACATTATTAGTATTAATATGTAAAGCAAGAGTTATGAATGCCTTTATTGACACCGATGTTGATAAAGCACTATCATTTTCTATTCACTCTATAATTGTATCTTTATTTAATACATTAGCTGTATCAAAGTTTATTTTTTGTACTTGTTTCCGTGTTCCAAATACCATAAGTTGGGACTTATCCAGGTTTGAAAGCAAGTAAAGTAGAAAGTATAATTGTAGGTCTTCGGCATATACATGATAATTGGAATGTTTTATGTTCTTAATAATGTCGGTTGTGTATATAATAAAAAGAAGTGGCTCCAAAATGGATCCATGGGGAGCACCTGTAGTAACATTCGCAACTGACGAGACGCTTTTTTTACCATCATCTTCATGTAATTTCCACGTATTGCATTTTGTTGGTTAGATAACTATCAAACCATCTCAGTGTATTTGCATCAAAACTGTAGTAAACTTTTGAAGGTATTTCACAAATAGGTTTTTGCGTATCACTTACGGAACCCTTCTATATAAGCCCAATCTTGACAAGCTCTCTGCCATTTTATTAAAGCAAGTAAATTTTCTATATATCTTTGTTGAGTCATCGCCTTTAATTGAGGTACCACATTTTATGTTTAATTTAATGAGGGTTCATTTTTTGATTGTATATGTACGTATTTTGTGGGCGATGTAATAAATAAAATAAAATAAAAATGTCCCAAAAAGGCGAGAATAAAAAATATTTAGATTTCAGCGAAAACTTATATCTAGTTTTGAATTTAATCCCATTGCTAATTTATGGGTTTAGTTGCATATCATCAAGGACCTCATACTCGTATTGACTGTGGGGGTTCTGGGGATGACGTCAGTCGGCATACGAATAATATAAACTCGTCCCACAGCTTCATTCTCTGCTTTTAGCGGACCCTTGTACTAGACCGGGATAACGCTAGGAACAAAAAGAATAAAAAGATTTATTTTTGTATAAACCGATCTACTTCTGGGTCTCTAATCCCCGTTACTACTTTAGAAGAAGAACAGAAGAAGAAATAATGATGGTTATTCGAATCGAATCGAATAAAAATATGTGTTACATGCCTTATTGTAAATAATATATAAACACGTAAGCAAATTGAATATGTGAATTAAATGAAATAATATTGCAAATGCCCCAATTGTTACTGAAAAAGTGTATTTGCTTCTTCATATATTCGATAGTTTGTGGTATAGACTATTGAGTACTCTTCTTTTTGATACTGATACTACTCGATACTTTTACTCAATGAGTACTTTTAGTCAGGTATCGTATCGAATAAATTGTAGACACTACTTAAGTACTAATGATAAACCTGATCTTACGGCTCAGGTTTATGACATTGCCATCTAGTTAAATCGCCTTGAACCTACTCAAACGTGGTATCGAGCTCGAAATCGTTCCTTCCATTAAGAGACAATCATTTTCTATCGGCTATCCTTTCCACCAAAAAGGGATTGAGTAATACTAAATAGAGTAAAAGAAGAAATAATCAAACCGATAGAACGAAGATTTGAACTTATTGAAAACAATTGTTTTTCACGTAATAATAAACTCTTACACTGCAGTGGGAGATAAAATACTGTGGATAATATAGAAGGATTATGCTTGTGATAAGGTATTTGTTAAATGACTTTAAATGGTGTCCAATTTTGCTTTAAATAATTTTCCTAATGAGTTTTTGTATGATCTATCAACACGGAAAAATTCAAGACCCTACATTGAATAGTCTGTGAAATCGGTTTACTGACTCTTGTGGGGAAGTAAATAAAGCACCACATTTCTTCCTACCACATATTTATGTACAACATTTACAATATATACACAGTAAGGTATAAGAGATCACATTGTTAATTTTTATATTATTCTTGTTGCTAAGGTAACGGCCGAATATCTCAAATCACGCATGGATTCCCGGTGACCTAAACCTCTCTTTAAAGGCCAGAAACGCATCTAAGTGACTACTTAAGTGAACAGCCTGCTCGTTTGGTCCTTGTAATGAAAAAAAAAGTAACCTTTGACCACAGATATACTTCGTTGTGTTATTATGCTATTCTTTTTGTAATGGTCTTTAATCTGTAGAGCTATTTATAAATAGTACAGTATTTTTTGCGGCATAAAAGGTATCTTCTGTTTCTTTTATTAGACAACGTATGTATAGGCATTATTTGAATAAAAAGATGATCAGTTAAGTACCATATAATGTAAACTCACCATTCTCAAATAACAGAGATATAAATTCCAAACCAACTGATCCACAAGTAGCTTCTTTATTGAGTTAGTATGGTATTATAAGCGTATATCTTTTAAACTACTTAACATATTATAATGCAGTTTTCATTAATAAATAGAGTTATTCAGGGAGAAGGTTTATATGTATAATATACTAGTTGTTACCCACGGCTTAGTCCAAGTAAAATTAGGTGAAAATTTTAGTGTGATGACATATTTATAGCCTATAGCCTTCCTCGAAAAATGGGTTATCTAAAACTGAAAGATTTTTCAAATCGGACCAGTTTAAGTAAAGTTCCTGAGATAAGCGCGTTCAAGCAAACAAAGTCTTCAGCGTTATATATGAATATATATAAAGATTAAGACAAACGGATAAGCGATTCACCCGATTATATTAGTATCTACCGATGCCCTGGATGATCTTCAAATTCTAATTATTCTTTATTAGGGGGATTACGGGCTGTTGCTCAAACAATTTCTTATGAAGTTTCTCATTAGGAAAATTATTTTGAACGAAATCGGACTACAACTTTTGAAGCTATTTAACAAATACGTTTCTAGCTTATCAGATACGGAACCCTTTTATGTAAGCGTATTTTGACACGCTCTTGGCCATTTTTTAGCAAATGCAAAAACGTGAAGAACAAGCGTTTGTGGAAAATATCAACCATGAAAGAATGATGGCTAACGATCTACAAAAAGAAACAGATAGAATAATTAACGAATGGAAAAACCAAACTGAAGAGGAAACAAATAAATATCACATGAAGTTAGAAGAAGATGGAAAAAATGTTTTAAGGGATGCTTAATAAGACGTTTATTAGGGTTCCGTAGTATTACAAGGAACCCTTATAATTTCGCTCTGTCCGTCCGTCCGTCTTTCTGCCCGTAAGGTGGTCCCTACCCAGCATTTCCAAACTATTAGACGTAGAGACTTAAAATTTTCCATGTTGATAGAACGTGCTAAAAACTCATTAGGGAAATTATTTTGAACGAAATTGGAGAACAACTTTTGAAGTTATTTAAGAAATACGTTTATAGCGTATCAGTTACGGAACCCTTCTATATAAGTGTGTCTTGAGACGCTCTTGGCCATTTTTATTTTTAAATAAAATGTAAAAGATCTTCTAGTAATAAAATTTATGAAGCACATAAATTGAGACTAGCTATTATACGTACCTTCCGTAACACGGATGAGGTCTGATATTTGAAAAGTAGTGGGTCACCCATCTATCACTCACCCGCGGTAAAAACTGCTTAACTTAGCGATCGACTCAAATGCCGACCATTGATTGAAGAGCTACGACATCGTCTTATTAAGTACGTATTACATTATCACTTGTAAATCTTTATATAACTTTATTTGCACTTTTTTATATCTTATTGTACCCTCTAGCATATTTTGAGCACACACATTTCGAGATAACAACTTCTTAAAGGTAAGAAAACAAAAACACTATATTTAATAAACAAATATCACTTCGTTCAGTTTCAATCCCCTTACATTACGATTATTGAGCGAAGTATACTTACAGATGCATAAAAGTTCAATTTTGTGCTTTACTAGTTATATTAATTGTAAATCTGGTAATCTCTCTTTTTATTAACTTCAAAAAATAGAGGAGGTTATATTTTCCATTCGTTTTTTTTATGTATGCTCACGAATTTCTCCATCATTTGTGACCCGATTTTGAAAATTATTTTTCAATTTGAAAGACCACCGCGGAGGTCCGTTTGGCACCAAGTCAAGATCTGATAATGGAATCCTAGGTAAAAAAAAAGGTTTTAGGTTTCACTAACCGAGACATTTTTGGTTTTTAAAAACAACTATATATTGACATTGACATTTGTCATATTTACGTCATGTTATGTTAAGAAATTTAATTTCCTCTGCTTATCAAAAGGTAATGCCTGATGCTATCAAATGTTTACTTAAGTATGCCTTTTAGAGACCGTTATTTCAAAAATAACATAATGGTCGACCATTCGCCACCTCACCGATTAGCGGGGTCAATAGTTGATCGGAAGATCGGAAGATACATCGCGTTTCCATGAGCAGTTTATGTTGATTTTATAAAACGATTTATAGTGATTAGAAATTAATTTTGTTTCAACAACCTCGCTTTGTTAGACAGCTGCGGAATTAGAAAGTAGATATTGAATTTTACGCCTCTGTCATGGTGTTTGGATAATTGTTAATATCTGTAGTTCTCTCAATAAAATGCGGTATAAAACACCGCTACATTTAAATAAGTCAATATTTTTTTAACAAGGTACTCTCAAAATAAATTAAACTAACACATGTAGAGTACGCGCTCTATACGGGTGTTTGTCATCAAATTCCTCCAATTACTGCTCGATCAATTTCGGTAAAATTTTATGTAATGTCGCTAGTAATACTTTCTAGGCCAGTACTTTTTAGAGTTCCGTACGTCCAAAGAAAAAAGGAACCCTTATAGGATGACTCCTTTGTCCGCCTGTCTGTCTGTCAAGAACCTTGTTGTCAGGAACATGTAGAGCTATAAAGGTCAAATTAGTACCAAATACTTACGGCAGCGGTCCCTTGAAGTTGTAACAAAAATCAACCCTCTAAGTGTACGCAATCAAAAAATATAGCCATTTCCCATACGGATAAATTCGCAAAGGCAATTAAAACCTATAGGGTAATTCCCGTTGACGTAGAATAACGATATTTGGCAAGACTCTAGATCTTGAATTACAAATATAGAAAAACATCCGAAAACTGAATTTGTAAAAAAAAATTCTGTGACTTTGACAAATTAAAAGCAATCTCATGAAAAGTATATACCTTAAAATAACCTGATGAAGTATTACGTGATGGTACAGAACCATCAGTGCGCGAGTTTGACTCGCACGTACTCGGTTTATTTTTTTTTTACTGACTTCTGCTATTGGCGATTTCAATTCCACGTAAGCGACGGTGATGTAGCCCATAAATTTTTATATGTGTGATTTATGTTTTTGCGAGGTTTTTATACATTTGAACTCGTCGAAAGCGAACAATATTATTTCTAGGAGCTGTCTAATGAAGCGCCTCACAGTCAGCCAACGCTTGTAATCACACTTTCAACAAATTGCAACAGCGGCCGAGGAATTCCGGGGAGTTTTCTAGGACGCACGGTTCGTAAGAAAAAAACTCCTTGCAGTACGATATTTCTCAGAACTCAGCTTGTTAAAAGTGTTTCGATTTATGAAAGTGTTCTCTACTTCACTTCAACGGACAAGTGTTCCACTCCATCGATTGTTATCCACTTGAACTCATCTATCTCCCTTTTATTGACGTTTATTCGCGATAAACGAGAGTGGTGATAGTGTATTATAATAAAAGTTTATGGTGAATTCTATTGTACGTAATGAGTGATCTAGATTTAATTGTTATTATACTTGAGGTTTTTTTTTACCTTAGGTTATTTCTATATGAAAGTATTTTCATTTAATGCAAGATGCTTTCTTGCATTTGATAATTGTTGAGATATACAAGAGGTTCAATTCCAAAATATATATTTAGGAAAATACACGAGCAATAAAATTCATAGGTAAGTCAAATATTTTCTCTTATATCTTAATAAACTATTGAAATAAGAGGTAGCGATATGATTGCAGTCCTTTTGGCCTGCAGCTGAATTGGGCCGAGTACCAATACCTCTTTCTCAAATAACATCGGCGTGATGTGGAGGCAATGCTGTCAAGTCAAATGATTATTGTATTGTTTTATAGTATTGTTGTGGCGTTTGACGGGAAGCCGGGGAGTCTCACAAACTAAACGGCGTTTCGTTCACTTTATGACACTCCCTGGGGGCCTAAACTCGTTATTAAAGGCCGGCAACGCATCTGCTAGCCTCCTGGTCATGCAGGTGACTATGGGCGTCCGTAGTCACTTAAGTGAACCGACTGCTCCTTATAATATTTAAAAAAAAAGTACCATTAACTTAAACTACCATTAATTTAATCAAATTTTCTCTTAAGCGATACTTATGGTTTTAATAAATTCTTCCAAAAAATTTCAGTGGCAAGTCTTAAAATGTGACTACAACTTATCGTCCAATAAACTTGACACGGCGAATTCTTGAGAGTTGATTTTTGAACACGGCAAAGGTGTGGTGCAAATGACACGCGAGGACAGTCGCGTATTATAAAATGTGACGTGAATTAAAAATGTGCACGTGTGAAGTAACCTTTATCACACCAGGCGCCAGTGCGCTTATTTTTAAATTAATTGCTATTTATGATCTCTGCTCAGGCACTATGAAAAATGGTCAGGCTGTATCCTGCTATATTAATAACTCCTGTATCCGAAAATAACCTATCCACACGCCATTTCAATTTTACCTTTACAGTTTCCTAAACGTAAATTAACAACGCTAGGTTTAAGGTCATAAATATAAATATATATAAATATATAGGCCTATATGACACACGGACTGTCTGTTCCTAAGGTAGACAACTAAATGCCTGTGTGAAAGGTAACAGCTGCCTGTTATACACAAATATATTTTTTTGTAAATATATACATACATACATATGGATAATACACCCAGACTCGAGGCGGTATGGCATGAAGGCAATTCGACATTTAAGAAAAGAGCATACTCATTTTTCAAAGGCTGGCAACAGCTAGTGTTACAGCGGGTCCATAGGCGTCGGTAGCCCCTCAGGTAAACCGCTTGCCCGTCTGCCCTTTGTTATAAAAAAAAAGAAAAAATTCAAAGAACGAATCGTAATAAAATCGGCGAATATAGTTTAGTTCTGTAACTACACATCTAGAGGATCAAAGAAGTCTTAGTCTTTGTACTAGCATACGTTTTGACTATTACCATTCGGTATATTATATATGGAACGATATCATTTCGTATATGATTTTTACGTATGCCCGGCGTGTATAAAATCCCCAAAGTTTTTAGTTATAAAGGATGTAACTTTCAGTCAAATTAATTGTTTTTATTATATAAATCTTATTTATAAAAAGCATTAATATGTGATGTTAAACTTCATCTATAAAAATAGCATAAGATCTACGTCTATGGAGCTTGTCAAGATGACAGTTGACTGGTGTTGGCGCGCTTTTGGTGGTTGGTTTACAAGAGTCGATGTCGTATATTGAAATAAGATAAGTATTTTCTAAACTATTAAAATAAGTAGTGCTGAGTGATTAAACAACTGTTACTACCTCTATATGTGTTTTCTTACAGAAGCTTAATGATCCTATTGTCGTAGAGTGCGTTCAGTGTAAAAATGCCTGCCCCTTCACTAAACACCATTATTTTTAAGAGTGAGAGAAAATATTATCGGGTTGCAGCATTACACCGATTTTCCCTCGTATTCATTCGCGGATTAAAGTAAAGTAGTTTAGTTTCTCATGCATTAATATAGCATTGAAAATGGAACATTGCTCGATAAATAGCGTCGCGTTGTAAAAGCGCTGTGAACAAAAACTTGGGAATCCATATGTTCTATTTGAGCGTTTTTTTAACGCACAGTAAAAAAGCTCTCCTGCGAATGAGTGCTAAGGAAGACGAAATTTTATTTTCAGCGTTTCGCTACAGACGACTACACACAGGTTCAAATCCTGCGACGATTTTTTTTTTAACTTTTTTTCCATTTAAATATTTCGTAAATCCTTGAACTACATAAACGAAAACAACTGTAATAACTGATGAAAATAAATAATTAGTCTTACGACCTTGAAAACGTGTTCATAATAGAAATGGGACGAATATGACGTTATTCATAATAGAAATTGGACGAATATATGATACTAGCTGTGGCTCGGGATTTCGTCCGCGCAAAATTAGTTATAAAAAATATATTCAATTTTTGGCTGATGATATATATGACTTTAGCCTTTCTTGACAAATGGACTATCTAACACTGAAAGAATTTTTCAAATCGGACCAGGAGTTCCTGAGATTAGCGCGTTCAAGCAAACAAACTCTTTAGCATTATATATTAGTATATATGCCAATGAGTGATATTAGCAGTGAGGTTGTAGAGATCGCGGGGTTGCCAAGGACGATGTTAGATGACTTGAAATTTTCCATGTTGATAAAACATGCTAAAAACTCATCAGGAAAATAATCTGAACGAAATCAGACAACAACGAGTTTTGAAGTTATTTGACAAATACGTTTATAGCGTATCAGATACGGAACCCTTCTATATAACCGTGTCTTGACACGCTCTTAGCCGTTTATTTTAAAGCAACTACAACGCTCATGAATAAAAGCACTTGAAAAAGCTTTGAAGTTGAAATAATTAACTTTGAAAAATTTCGCTCTCTTCATTTTCTCGCTCTCAAACACGTAAAGAAGTTTGATTTAAAAAAATAATAGTACTCACGATCCAAAAAAGCGTGTGAAGCAACAATCACACAGTTGGGAACTAAAGCGTTCTTTCCAATCTATTAGACGTAGACATGAAATTTTCCATGTTGATAGGACATGCTAAAAACTCACAAGGAAAATTATTTTGAACGAAATCGGACAACAACTTTTGATGTTATTTAACAAATGCGTTTATTAAGTACCAGATATGGAACCCTTCTATATACGCTCTTGGCCATTTTTTATTTTGTAATGTCAATGATTTGATTCGATTTGCTTTATTTTATTAATATCTCTAAATCTGTAAGTTTTAGGTGCAATGCTTCTTCATAAGTATCTGTAATTTTATTATATCCCACCATTTTGACTTATTCTTTAATGATAAAGGATGGATTGTTATGCTCTTTTATTAATATTACACAACCATTAAGTACTACGTTATAAAATCAACGATAATAATTGTGACTCAACATCTTTCTTTTACATTACCGGAAAATACACTAAATATTTCCCGATAATGTATTTTTTTGTCAAAAAGAAGACGTAAAGTTAGGCGCGAACAAGGTTTATCTTGTATAAAACATAAAGCTTCATTTTATAAGTACAAAAGACTACTTACTTTACAAAAATTTGCCAATAAATAGAGAGAAAAAATATACTCAACTTAATTTTTAAAAATATTTCACTACTTTAAAAGCCAATACTCTTTAAGCATGGAATTGTACAAGAAAAAAACTATTCATCGCATATCAAGGAAACGTAGTCAAATTACTCAAATAAATGCGAGTTTATTTGTTACAATAATAGACATAAAGTTGTCTAGCTTAGGAACAGATGTTGGTGTGTCTTATAGTCCTATGTATTTATTTAATTATTATAAATAATAAATTAATAATAAAATAATATAAATAAATTAAAAATTTATTTATATTATTTATACAAACAAATATTTGTCTATAACAGGCGTCTGTTGCTTATAACACAGGCATTATGTTTTTTACCTTGGGAACAGACTTCCTTGTGTCATATAGTCCATATATTTATTTATAAATAATATCTTCAGACGCTATGTATCTTATTTAACATTTTTTTTTTCATATGTGTTACCTACACCTAGGCCACTAAAACCTGGTTAGGCACTGATAGGGTTCTTTCATTTGCAATAAGATGGGCCAGGCTGTCTTGCGACATAGGCCTCCTCAAGTTCCCTCCATTTTTGTCGATCCATTGCTAACCTCCTCCAGCCCTTAGGTAGATCACCTTCCCACCTTTTTACCTGCCTTCCTCTACGTCTTTTTCCATCCCTAGGGTACCATTCTGTTACTTTTTTTGGTCCATTTTCCTGTTTGCGTTCATCCACAGTACAAAGAATCGAATCAAAAGACGTTTAATTCAAGTCTACTTTTACAAGCTCATAAGAACTGTCGAATATTTTAAAACACTTATTTTTTTTTAAATATATTTACACCCAGAATATGGAGCGTACTCCATAGTTAGCTGGCAAACGTCGAGGGTGGACTTCTGTTCAATGGTCAAAGACCATTTATAAGCATTACAGGATGAATCTATAGGCTCCGTGGAAATTTGGTCTAAGATTAATCCTACAAAGATTGTACACCTCATAACTTCTACAAAGGCATGCTTTTTAGGGTTCCGTAGTACTACAAAGAATCCTTATAATTTCGCTCTGTGCGTCCGTTCGTCCGTCTCTCTGCCCGTAAGCGTCTTTAGCATTTCCAAACTATTAGACGTAGAGACATGAAATTTTCTATGTTGATAGAACATGTTAAAAACTCATTAGGAAAATTATTCTGAACGAAATCGGACCACAACTTTTGAAGTTATTTAAACCTATTTTTTATAACCAAATGTTATAATAATTATTTAAAAATAACAATAATTATATAATGCGTCTCTGCAATTCGCTCAGATGCTGTTCCTACATAATTTAAAGAGGTCTTATACATCTTGACTTTATCAGTTGGCACCGGGTACAGAAGTTTTTTGGCTAAAAATTTATGCTTTTTATTGATGATGTTATCTACTAATTTAGAATCTATTTAGAATTTAGAATAATTATTTTTTACTACCCATATCCCACCTTTTTCGCAGCTATTGGATCCCACATTGAATGAATCATCTTTTGAAACAATCTACAAATCAATCTAATTTTAGATTTTCTCTTACTGGGAGTGCTGATTTGTTAGGCTGTGTGCCATGGGTTGAAATAGGCATTAGTAGGACATTTCGTGACAACTAATATATTATATTCTGTTTGTTACCAGATTTTTTTTATATTGTGGTATCATAAAAATAACTAGTGAATTGTATTAAAGTACAATCATTGTTTAGGTTCTTCAATTGCTCCATGCCTGGTCAATAGAGTATCCAAAGGAAACAAAGTTTAAAGTTGCTTTTGATATGCTTAAAAATCAAGGTGTTATAAAAGAGACTCCACCACCTTTGCCTCCTGAGGATACAAGTACAAGCGCACGACCTAGAGCCAAAAGTGCTATATTTGAAGATGAAGAAAAATCTAAACTTCTACAAAAACTGCTACAAAGTAAAAAACCAGAAGATCTACAACATGCTAATAGACTGATTAAAACAATGGTTCGAGAAGTAAGTTAAAATAATTAGTATTTAATGTAATTAAGTATACAACTTTCTTTTTCAAGTAATTATAAACCTTAAAAGATTTAACTAAACCAATATTGAACCTAAGACTATAGAAAATTTGCCCAAAACATGATTAAAAAATTACACACATTTCCATACTCTTTTTTGACACATCTTTTTGATAAATGGAGACTATTTATATATCAATTCCTCATATTGTTTACCATTTGTGATTGTAAAGTAACATGGTTATACAAAAATTTATATTTTTGACGTGATAACATATTAGAAATCGTTCAATGCCGGCTACATGCCTGAAAAGACATGACTCATTGTCATGTTCCACCTGACCCGAGCGTGCAAGCATGGAACAATTATAGAGAGGCACAATTTCCCTATGCTTTTTCCCATAAAATTATCGTCCATAAACCAACTTTACAGACAACCAGTGGCTTTTTAATGTAATAATAGCGCCTGAAGTGTAGTCTCTGAAGTATATATCGCACCCACTCCTAATACAAGCTTTTAATTTAAGCTAAGTAGGATGGGAAAAAGGGAATATTAGACATACCTAAAAAGTATTGCTAATATTCTTTTAAAAAATAAATAAATTTATATATAAAAGTACTGTTTCAGGAAGAAAGACGCACGGAAGCAAATAGTCGCCGTGCACAAGAAGTTAGCGCAGCATTAGACAGTGCGGGACTGTTGAGGGATATGTTAGATCATGCTGATGACGCATCAGCCGATGAAGAGCAACTGATTCACGAGCTGCATTCTAGCTGTGCTAGACTTCGTCCAATGTTGCAGACGTTGGCCTCTGTTGATACACAGTCTGAAAACTTAAGTGAGAATTAATAATGTATTATCAACAAGAGATTATGATCAATAGTGTTTAACATATGCAAAGTAAAAATTTTATAATAACAATTACTTAATTAACATATATAAATTGTAAATATGAAAATTATAATGTAATATAAAGTACTTTAATAAATAATTGTTTAATATCAATATCTATACTAATATATAAAGCTGACGAGTGTTTGTTTGTTTGCGTGAATGCACTAATCTCAGGAACAAATATTGCATTTATCAATATAGGCTATATATCATCACGCTAAAATTGCATCCAATTTTTTACCTAACTTTACGCGGATGAAGTCGCGGGCACAACTAGTATAATATATATTTCATGCTCATAACGTGAAAAAATTATTTTAGATGACATATTACATGCAAGTGATGAATTAGATGAAGTATTTGATAAGTATAACAAGTTTGTTATTGAAAAACGAGCTAAGTCCAAGGACACGAAGAGAGCCAAAGCTGCGAACAGTAATAGCTTATTAGACTTTGCTGGTGTTAATGCTGACAGGAGTGAGGATAGTCTACCAAAGAATTCAACAAATAATACTGCTCTTGATGAATTGGGAGATATATTTTCTAACGACAGTGGAACTGATAACATAGCCGAGCTTTTGAAACCCGTTAATCTGATGTCTACTGGTAAGCATCTCTCATAACTTTAATAATTGTTATTCTTAAATACTGTAGACCTAATATAGCAAGATAGGGTTATCTGCATTTGAAACCAGAATCAAGATCAAAATTACATTTTGGCAAAACAAGAAAAATCCCTACTCCATAATAATAATTAATCGTCAGTCTGACGCGTCCGGAAGCCATGTTTATGAAGGCAGACGCTCAACTGAATATCATATTTTTAACAACAATTTTCTGTCATTGTTGTATGTTTATTATTCCACAGAAGAACCTGACTTATTAAAGGAAAAGGCGATTAAAGCAGAAGGTTGGAACGAGTTAGATTCGCTTGGAGAGCGGTTATTGAAGGAATCGTTACCAGAAAACGCACGACGGTTAGATAGTTTCAATAGGTAAGTGCAAGGATGCTTTATTAGAATTGCTCCCACATACTAAAATTGTGTATATTAATGATCCAAAAAGAATAATCTGCAAAATCTACATACTCTGCCGCTATTTGTAAGAAAAATGGTATATTTGTAATAGGAAATATTCAGGGTATTTAAAGTAATATATTTTAGAAACATATTTGGTTTGTAAAGGAAATTACTGGCCATTAATAAATGTTGATTTATATTGCAGCAAGTCAACGAAGAAAGTTCCAATGAATGCCTTGGAAAAGTCGCCGCCGAAAGTTAATCCACAATTGTCCAACAACACACTACTTGATTTAGATTTCTTTAACAGGAAATCAGAAGAACGGGTAACATTATCGCCATTAGCTCACTCTTCTAAGTCAATTACCCCAAATGATGATGTCATGGTGGACATTAGTTCAGACGACAAATCGCCTACTACAAACAACAATGTCAGCCTAAAACCTTATTGCCCATCAGATAATATATTAGATTTAGGATCTCCATTAGAAAACGATGCCAAATGTATAAAGATAGTAGACAATAAAGAAAATCTTGATCTTGAATTTAAAGACACAAAGACGAAGGATGAAGGGAAATCCTTGAAAGATATAAATGTGACACTACAAAGTGTTCATCCGAGTAAAGTTCCTCCTCTAACGGCTTACGAAGAAGACGACGGTTTGACTGTGGTGCTGCACTTCTGTAGGGATAGACCTAGGCCTGACGTGTGGAAAATACGTACAAACACTGAGCTATGTCTGGCTCCGGCATTATAATTACCTACCATAGACAATAAAAAAACATAAACTTGCCTGCAACATATATATGTATTTGTATGATTATACAAATAAGACATTCAAATAAGAAATCCAAAAACCTTATTGGTAAAAGAATTAGTCTCAATGACAATGTCGCAGAGGAAGTTAGGTGAATGACGGCGTTTAGTAAAAAGGCTAGGTTCTTGATCGAACGGCAGATTAAGGTTGTCTGTGGCTTATATATTTTTGTATGATGGTATAAATAAGAAATTCAAAGAATGAATAAGAAATCAAAAGAAACTTAATAAAAAAAGAAGTAATCGCAATGACAAATTAAGTTGGTTGAATGGGGCGCCGTTTTGTAAAGAGGGTAGGTTGTTGATTGAACGGCTGATTAAGCTAGTTGCCTACAACATTTACAAGGGGTAAACGAGTAGGCGGTTCACATTGCACAATCAGGAAGCTAGCAGATGCATTGCCAGCCTTTTTTGACCCCTCTGGTATATTAATTGCTGAATTCCTTCAGACCATTGCAGCGTACGCATTTTAAAAAAAAAACTATGTTTGCCCAATACGTAAATCTTTTAAAAAATAATTTAATTGCATATATTTTAATATAGTAATTATTTTATTATAATATATATTTTTATTATGTATTCGCTTGTTGACGATCATAAAAGTCCCCTCGGCTGATTTAAGTATATATGTATTTAATGTAACCGCGTAGAAATCGATGTTTATTACTAACTATAGGTGAGGTTGATGACCTTTTAATGTGACACCTCTAAAGTTATTATATTAATAACATAACTGCAGTAGTAATTAAGGCTGACATCATCTTTACCACTGCAACCATCATCATCAACATCAAAATCGCAAAATTCGTCATTGTCACTGAATTTTTTATCTGTGTTTATCCATTGCTCTTTTAAGACGCGTCTTTTCCTTTTTTTTAAAACGGTAGGCTAGCTTTATTACTTGAGGTAGATCTGCAACACTCTTTATTATTGTAATCACTTAAGAGTTACCTTCTCATATTTTTGAAACGTAAGTTCCTTACAGGTAAACGGGTAACGCGATTTCGCAGAAATCGTCACGTAACGATATGCCGTATGCTGTGCGAGTGTATGCGTGTGTCCACACGTGCAAGTGTCATCCCGTTGAAGTGAAAGGACGCGGAATTAGATAGATTTGAATCCTTGTGTGCACTCGAGTTTGGTAGTAGTGTAAATTGCAGTTGAAAAATTTTGAATATATTTCTTAATTCCTTGGATGTTTATTTGAAGAATTTCATTATTTTCGTCTAATTTTTTTTTTAATCTCAGTTAGAATTTTGTATTTTTTATGTATGATTTTTTGCGGTTTAAATAATTTAATTACTTACTCAATTTTACATCAATATTTTTCGTACCGTTAAAATAACTTTTTGATCCCGTTGTACCCCCTTGCAAGACCAGTTGTCATGGATCGTTTTCTGATTTCAACAAACGTTTTCATTTGAATGGCCTAATATTTTAATAGTGTTGGATATAATATTATTTTCGATCTTAATAAACCGTGAAAGTGTAACGTCACAAGTCTATTAGTGTGATGGGCAGGCCCATCGTGCCCACCACTATGGATCCGCGCCAATTGTATAGTCGACCAAGAAATTGGTTTACCACGCTAAGGTCGAATATCGTCTGCACGTCAATTAGTTAAGAGGCTTATTTTTGCTTGTTATGCACTACGTTAATTTCTAACAATAACCCTTAGTAAAAATTTTATCTGTAATCCAAAATCGTAAAGTACTTTCTTGGTCGACTATATAACATTCACGCTTTCAGAGATGCGATTTTAACCAGCGTCATAAACTCGTGCACATCGTTTGTGGCCGGCTTTGTGATCTTACGTGATTTAGTCTCTTTGGATGCCACATACAAACCTAACTTATATACAAAAAAATATTTTTAGACACAGTTTGCTATTCAAATTTCTTATTGACACCGAGACAATGGCTTGAAAGCGTTACGTGGGGATACCTTGTTCAAATATTTGTTTTCAAATTAATATTCTTAATAACCTAGTACTCGTTACATACATATGTATATTTTGAGGGTTTCCTTTCCGTGTGATCGTTTTTTTACCTGATACGTTGGCGTAGTTGGCAGTGACTGTGTTTTCCTCTAGGGCATTGTGGGTTTGATTACCGCCTTGAGTATTACGTATTTATTGTTGATATTTGTTTATTAATTAGCAATTACCTGTAACAATAACAAATATTTTTTTTATTTATATTATTTTTTAGAACCCTAATTTCTATTTCAGCAAATTCTTGAATAGGATGTTGAATCCTACCGACGTCTATGGACAACTGCAACAGCAGAGGGCTCGCAAATGCGTCGCCGGCCTTTGAGAAATGAGTATGCTCTTTTCTTGAAGGTCCCTAAGTCGTAGTGCAGTAGAGTAGACGTTATCCTGCCTAACCGTTGGGTTACTTACTATTTACTGCATTCTATTATCCTATAATATTGTTCCCTTTCCTATTCCAGTGCTAGTTCCAGTTGCCGTTTCCGTCCCCGTCACCGTTAGATTAGAAACAATATTGTAACGGACACGTTGGTGTCTTTTCTGACTTTTATTGACACGGAAATACAGGAATTTCATTAAAAAAATAAATTTGACGACAGATCGCGAAGGCCTAACAAACAAATTCTTCTTTGGTTAATCATTCCTTATACTTTAAATTTTATATTTTAGACTTGTAAAATTATTATTATTTTAAGATGCCAAAAATAAAATCTATACACAATACAAAACTGTACAAAATTTCATGCATTTATGTTCATAATTTTAGAAGTTAGGGCAGACGGACGGACGAACTAACTGACCGAAACTATAAGAGTTCCTTGTTGATCCCTAAAAATGCTACATGACTTACAAATATGTATTTCGACCTTTTGGAAACCACCAAGTCACTAACCTATAATTAACTCACTCTATTTTATTTAGAACCAACTTTTTGCTTCCAGATTTCTGTCTTTGCTATTACAGCGTCGATTACATTGTCTATAGGAATTTAGAGTGCCTCATTCTTTTATACAAGAGGAATTCCTCGTCTTGAAATGTATTTGCTATTTTTTTTACTAATATTATTTGTCTTACTTTTTTAATCATTGGCTGATGGTGAACCTGATAATTATATAGTCCTCTTCTATCTAGCATTATCTCTAGCAGGTTATCTAGATATCAACTTCGGTATTTCTGAACCGATAGGACTTGGGGACCTTCAGGAAAAGTGATACTCATTCCTAAAAGGCCGGCCACACGTCTGTGAGTCCTCTGTTGTTGCAGTTGTCCATGGGCGTCGGTAGTCACTCGCATCGTAAAGTTAATCAAAACATTAATGTGCCGGAAAAATCATAAAATTTGCAAATATTCTAATGATTCCAATAAATTACAATTATTGTTATGCCTTACTAGTAAGTAGTGCTGCGTATTCGATAACATATAGCCTAAAGCCTTCCCCGATAAATGACCTATCTAAGACTATATAGAATTTTTCAAATTGGATCTGTATTTCCTGATATTGGCGCGTTCAAATAAGAAAAACAAACTCTTCAGCTTTATATATTAGTACAGATATTAATTGTAATATATATATTTTTCACCTTGTAATAATTTTAAATTACCTTATAAAAATAGTGCATTAAAAAGAACCTAAAATTGCTAAGGTGCTTAAACTTTGTTAGATTAGGAAGCAATCGTCAAGATTTTGTTGACGATTGCTTCCCAATGTTTACGATACATTGCGCACTCAAGAATGGGATGAGGATGGCAATATCTGTAACCTCTCTTTTCCGAGATGAATGATTTTTGCAATTTTATTTAAGATATTAAATGTAGCCTTATTACAAGGTTTGTGACACGATGTCTTTTACACCCTGTATTTTCTTCTTCTTCTTCATAGTATTATCCTGGTTAAATACCAGGGTCCGCATAGATTGTAGAGAGGATGTAGCTGCGGCTTTTACACCCTGTATTATGCTTGCGTCTATATCGCACTTCAGTATTCTAAATGAATATTCAGTAAGTTCCTTTGCACTATAGTTGATCTTACGAATATATGCCAAATCTAACAATACTGTATGTAATTAGCTTGGTACTGACTTCAACGCATACTAGGTGTCAAGCGAATCATCAGTGACAAAGTCACGTCCTCCGAAATTCAATTTATGGATGAGCATTATTGTCAACGGGAATTATAACGAATTAGGCGTATCACTCATTAGATTATTCACCTATTTACCTTTTTAAAACAAAATATTGTCTGGTAAAGTGAACCAAAATATATTTCAAATTTAACCAACAAAAATTAAAAAGGGGTACAAAGCATAGCAGTATTATCTTGGTAGCCATGCAGTTACCACGTATTGTAACCTTAACATTGAAAACGAAGGTCGCTGCAGCTCCCATAGCATTCTAATGAATTTATGCTTCCGCAAATGTCTTCCAACTAAACCCTTGTTAGAATGCAAAGTAGGTGATAAGCTATACTTTACCAACATTTTTCAGTTTAAAAATAGCATCGTAACAATATACTTTTTGCATTAAAATAGTAATGATAATATGGGTTGTTGTATTTTGTATAACACATAGACGTTTCAGTGTTGTTACATGTAAGTTGAGTTATTTTTAGTATATTTTCACCACTGGCATTACCTATAGAAAATTTAAATAAAATTATTATTTAAATTTATTTAGAATTAGTTTTTTTTTAAAATTATGTATATAGTTTTCTTCTTATTATTTAAATTTAAGTGCATTGTTAATATCTGTAATTTATTGTGTTAATATTATTAATGTATGTATACTTACTTAAAAATGTAAATTGTATAAATGTAAATAAAATCATTTTATTTTAGGCCATGTGCTTTTTTGTGGTTTCTGCTGTTGGGCCTATTGGCCTCGACAGCGTCACGGCCCATAGGTGTTAGTTATTTAAAAATATACTAAATTACCTATGTGTACTATTCCCAAGCGAGAAAGTTTCTCTTAGATACATATCTTAGTTTTATAATTTAGATATTAGTGGAGAAAAATTGCAAAACCTGGTAATCCAGGACCAGTCAATGGATCTTACTACAACTTTTGAAATGTTTTTCAAAGAATATATAATTTTATAAACTAACAGCGATTTTTAATTTTTTGTTAGTTTTTTATAAAATTACAAGTACCAAAAGAAAAAAATTGTAAACTTTTATTACAGGATGTAATCGAGTAGGTAGTTTTTTTGTTTATTTATATTTATTCTTAACCGTTAATAATTTCGTTTGTAAAGTTTTTTTTTATGTGTTGTTAAAAATACTTTACAAACTTCATATGAAGATTCATTGGCTGAATCTAGACTTCGAGTTAAAATTCTAACGACACTCCACTATATATCCGATCCGACTTTCCGATGTTTGTCATTTATTTACTACATACTAAGAAACTTATTATCTATTAAGACATTT
>JANCMC010033466.1:52184-69409 GCA_024363005.1 Charaxes varanes
TGGTACAGATTAAATGTGATGTTATTGTGTTAATTAAATTTGATTTTCCTTTATTAACGTTGACTGTTAATTTGTGTGTTTTTTGTTTATATACATTTATTAGAAGAACTTTAAAATGGAACTGACAGCAAATAAATACTTGATTATTATTTTTTTAATGTACAAAAAACTGTGTTCGCTTGATTAAGTTCTGAAGAAGAAGGATTTAAGAAGTAGAAGTAATATTTCATTTGTTGCTGAGAGGACATGATTGAACACAATAAATACGAAGCATCTTTTTTTAGGGATCCGTAGTCAGACAAGGAACTCTTATGGTTTCTCTCTATCCGTCCATTCGCAAGGTGGTTCCCGCCTCCCCTAGCATTTCCAAGCTATCAGACCTAGGGATTTGAAAGTTTCCATGCTGTTAGAACATCTCACAAATCGTTAGGAAAATCATACAACAGCTTTTGAAGTTATTTAACAAATACTTTCATTGCGTATCGGATACGGAACCCTTTTATATAAGCGTGTCTTAACCCGCTCTTGACCACTTTATTTTGTGTTCCTTTTGTTTGGCGGTCAAATGCGTACTCACTACTTCTACTTTGAAAATACTAATTGTTTTCCGGATATTTCCCAACGACGGACACCGCTATTGTCTAATTGACACCGAAATCGCTTTGTGAAAACATCCTCTATCTATGTTCAAACAAAGACAATAACAACTCTTATTCAGATATAGACATTTTTAATACAAGTAAAGCAGTATTCAAAAAATAAAAGCAAGACTAGATAACAAGACTTAAGAATTACACGAATAAACAAGCGCGCTCACACGCGCAAACATTGTCACAAACACATACGCACACACAAATACTGTATGAAAAACACATTCAAATATCCGAACACATAGCCACCTGAACACATACCTATATTCTTATAACCACAGAAAAATAAGAACAAGAGCTCATAATATTTACTGTAAGTGAATCATAAAATTACTTTCTGTATTTAGACACCAAATTTATATACTAAATTTACTAATAGTGTGATCCTGTTATGGTATTAGTATTAAGAAATATAACTGAATGTGTCACTGTGGAATTTGTAACACTGTTGAATTACTAAATAAAAAGGAAAAAAAAGGCACTGTTTTCCTTAGTATCACAAATACGAATTTATTTCATGGTCACCTTAATGTTATGTTCTTACAAAAACAATTAACTTACTTTATTTTTTCTGTTTCATTGTTATTTTAAATCTCTTGAAAACTGGTGTTGTTATAAACATAATATCACCCTACTAAGCTAGTTATCGTACAAGAAAAATACGCAGAAATTTCTGCGATGGTTCTGCAATGAAAGTAAATACTTCAATATTAATTTGAAACTCTAGTATAGAACTCTTATGTGCGCTCAAGTATATATGGTCAAAAAAAATATTTGCCTGAAAAAATGGAAAATAAATGCGGGATCAGATAGGGCTTTTTTAATAATTTAAAATACTTCTTTAGCATTAAATATTCTATTAAACAAGAAAATATTTTCTTTTTGGGTTTCTTTATAGTACTGATATGTACGCTCTACGTGTAAAGCATAAGATGTTTCAATATCTTATTAAAATATAAAATATTGAATAATAATCTAATGTTTTTAATTGTCTGAATTCTTTACTTGAAAAGAACGCGTAATTCGTGCTCCTAAAATACATATTCTTGCTAACAAAAATAAACCCTTCATAAATGCAGATGGTTTTGAGCTAGATTTGCTTTGTGATCAATATGTGTAATTAAAACAAAATTAGTCTATTTTCTTTAAAAATGATTGTTTCTCAAAAGTCATACATTAATCCCAAGGTAATTGCGCTTTTATTTTTAATTATTTAATTACCTGCGATGCGTTCGGTCAATTTCAGTTTCGCCAACAAAGAGCTTCACATACTATTAAGATGTTGTTAATGTCTGTTTCTATTTAGGTTTACATTAAAAAATATGTATTCTCAATAAGGCATGTTACTGCCACTTACTTGAGAATACAGTTATCCTACTAATTATATAAACACGAAAGTTTGTACACACGGATGTCTGGATGTAAATTTGACGCTCTTTCACGGAAAAACTATTGAATGGATTTGAATAAAATTTTACAATAGTGTGAGTGTTTATACGTCAAAATAATACATAGGCTGTAAATTATAAAGTTAATGTGTGAATTGTCGAAAATATAACGAGAAATGTCAAGTAAGTAGGAGAAAATTCTGCCATCTGCTTGTAATTCTGGCGTGCGCTACAAAAACCGTTAGAGTTACGTTGAAAAGGAAACAAATTCAAATAAAATCAGGATGTAAACATAATTTTTTAAACATTGAAGGCTGAAATGTAGATTGCAATTCTTTTTCCATAAAATAATAAATATTTTTTTTGTTCTCTTTTCAGGTAACCCTCGATACTTCAAGTGACAAAAGCTGTGAGTTAAACATAACGATGTATGGTAGTATCTGGTTTAGTAGATATATAAAAAATACAATATTAGTAGACAGCCATAAACATCCTACTAATATTATAAACGCGAAAGTTTGTAGACATGGATGTATAGATGTATGTTTGACGCTCTTTTACGGAAAAACAACGAAATGGATTTAAATAAAATTTACAATAATATGGTTTATACATCAGATTTTACTTCATTTACTTTCATTATTATTATTTATCAATTGTTCTTTAAATGATGGACCATTTGATATGGAATCTCCGAAATTGGTGTTGGTTAATCCCAGGAACTTTTTGATACAAAGATTAAGACATCTTGTGGTGAAATGCATGTGCTGATTGTATAGATTGTCATTTACTTAAAAATAGACATTTCATCTATCCATTCAAATTTGGTTGCAAACTTCACAAAGTACACGATTTGATACCGAAATCTGCTAGGCTCGCAGCGATTCCAATACAGTAATAAATCAAATATATGTTCATATGTGTGTTATCACACAACCGGAAGATGTGACCCCAATTTCCGGCTCTTTTTACCACTTAATAGAATTTAAACAGTTTAATTAGCTTATAGAGATGAGCTGAAATTTTGGTAAGACCACCTCGGCTGGGTCTGCTATTAATATACAGGATGACTGGTTAGACACTTGGAATACTTGAGGGTACTCGGTACTTGATTGTTGTTATAATTATTTAATTAAAATAGGTACTTTTTAATGACCACATTTCCTTAAAATTAGTGAAAGTGTGGCTTTATGTTTTGTGGTCAATTAGCTGTTTGAAATAGTTCGTAAATGCATTTCCCAATGTAAAAAAACTGGTCAGTTATAAAAAAGATTTAACGACCACTGTAGGTCAGCAATAATAAATAAAATTAATAATTCAGTTCATTTTTTGGCTATACTTATTAAACAAATAATACCATAAACCAGTACTAGAATGGGTCACCCATCTATCACTCGGTCGCACCAAGAGCTATTTAACCTAGCGATCAACTCAAACGCCGATCACTGATTAGCCACAACCTACTCTAATGCTGCATATATTATATATTTAAAACTGTTTTTAAGATATATAATATATTATATAATCAAGATTGAAAAATAAATACGAAAGAGTGTCTAGGTGTCTTCAATGCTTACAATGATGGACAAAGGAACAAGGCGTTTATTATATTGTGTTTGCTCAAAGATTTATATTTTATTTATTTATTTTTTTTATTATATTTCAACAGCAGAAGTAAACATAAGCGGACCAAGCAGACATTGTCCTACCCGTGTAGTACTCATACAAACAACTTAATTGTAATATAACAGTCACTTTTTAATTTATTATTGTATACAATAATGTAATCGTCATTATTGAATATGTAATTGTATACCCAAATTTTTTATATAATGATGATTTTATTTCAATTTACATGTTTGTAACGTTCTACTGTGAAGTTAGGAATTTGAGGTAACAACAATTTACGTGGGAGTTATCGATATGTTCAATTTCGGATAAAATTTGGGCTAAAATCCTCACTCTCTGGGTCCTATATCGAAACAGATCTCATGACAAATAGGAAGAACTGTAAATTTTTGTATTTATACCAAGAGCACTGGCTATCTATAGATATAGATGGAAAGAAATCAGGGAAGCCTCCGTCCTACGCTGGTGTTGCAGTTTTCCATGGGCGTCGGCAGTCACTTAAGTGAACCGCCTGCCCGTTTTCTCCGTGTAACATTATTTAAAAAAAAATTGTTGAACTTAAAAGTGACTTTAAAAAGTATAGAATAAAATATAAGCGTAATAAGATTGTATATATGTCATGTCTAATTAAACTTTTGTAGTTTAAATTGCCAAAAAATGTGTCAAAAACAAGTGAAAAGCAGTACCGTACTGTATTTTGATGTTGTTTTATAAAAGAAGCCTTCGGTTTGTGAAAAAAAAAGTTCTCGAAAGAAACAATGAATGAACTATATGTCAAATAAACAGAAAGCACAAAAGTTTTAAGTCCACTGTCGTTCCGCAAGAGGGAGTAATGATGCTTAATGCAGATTTTTAGGGACCCTACACACCTTATAGTGTAGGAAAATTGCTTCTTAATTAAATATTACTAATCATTTTTTCGTATGTCATTTATTTATTTGTAGTAAAAACCATGATATTTAATGATATTTTATTCAAGTAGACTTTTACAAGCTATTTTGAATTGTCAAATATTTTAAAAGGTACCACTGATTCGGAAGAGTCGAGTCACGAGAGGAGTCAGCAAGAAACTCGTTGGGCCATTCTTTTAAAAATAGTTCTTACAGAAATAAGGTTTTCACATTTTATTTATTTATTTATTTATTTATTTACAATTTATGTACCAACATAACAAGTATAAAACTACGTAACAGAAAATCTCGTTAGGAAAATTATTTTGAACGAAATCGGACATCAACTTTTGAAGTTAACAAATACGTTTCTAACGTATCAGATATGGAACCCCTCAATGAGTGTCTTGACACGCTCTTGGCCATTTTTATTTTTTGACGTATATTCCTAAATATACGCATATTCCAGAGAAACATAAACTTGCAAGTATATGCTTAATATGATCATTTATTTACATATTATTCAAGCGCCACTAATTTGATGTCGTCAGAGAAACATCTTTAAAATAACACCGAAGATGATTTTTATTGTTCTTTGACCGAAACTAGTTTGGTTACTGGTCACATTCTTACAAGTCGCCCTACCTGACTAGTTTGGAGTATCGCATTTTAATATATTACATACATATGGATAATACACCCAGACTCGAGGTGGGAATCGAACTCACGACCCCCGGAGCAGAAGGTAGGGTCTCTGCCCACTGCGCCAACGGGCCAGCCTATATTACATATGCAATCGTGAACTTTTTACAAAAATTTGGAAACAGTTATTTATCGCGTCCGTTGCAGATAGTCCATAGTGGTAATAAATTAGATAATATTCTTTCACAGCATATTTACTAAATTATTGGATAAAGAACCTTATCTATCTATATTTAAGATTCATTTAAAATTCATGTAACCTAAAATGCATCTTAAATTAAGTAGGTAATTAATTGGTAATAATAATTGTAAACCTTTTAGCAATTACAGTTTTCTAATTGGCCCGTCTATCTATAAGTAATAATAGTATACTAATGGGCCTGTCTATCTATTAGTAAGAATAGTATACTTATGTGTCTGTCTATATAGATAACTATTAGTATACTATTATAACCAATAGTGCTTGTAATAGTATACTGAATGTCAAGAAATATCTATTTGCTTCCAAATTATAGTTGTTAAGCTACCTTTTCAAACTACAAATAAACAACAAGGCACACGTTATAAACAAAAAATAAATAAACCGTTAATTATCACACCATTCAGTCGATTTCTCCTGCATCATCCAATTAGATAGATTGAAAGCGCGGGATCCATTAGAAAAATAAAAATAAACGCAAAGAACCGTAGACATTTATCAGGCTGTGCGGCGGCCATTGAAACTCTCGCCTCACCACTTCCTCCCGATAAATTAATGTATTATAAACAAGAAAGCAACTTAAAAGTGGCTCTCGTGACTAAAATATCTATAAATAGGATTACGTCCGTTGATATATTTCGGCAAATTCAAAAGAATTTTTATGAATGAAGTTCTGAAATGTTATTATTTAAAAATTAATAACATTTATAATCTAAAATGTAAAATTCCCGTGTCACTGTGTTTGTTGCCAAACTCCCACAAACTTATGAAAATGTGGGTATCAAAATCGGTCATAAACTATCAAATTAATTATATATAAATATTACCTAACACAAAAACCACAACTTCCATTTCATTGTCGCCATAACAACCACCAATATCCACCACCATCATACTGTTATCAATGATGGTAGCACTACCATGCGATATGTCAGTAATACCGCCATTGCGACCGGCCAATAGCATTCATGATTATTATGGTGGCAATACTGATTAACATTTAACACAGATTACAACGAGCCTTTTACTGAAGATAAGTCAATACATTTACTTTTATAATTTAAATTATAATCAAAAGTAACAGTACTCTCTTGTACAGTGCAGTGACATTCAAACTTTTTAACTTTTACCGTGAAAACGTTAACAGGACCGGTCCACTACCTGTTACTCAGATCCAGGGGCAACTGCTCCACAAAAAATGTACACAAACCGATCTATTTTAGGGACCATAACATACCGGCTTTAAGCCATTGAACCGTGAAATATTACATAGACGTCATCGTGATGTTTTTTGGATTCTATAAAAAGAATTCCAGCGCCTACCGTTTTGGAACACGTGATTCACTTAACGCTTTCTCCGACAATTTAAATAAGACGCGGGAAATATGCTTATGATAACAAAACTCCAGCGTTTTACCATCGATTTAGTTTTTTTTTATTTTTAAGTAGACTAGGATATTTTGTGTAAAGTATTCTCAAATCAATTAAAATGCTTGGGTTTAAATTGGTCTAACCATATTTAAATTACTGTATGTAAAATAATCATATCAAAAAGAATGCCCGACTGAATTTGTTGTCGACTCATCCCAGTGCAGGGCGTGAGGAATCCTACTAAACTTAGCCTTTAAGTACTATATCACTAAAATATCATAAAATATTAGACTTTTAAAATAAACTTTAAAAAAAAATCCACTTCAAATTGTCAGTACTGGACCAAATTTAAATGGGACCACACGGAAGCTCCAGGTTTCGAATAAAAAAGAATCATTAAAATCGTTTCACTCAGACGAAAGTTCTGAGCCAATAAACATAAAATATACAGTCGAATTGAAAACGTTCTTTTAAAAGTCGGTTAAAAATGATGCTATTTAAAGTTCTAAACATACTATTTAAAGTGCTTTTAAAAAGACTACTTGAATAAAAAAATTGTAGACTTTCGACGTAACTGTAGAAATATATTCTAGTCTTTATAAAATTAAAAAATATATCAATTTCACGTGACCGCTTTATTCGCAGTCATCTTTTAGTGACATCGCGCGGCAAAATAAAACTAAAAAAGACTGGCCGACTGTTATAAAATTCTAAATTTGAATCTCCCCCGTCTTTTCTTAATGGGACGGACGCCATCACTGTTATATCACATGACAGTTTTTCTTTTAACTTTTTTGTCGATGTTATGTGATATCTTCGCCGTCTGCATCGATTTTGTATAAAAATATTTCCATTCTTTTAAGAATATTTCATATTGACAAAATAAAAAAAAAATAACTTACGAGTGTACTTGTATTTAGAGAAATCTTTTATAAAAATAATATCCTCTATTTTTTCTTGTTTATTTATAGGTATTATTTTACAAAATTAATTCAAACTACAGATCGCCTGGTGGTTGAAATTCGGCCACAATTTTTTAGGATTTGCGCACTATATGCTTATTTAAAGCTATAAATAAAATTTAAATTCTTTGTACAACATCACCGTAATATTTTACAATTAATATTTTTACCGTCGTCTGCTACTGCTGCTTTAACAGTCCTATAGTAATATGTATACATATGTGTGTGTAAATCGTTTAGCATTGGCGTGCGTGAGGTTTTATTTTAAATCTCTATTGTATTAAAAATCCATATTTTATAATGATAGCGGCATTCGCTCTCTTTAATTGTGCCAAATTTCATACCCACCGTAAGCGCCATTTTCGTAAAAGGATCCGAATTCTTTCCCTTCACCTATTAATATTAAATTAACTATTAAGGTATATGGTAACATTTTTTAATGCCGGAGCCAGACATAGCTTCATTTGAATGATCATGTAATGTGGCCGGGGACCTTGTGTAACTTTTCAAAGTATTGTAGAACTTTGTAGACTTCAAGGACTAAAATGTACAAACACTTTGAGCTTCTAGCTCCGGTATAACAATAATTTTGGTCAAATTTAATTTTGCACTAGGCAAACGTCACTTTTATTTATAGCTGGATATTATTATTTTATGTAATCTCATAATGAGGTTAAGGTTCCCCATAAACTTATAAGAGTTTCTGGATATGAAGCTGTACATAAATTGCTGTACAAATTAATATTAAATTAAAATAAAAAGGGCCAAGAGCGTGTCAAGACACACTTATATAGAGGGGTTCCGTATCTGATACGCTATAAACGTATTTGTTAAATAACTTCAAAAGTTGTTGTCCGATTTCCAAGAGTGTTCACTCTAGCTCCTCAAAGGTAGATCTTGAATTTGTTCAAAATACTTCACCTAGTATTGTAATTATTACATCCTTCCAGTTGAACTTACAACTTTTGTTAGTAGTGTGGAAATCCAAGTAAGATCTGTGTTCAAACAGGCTATCAAAGTGTGCGACGGATTTGAAACCGTATTTCAAACGTTGATTTACAAGGATCAAATCTTTAAATTAATACGTGAAGTGAAAACCTTCGGTACCATTTTAGATAAATTGCGCGGACGGAGGAATATGAATGAGAGGTGGTATACAGAGGATGGTGAGCGAATGCTAATATTTTTATAAAATATGCATTATTAATATATTAAATTATTGAAATAAACTTGGCTGTACTCTTTTAGCTATAAGACCTAATGTAAACCCCCAAATTCGCAATAAAGATATTTGATTTGATTTGAAAGTCGTGTTTGTTCGAACACTTATAATTAGAAAACAGCTGGACTAATTTCATTGATTTTTGATTTGTTGGATTTATCTCCGAATAGCAGAATAACTATTAAAAACAATGGAAAATTTGTCAAAAAATAAGATGTCTTTTACATACCTGTATATAACAAATAAAGAAAAAGAACAATCCATACCAGGTGCTCCCCTTTGATGACAACGTGTGCGTCCACGAGCCGTGTCTGAACTACGAGGAGTGTCTGACGGTGCTCAAGTTCGGCAACGCGTCCGGCTTCATCACCAGCGAGAGGGTACATTTTTTTAGTTATTTTGGTATAGACAAAGGCCCCGAAGTTATTTCATATAACATTGTCTCCACAGCTATTAAGTGTCCCATGAAAACTGGTATACAGTTTTAGAGATCTGACAGGCTAATGGACAGACTGACATAAAAATAATCATCTCTCATTTAGTAGTTACGAATAGCATTTCGTTACGAAAGGACCTCATTTTTACTTATTTAGATAGAGTTTTCTACTGTTTTTTTTTAATAGTAACCGATTGATTTTATACCAGTCTGTATCAGAATTTTTATTGGTAAGCAATAAATAGTAATAAACAGAAATGATATGTAATTTTTAAGTCTCCTTGAAAACATTACGAGAGGCGTAATCAAAATACGATGTGACATTTATAATAGGGTTAATATTTGTTTTTTGAAAACGTTAAGATTGGCGTTAAATATGTCTAAAGAGTTATATATGTAATGATGTTTTATTACAAAGATTCCTTCGCTTCGCTTGGTTCCGCTTTCATTCCTCTTCTTCTTCCTAACCTCATCCCGGTTAAGTGCCAGGGTCTGCTTAGATTGCAGAGGATATAGCTGTGGGACGATTAAAGATGACTGATTGCCATCCATGACGTCATCCTCGGAACCCCCACGATCTCTATAACCTTACGACTAATATCACAAAGTGACATTAATCGGGTCCCGCTGTCTTACGTATCTTCCGAAACATGGCGGAGGCTCCAACGTCTAATCTTATTATGTTTCTAATATTAGTATTTAAGCAAATGTATAATATGCTAGTTGTAAATGTACTTTCAAAATAAAACAAAATAAAATAAAAAAAGGTAGGTTACATTAAAGCTAATGGTAAGTCAAATAAGTTAATTTTATTATTGATATATATTATTATATATATCGCTATGTTTATTGAAAAAAGTATGTTTTTACTGAAGATTGATCTCCAAAGACGTCAATTGTTCCATTACATTTGTTTAGTAATGTAGTTCTGCTAATGCGAGAAATAGTGGAATTAAAGCCCAATACAGTGCGACGAAATGGAACATGTAAAAGTTTTGTTTGTTTTCGTGGATAGCAGCGCGGAACATAAAAGTGTATTTGTTGTACGGAACCCTTCTACATAAGCGTGTCTTGACACAATCTTGGCCATTTTATTATATTATAAAAATTGCTAGTGACTTCGTCCGCATATTTTATTGAGGCACTGAATCCCCCCTATTACACGATGCTCTTATAACGCATTAATATTATTCTATTATATATATATTATTATATAAGGCGCATTTGGGGCCATACAAACGCGCTGTAGGAGAATTGTACTAAAATGCGTTTTCCTGTAATGTGGAATAAATCAATAATAATGCAGTAGCATTATATGGAGGAATACAGTATTAATTAAGCTAAAGACAAACATCAGATCTTACAAAAATATTTTATATAACACAACTAATTTCATCCTACTGTTTGTGAAAAGGTTGAATATGCACGAAACCATCGTCAAAATTTATCATTGTATAATGACCAGATTTTTTAACCCGCATTACAATGAGTGTTCGGATTTATTCACGTCATGAATATTAAAGAAGTTCCACCAGCTGTTTCATTACAATACAGTTTGTTGTTTTTATTTCTTACTTACAATGATAACTAATATGGCATATAAAATATAAATAAAAAAAAAATAAAAGCTGCCTTCTTATACGTCGAAAATTTTTTTTGTTATACTTTGAAAAATCGTTAATGTATACTCTATACTAATATATAAACTGCAGAGTATGTTTATTTGTTTGTTTGCTTGAACGCGCTAACCTCAGGAACCACATGAGCGAATTTGAAAAACTTAGAACTTGATTTTAGAAAATATTTTTTTGACTTCTCTAAACCATTAAATCTTTTCATCAGTTTACATCCTAATTCCTTTGCTAGAAATGATTTAGTTGTCCGTTTTCATCGGTGTTAACATCGGTGTTTAGTCCAGCAATATAAAAAACAATACTATACTGGAATGGAAGCTATTTGGTTTGGTACCGACTTCAATACATTAGCAGGTTGCTAGCACATCGTACGTAATTAATAATAATTACTTTTAGTTTTAATTCGTAGGCCTTTCTTAAAGCGGGTTTTATAATTGAAAAATAATTTATTATTATTTAATGTTCTTCCGTACCTCTACTTTCCGTGACATGATGATAAAATATATAAGAATAAAATATATATCGAGAATTGGAAAAAATAAAAGATAATTTCTTAAAATTAGGGCAAGAGCTAAAAATGGTTATAACATTAATCAAGTACAGAAGCAAATATTGTCTATAAGTCAGTCAAAGCTGAGGTGGTTTGGCTAATCTAATATAAAAAATTCTAGTGTTGCGGTGTTTGTTGCCAAACTCCTCCGAAACGGCTTTACCGATTCTTATGAAAATGTTTGTGCATATTGGTATGTTTGAGAATCGGTCGTAAACTATCTTTTAAGCTCCTAAGAGATATGGGTGACCCACGCGGATGAGATCGCGGGGTACAGCTAGTTTTCTATATTTCAATGTAACAGTTGGATGAGTACTGCATATTAACAGGCCGGATGACGTCAGATGGCAATCGGTCATCTTAACTCGCCCCACAGCCTAATCCTCTGCAATCTAAGCGGACCCTGGTACTTAACCGGGACAACGCTAGGAAGTAGAATGGGCGAAAATTAAGTACCTACTTTTATTACATAATTATAGCGAGAATCGATTACCGAGAACTTTCTTTAAGTCTTTTAAGTTTCTCACTAGTCACTTTTATAGGCAGTACTTTTTACTCGTGTCCAATTAATATTTATTCCGTCATCGTACCTAATATTTAACGCCAGTAACTATCATGCAGGGTGGAATGTGGACCGGTGCAGCCGTCTCCGAGCTCTGTGAGCTCAAAATTTGTCAAATTCGCAGTGCTTAGAAGCTGGGATTCGGTGGTGTAGCTTTCGGGTTGCAGCATTACACCGATTTTCCCTCGTATTCATTCGCGGATTAAAGCAAAGTAATTTAGTTTCTCATGCATGTTTTTTTTAAATACATTTTACTTGTGTATGGTTGTGAGTAAATAAATTTCGGTATTTATAAACAAACGCCTTCAAAAATATATAAACATGGTAGAAATCGGAACTCTTGAAAAAGAGGTTTGCAGGTGTGTAGGTAGCGAGCATTACGTAATGTTGTTAAACATCTTTTTTGAGCTTTAAATACTTGTATTATATTTCGACAAAATACTATGGCAATATTTAAAACAGGACGAATCCGAATTCTTCAAAAAAATAGACACCCTTTTAAACATTAGGAAGTTCTAGGTGAGCCTAATTATTTTCACTATACGATCGGTTTCCTCCATTCAATTATTTATCCCCTAATCTCGGTCGGGGTCATTGAGCCCCGATTAATTTTGTGAGTCTCTCAACTGATAAGTAATTATTTGTTATAGCTATTTTGTTACTGGCAAATTTAGTATCACACGATGTTGTTCATTCGTGGCCGGTGTTACATTTTTATAAGTCGTCTTTGATGTCTGTTAATTTTTAATGTCAATGTTCACAATGCACAGAAGTTATGTTGCTTTAACTATTTCGGTCCTCGTCCGTTTCACTATCGGTGTTCGGATAAATTTCACCAACTGTCAACATTCCGAGTGGTCCTGTACCAATAACATACCGAGTGATATTGTCTACACTTGCTCAGCAGTTCCAAGTAACGTAAGTACTAAATTCGATACTCTTTCTTTTATTCAATTTTTTTTCTCTCTTTGAAACTCAATTTTTTTTTCACTCTTTGTTATGCCGGAGCCAGATATAGCTTCATTGGAATAATCGTTTCAATAGTCATGTAGTGTGGCGATGGACTTTATGTAACTGTACAAAGTTTTGTAGTACTTTGTGGATTTCAAGGAATAAAATTTGCAAACACTTTGAGCTATGTCTCGCTCCGGTATTGGTACTGCTTTCATTTAAAATAAAGGTGTTATTATTTTTCAACACAACGTAACAAACACTCATAGCACATGTTTGAAAGCCCTATTACTGATGTTTATTAACAATAATTTGTAAGATATATTGAATCCGATGCAAATAGCAGACGAGACAGAAAATATATACTACATTCCATTTCTATTCTTTTTTCAAATGTACATATTTAATTGTTGGATTACAAATTGAAATTTCGTGTATAATATAATATATTTAATTAGTAAGCCTTAGTATCTCGTCAGCTAGAATTAAGAAATTTGATTGCTGTAAAACGTAATATTTGAAAATGACTTTTAGTAATGTACTTACCTATCTATAAAAGTCTTTACACAAAAAATCGTATAATAACATGTGTGTGTCAAATAACACAAACAGAATATAAACTGACTATGTAAAATATCGATTTAAATGTATGAAATACCATATATTTATTATCTTCTCACTATTATAAAATAGGCTTTTGAACACTTAAAAATTTGATCTTGTTTTAGGATTTCATCATTCACCTCAAAGACTTCTACACGGAATACATCCATAGCGTCAAAATCCAAAATTGCAGAGATATACGGGTAGTACTAGATTGCCCTATACTGCAACGCCCTTCGCGGTTACAGAAGTTACACATTAAGGATTGCGATCGGTTGGAATTTATAACGTTGTCCAGCAACTCATTAGTACAGACACCGCCAGAAGTAAAGATTGAAAACGTCAGAGAGATCGTATCATTTCCAAGGAACACTTTCAAGTCGCCAAGTACTGGTACTGAGCTAAAATGTATGGGCGCAACATCATTTAAAAAGCTTCACGTGATAAATAGCAAAATTAATTCCATCAATACAAGAGCTATTTATAATGTAAGTGGCGTTAAAAGTGTGGAATTTGAAAATGTAACTATTGCTGACATACAAACTCAGGGTTTGGATGTTATTATGGAAAACAATAATACATTATTTTCGATTATAAACAGCAAAATCGAGAATTTAAATTTTAAAGCTTTGACGGTACAAGGCGTTACAGTAAAAATTACCAACAATGTATTCGGTGAAGTAACAGCAAATGTAATAAACATCACATCGGATAATTTGTTAATAGTCAGCAACACTTTTAAAGAAATCTACGCCAATGGAATAGCAACCAATTCTATAAACACCGACATATCTCAGAACGTAATGGAATCTGTTAAAACGAATGCACTGGCAAAAGTCAAATGTTCAAGGAAACGGTCGAACAAAAAGCATATGAAATTCATAAGAAACGTATTCGAAAAAGTTGAACCGTATTCGCTTTATTTTGATCATGCGAGTTGCACATCTGCGGGTACACAAATAATATACCGTGAAAATAAAGTAAACTGCGGATGTCGCAACATTGCTTTCCTGAATTCGGCAATAAATAACGAACAGAACAATCTCATTTTAAATGTAACGAATAATAACACTTGTTTGGTTACATACTGCGTGCTACCCGTGGAAATAGTAAAACTGTTACTGGACCTCGATATGTGTCATTTGAATCTCGATCCAAAAGTAATGTGCTTACTTTATAACGATAAACAAACGAACAATAATAACAATGAAGTCACCACAGACGATGATGTAACAGAGCCGGCGCCGACGTTCTACCTGATAAGGCAGGCGGATTCTCTGCATGGGAATACCGGAGCCGCTATGACTGCGATCGACAAGGACGACCTTTTGAAAGATAGCAATTTAAATATGACTAATAGAACAACGATAAAAGTTGTTTTCGATTCATCGCGAGATTTCGTTGAGACGTTGAGAAGTACTAGTAGGACGAGGAACAGGCCGACGGAAAAACCAACGACTAAGGAAGAATACGTCAGTACCTGCGTCGGGCCGCAGTGCAGAAATGACGTTGTTTACAACAAGCAAAAGGCCTTGGATTTTTACAAATACGTCTACGCCCAGCTGCGTACCCCGAGGAAAGATAACAAAAAAAATCAAAGTTAATTGTTCTTATCGTTGGAATAAATACGTCCATACAATATTTTGTTGACTTTTTTGCCCCACAAATAGTATCACCAACAAAGTTCTACAAGTTATATGCTTACTTTTTATACAAAATGTAGTCGCTCATTAAAAATAATCTAGTGTAAATAAGTTAGTTTGAGAAAGCTTCTTTAATCGACCATTGCAACAACATTTGATAAATTCCCGTAATAGACCATATAACAAACAATTAATATAGCTTTTTTTGAACTTAAGTTTCTTAACGGGGTTTACGAAAATTACGGGTAATGCGATTTCGCAGAAATCGTCACATAACGAAATGGCCGAATCCACCACCAAAGCACAGCACTACACTGACTTTCCGATGTGCCTCAACGCACGTTTCGCTTCGACACCGAAGGAGTACAAAAGGCGGCGTTATCGCTAAAAAGCTATTTCTTCCACACAACCTTTAGGACAAGAACTAATTAGTAGGTGGCGTGTTAAGGATTAATATAATAATTATATAACCTAGAAAATAGAAGTTTAAAGTGATACATACATAAACAATAAGGACAATTAGTGTGCAACGGATTAATTTATTCTTTGAAGAGATCTGTTCCAGTTATCCTTGAGTGTAGATAAGAGTGAAACGGTGGAAGTACTAAAAAGTGAAAATAGAATAAAATTAGCCAAGAGCGTGTCAAGACAAGCATAGAAGGGTTCCGTATCTGATAACTTAGCATCTAAGTTATCAGTAATAAGCTTAAAAAACATAACGCTAAGGGCAGTGTTTTCCTTGATTATTTTTATATATGTTCATTTTCTAACTGAATAAATTTTTTAAGGCTATTCTCGAGATGTTTTATTGGTATATATACTATACTTATTAAGTTTCGCTATTTAAAAAAAAAGATCATTCTACCAATAATGAGGTATTAAATAATTCTTACAAGTTAGCATAATGGACACTGTTTTTAGCGTTCCGTAGTACTACAAGGAATCCTTATAATTTCGCTCTGTCCGTCCGTCCATCTGCCCGTAATGTGGTCCCCCCCTAGCATTTCCAAACTATTAGACAGAGACTTGAAATTTTCCATGTTGATAGAACATGCTAAAAACTCACTAGAAAAATTATTCTGAACGAAATTGTACAACAATCTATATTATTATATAAAGCTGAAGAGTTTGTTTGTTTGCTTGAACGCGCTTATCTTAGGAACTACTGGTCCGATTTGCAAAATTCTTTCAGTGTTAGATAGCCCAATTATTCAGAAAGGCTATATTATCACGGTAAGACCAATACGTGCGGAGCGCTAATGAAAAATGTTTCATAATCGGGGGGTTATTTTCCCTTTTGAGTGCTTCTCAAATTTATGCGAACGGAGGCGAGGGAAACAGCTAGTATTATTTGTTACTCGTGACATGCTTGAACATTAATCGACCCGATGTTCTTTGTGTTTTACTGTTCCAACAATCTAATAGGAACTCGAGAAGATGCTGTGACCTTTTCGAGATTACCGCAACGACCGAAACAATTTTAATAGACTTAACTGATTTTACTGTTTGGATTTATTAATTAAAAAGATTTAATGTTTTTCGCCCCCTATCTATTTCCATGTTTTACTTATGTTATTAAGTGAAGGAAGACAAGTCTTTAGGGCAGGTATTTTTTAAATGCAATACAGACGCGATTGTAATATTTTTTTAAAATCACATTGACCATTTTCCAAAATCACATCTATATGAAAGCGAAAGGTCACCTAACGTAAAATCTCGAAAACTGCGAGACGTAAAGTAATGAAATTTGGCAAGGAAGTATCTTATAGTTAGTAGATATCCGTCAAGAAAGAATTTTTGACACGGTCAGATTAAGCATACCTAAGGATCTCG
>JANCMC010033543.1:0-14917 GCA_024363005.1 Charaxes varanes
TAAAACTGATAGTGATAGTTTGGGATGTTACACAAGTTCGATTCCGATCCTGAAAGTCCGGAACTTCCGATGGATTTTACACATTCGGTTCCGATGAATTTAATCGGAAGTCATATCGGAGTTCCATGGTCATAAAGTTCGATGATATGGACACTGGCTGGCATTTAACAAGTAGATCGGACGGAGAAAAAACAATACAAAGCCTTTGATTATGAAATATTACTTTATTATTCTTCTGGAGTCACTACATTAGATTCAATGTACTATATTCTATCTCTTACGGACAGGAAGGGTATGGCGGCGTCTTCGATCGTGGACGCCGTCGGACGGACTGATCCTGGCTGGCACTAGTACGTAATATAGCGAGCAATGTTTTGCCAAAAGTTAAAAGCGATATCTATACTGCTATAATATACAAAGCTGAATTTCGTGTAGATTGCTTTTAGAGAGCTGTCTCAAAGAAGATCGCGGATTTTGTGGAATGGAACTAGTAGAGTAATAAGAAAGGAAGGGTGAAAAAAAAGAAAGACTGTAACATGACGTTAAAGATTTAAGGCATTAGACTGTGGTAAAAGTTGATTAAAAAATTAAAAACTTTTAATACAATACCATGCAGCTTAAAATGTGGAAATTAAATTATTATAAACCAACCATGCAGACATAAAGTATACCAAAAGTCACTAGCGCTTTTTAGCGCTCGTGTGATGTCCAAAATTTATACCATTGGGTAATGAGAATGATATGCAACAAAAAGGTTCGGAGAAGCGTCCGTCCGTTTCGTCCCATTGACTCACTGCTCGTTGTTTAATAATAACTCAGTTTCCTCTAACAGGCCATTTTAAGTTTTGCGTTATTTGTATAAACAGCACACTTTAAAAAATGAAGAGTTGTTGTATTTTTTTATATGCATCACAAAGGGTAAATGGCCAGGCGGTTCACCTCATTGACTACCGACGCCCATGGATAACTGATATTTATATACCTATTTATTTATTTACATACTTCCAGTAGTTTCTACCCGCAAGTTTATCCAAGTTGTTTACTTCGACTTTCTTACAAACTTTCTCTAAAGGGTGATCGATCCACTTGAAATTTTATTTTGCGACAAAAAGTAGACTTTGTAAAGAAATAGTATCTTGCACTCTGGAGAAGGCTCCGAGGTACAATCTATCTCTATTCAGAAATTCTTTAAAATTAGTTCAGAGACGGGTGCAAAAAGTAAGTCCTCTCAAATCACTCTGTTTATTGGTGAAAACCGCATTAAAATCCGTTGCGTAGTTTTTAAGTTCTAAGCGTATGGGAATTGCAAGAGACTATATATACGCGACACTAGGTAAAGATAAGAAATTAGGAAGGAGAAAGGAAGTAAGGATTTTTTTAATTAGCATATTGTCTCCCACTGCTGGGCAAAGACCTTCCCCTTATTGATCAATCTTCTCCTTTCCTGGGCCAATCTTATCCACAACTTCCCGCAAATAAATCGTCGCGCCACGCAATTATAGGTTAAAGAATTGTATTTCAATCGGATTATAGTCTCAATAGCTCAACGATATAAGAATATGGACTGAAATCTGCAAGGCACCCGGTTAAAACCCCACCGTCGTTGGGGTATTGTCGTACTCACTCCTAATACAAGCTTTTACTTTAAGCTTAATAGGAGGGGAAAAGAGAATATTAAACATACCTGAAAAGTATTCCTAATATTCTTTTTAAATAAAAAATCAAAAATTGACATATAGCTCTCCACTGAGTTTTACACTCCGCGGCCTAGTTCATTCGTAGATTTGCGGTAGATACAGGGTTTGTTACGTAACGCACTTTCACCGTGCGTTAAGCGTAGTGAGAGTCCATGCCCTGAGATCGCTCATTACTGCACAGATTACTGCGCTAAGTTGGGAAATCGAATGTGTTACATATGCCATGGATTTCACGATTTTACCATAAAGAGAGTTATTATTCGTGTCGCAATTATATGCGATTAGGCAACCTCTGCGAATGAGAGATATGACTCTGATGATTGATATATACGTCCTACAGGCTGATGAGTTATTTTTAGGATTCAGTAGTCCTACGAGGACTTCTTATAGTTTTATTATATGCGCTCGTCCGTTTGTCCGCCCAGAAGGTGGTTCCAAAGGTGGCCCCTAAGATGTACAAACTTAGAGAGATGTAGAGACTTGAAATTTGCCATGTTGATAGGACATGCTAAAAACCCATTAGGGCATATTTTTTGAGCGAAATTGGACAAAAAATTTTGATGTTACTTAACAAAAATCTTTATCGCCCTCTTGGCCACTTAGTTTATTGAAAATTAAGGCCCGTGGGTGCTTCTGCAATCTGGTTAAAGAATGACAGATTACTAACGTTAATGAATGAAAAAGAAGAATAAAGACATTAAAGTTAAACTAAATATATAGTATTGTATTATTAACGTACGTACCACGATAATTTATTTGTTTTTATCTATATTTCTATACATTGTCATAGAGTGTAGCCACGATATAATTGTTAAGCTTTTTTTTCGTATTATATCAACGTTCAGACAAGATGTCTGTTGTTTAGTTTACCATTAAATAATTTTAACATCAATATACCTACTGTATACAACACCTGAACAATACATTGAAAGTCACTCGGACATATAGAGTTACTAGTGATGTACAACCTTTGGCAAAGGTGAGACGTGACGAGAAATAAAAATCTATGGAAACTTCGTACATGCGTTGTAATTATTTCAAGGATACCAAAAAAATGTAGTAGCGGCAACAAAGGGGCAAGCACGCAGAGGGTCCATCAGATTGACTACCGACGCCTATGGACAACTAGAAAGCTCGTGGATGTGAACCACTATATATTTAGATCGATACGACTTAGTGAAAAAAGTGTAACAATTAATAAAAATAATTCTGTAAACATTAATGTTTTATTTTGTGCAGCGGAACGTACAACAATTAAATTTGGCAAAGATGTAGTTTAACTATAAACTACTAACTATAGTAGACATCCGCTAAGAACTGACCTTTCGATAGACTCATGGAAGGAGACAAGGAGGGCTAAGGGATCTTGCGAGTTTACTTTTGCTTGCTTGCTTCAGCCCGATGACGTACACTGCTCGACATAGGCCTCCTCCATTGACTTCCACAGAGCTCTATTTTGTGATAAGGGTATCCAACGAGTTTACTTTTACACTTTTTTAAATCATTAACATGATCGGTCCTTAATCGCCCACTGCTAGGCATAGGTCTCCTTTCAACTTGCTATTGCATGGACCTTGATTTCTCCAGCCCACTCTAGGCCATCACTCCGTTATTGTCCTAGACCACCTGCTATCACCACGCCTAGCCATATGTCCTGCCCAGTTCCATTTGAGTTCGGTTGTTTTATATAAAATTAAATAATTATTTTAGTAGTTATGTTGTGAATTTAATTAAAAAAATAAATGAGCTCGCGTATCAGTCAGTGGACGTAAACAAGTACGTAGTGCGGCGGCCTCTCGCGCGAGATGAGCAAGGTTTTCCGCGCAGGAACAAGGAAAACGTTTGCACAATTGTCTCCATAACCGACAGCCTTGTTGTGACACTGGCCGCCTAGTTGTAGTTGTATGCGCAATTTCGGTACACTACAAAGCATATATTTAATCAACGTCAAAAAAATGACCAAGAGTTGGACGCGCTTACATAGAAAGGTTCTGTACTTGAGAGGCGATAAAGGTATTTGTGCTTCAAAAGTTGTTGTCCTATTTGCCTCAAAATATTTTTTCCTAATGCGTTTTAACATGTCCTATCAGCATAGTTAATTTAAAGTACATACAATATACAGGTTGACTGGTGAGACATTTACGATACTCGAACACCTGATATTTGATGATCATATATGTATGATGAAAAAGTTTACATTCAATGTTAATATCAATTAACTACTACGTGAGATTAAAAGAAAGTTAAATAACTATGTACGGAACGCATATGACATACTAGCGTGAACGCACTGATGGTCCGTTTTTTCTTCACACTTTAGTCCTGGCTTAGGACAGGTAAAAATATCTATTTCACTCATTGTAATGACTTATTTATAACATTTCAGTTTATGGCTTATTCTAGCGGCACGGCCCATTATCGAAGTTTTTATACGGACCGCCTAACATCATCGGGGTTAATGTAGGATTTTTATGGTGAAACAATTTTTCAAATCGGTCCAATAATTTTAGAAACTATTCAAAAGCAAACAATCTATTAAATCTTTCTCTTTATAACACTAATTGTTTTATAGAAAATATTGAATGCAAAAATTACAAAAAAAAACTATTTTTCTACTAATTTAAAAAAGAAGGAGGTTCTCAATTCGACTGTATTTTTTTCATGTGTGTTATTTCAGAATTTTCGACTGGGTAATCAGATTTTGATGATTTTTTTTTTGGAAGCTGGTGCTTCCCTTTGGTCCCATTAAAATTTGGTCCAGTTCTAACTAGTCTATTATTTTTTAAAAGAAAGATTATATGAGAAAAAACATGTGTTTTTTTTAATTTTAATGAAATGAAATGAATGAAAGATCTAAAGAAAAAAAATAGATGACTCTTTATTATATACAAAAAATGTTATTACATTGTTTTTCTTTAATATAAAATTAATTACCAAACGATATCAGCGGATATTGATCTGAACAATGCTGAGATACAGTTTTCGAGCGGTGTTTGTGTTTTTTCCTATCAGATTCGAACTCAATCTCTGTAGCGGAACTGAGTCTGTTTTTTCTCGAACTAGCGGACCGACCATCCTTCGATATTATCTGTGTGCACCTACCATTAGCAGATTGATGTATAAATCATTTTACTGTTATGCCCACTCTTGCATTTTGACGATGTTGAGTAGCATTTTTGATTACTTTTCAATATTATCTCATCTACGATACTATTTATACGATACTTTAATAAATACAAGAGAACGCCTATTAGTCCAAATTTGGTCACAAATGTTTAGATTTCCGTACTAAAAACTTGTATAAAATTATAAACAAAAATTCTATTCTTTGTGCAACGAGATTTTAACGCTTTGACACAATCTTGAAATTACAAGTGTGTGAAAATCACGTAAATCCTTTGGCATTTGCGTGCGTGTGATTTTATTTACTTTTTACCTTTAAAAAAATGGCATTCATACATGCTCTTCTATTTTATACTAATTTTATTACTAGTAAGCTGTAATTATGTCAAATTTCATACCAAAATTTTAATGCCGAAAGTTTTAGCTTCATGTATTGAAATTGTAGATACGCCTAAAATAAAGTACAAAATTGCCTATTTCTGGTGTTTTTTTTATATTTTTAAGAGATTAAATCTAGTATATTATAATAGTAAGTCAATCAAAATGGATAATCAGTTCCAAAGGTCATAGCGGGCAAAAAGATTATACAAACGATCAAAAAGGGATCAATAACAGAGTGGGTTCTTTTTCGAGGACCAGTAGGGTGTCTGTGAGCCTTACGGTAGGGCATTTGTTCATGGGCGTCGGTAGTTACACAAGTGAACCCTCTGCCCGTTTTGCCCTTGTTATATATAAAGAAATCAATCGTTGATATACCTACCAATAGGTAGGCAGTAACAAAGCGTTCAGCTAAGTATAGAAGCATATCTGAAGATCCCATTCTCACGGCCGAGACAATATTCGCGGCCGTTTACCTGCGCTCTATGTTGCAGCGCTCGCTGCAGTGGATGTGGCATATTTATATAAGTAGAAGCTGTTTTCCGCGACTGCATCTACTTATAATTAATCTTGACCCTTAAACCTCGTTAGATAGGGCAACTATCTAATAATTCGTTCTTGGCGGATGTCTACTAATTATAACTACCTCCCTGCCAAATAGCATCTTTGTACGTCTCGCGGTTTTCAAAATTTCGTGTTAGCCGACCTTTTGTTTTTACGTATTTAGATATCTTCAATAAGCATGATTTTTAAAGTGAAAAGTATAAAAGTCTTTGGGTACGTTTGGAATTTTTCGACATGGGAAAATCCATTAAACTCGCGACACTGTTACCATTACTGACACCTCTAACCTAAGTTTTGTTTACAATGACACACACACAGAAATAACGTGACATTTCTCAAAGGTCCAAGTAAATGCTCGCCAACGTACATTATAATGTACGTTGTATAGTTATAAGAATTATAAATTAATAAAAGAAAACAATTTATTAAGAACGGAGCATACTCTTAACACCATAAGAATTGAGCAGTATACCTAACAACATTCTTATAGCGTAATTGTCAATGGGCGTCTGGGGTCACTTATGATCAGGTTTTCGTCTGTTTGCTATTTCTCATATAACATTAAATACACTTTTTTTTTTTAAATAATACCCTTGCTGACTTACGTATTTTTACTTATTTATATATTTTATTTATGTTGTTTATTTCGCAAGTATTTATTAATAAACCAAAATTTTTCATTGTCACATCTATAATTTTATAGTTCCTTGTTCAGTAACGTATCTGAGAATACGGCTGCTTTAGCTAAGTTTATTTATTTAAATATGCGTGAACTTCGTCCGCCTTTGTCTCAGAGCGCGGTCCACGTAACGTGGCCGGTTTGCTTCCTGCTCATCGTGGTCGCTTTACATTAAGTATTTTTAACGCATATTTACTTGTATTACGGAAGTTTATACGATATTTTTATTCGTAACGTCGACAAATTGTGACATGACAATATCGCCTAGTGTTGAGTGATAATGTAGTTTAGATGTTTCAACCTAAATTTGCACTCCCCTCTACTAATTAATAGAAACGCTTGCTTGTGTGTGAGCAGCCACTTCATTCTTAACTCAAACTCAACCACGGACTGTAAGCCAATGATATTGACGAGCTTGCGTGTTTGCGTCTATACACTATTTTGTAGAGATTCAACTTTGGAACGGCGTGTATTTTCGGACTGTACGCACTAACAGTATTTGCTAAAAAAATTGGCTAGAATGTAAAGATAGGCTAAACTACACATAATTAATTATTTCCCCTTATTAAAAAATAACGCAGTAGATAATTAAAATCAATGTTTAGACTTTACTGTTTACATAAAGTTGGGTTATGTTCCTAAATAATTCTAATGTAATTTATTTAAAGGAATAAAGACTAAAATAATAATTAATCTAGATTTGAAGAGATTATATTAAAATTCAGAATAGAAATTTTCAAAAAATGGTTGTATTTTCTAGACAAAAACAGTTAGAATATAAAAATTTAGTAATAAGTACGAATTAAGGAAGAAATTACAAGGTTGAATTTGTTTGTTAGTCTAACTTCTAGGTTCACAAATATTTCATTTTCCAATTTATTATAATGTACAAATATGAGAAAATAGACAAAAAAAAATTGTTGCTAAAATCTTATGTGAATAAATTATACACATCAAAAATTCCGATATTATACCATACTTTGTTAGTCCGTTTAGTAGAAGTCAGGAGGCAGGGCGTAGTTGAGTTTAAAAAAAATAAACAACCCACGTCCTAAATGAAGCCGCCTTGCTTTTTGAGAATTGACTCATAAAGTATTTTGCGCTTCGGACAAAATAAAACGCATGTACATCTTTGTACCCAAATGAGTACTAAAATGTACCGCAGTTATCGTCAGGAGTAGTAGTCCTCTTAGCTCTCACAACATAGCAAGATACATCTGAATCTTCAAAATTTCTTCCTCACAGCATATGTGGAATAACTCTCTGGTACCAGGTGCCACTTCATGAGTTTACGAACCGATACGACTTAAGCAAACAAAACGTATTTTTCAAGGCCCAGCTGCATTTCACGGGGTTTGGTAGTCACTACTTGAAGAAACACACCATCGACATCGTCATAGACAATACAACATTTAAATAGATGTACAAAATAGTTCGGTATAACGCACCCTTACAAGTGTATACAACATTTTAATTGACAAATTTATAATCAGAATATACACTAATACTTAGCTGAACCGTATCTCCTGAGTGGTGCACTACAAGCTAGTTTTCGTATAACAGTCTGGCGATATAGATAAAGCTGTCTCTTTCACGTCACAACCCTAGCTCGGACGTTGATTTTTACTACCATACGAGGGACTTTCTTTAAATCTTCAGACATTTAAAGGTTTTCTTGGTACCCGATGCGTAAATTAATGAAGAGCCGAATGTGTGGCAAATAACTTGCGGCGGACGACTCATCGCAAAAGCTCGACCGTAAAGTTGGACGACAAGATTTTACCGTAAACGTGCACTCATGGTCAATTTTGCATTCGCATATATCCTTGTTCGTACAAAACTTCGATTTACATCCTTATATCTATAGCAATAAGAGTTATAACAGAAATAAATATTATTATTCACTTAAGGAATTTACGGCCCGACTATAAAATCAAGCAGCGCTAAAGTAAGAATGTAATTAGTAACCTAACAATTAGACTTCCTCATAATATTGTGTACGGACTCTTATGTGTTGGGCGCTAGTGCCATTACAAGGTACTAAATATGTAAGACTTTCTATGTTGTAGCATGTAAATAAGAAACAAGTTAATGGTAACTTATTAGCATCCCTAGTCGGTAGTCGGTCATCTTAACTTCCCTACAGCCACATCTAAGCGGACCTTGTTACTAGATCGGGATAACCCTAGGAAGAAGAAGAAGAAGATGTGTATATTTTTTCCCGTTGCAAGACAAAGGCATTCCATTTGAATTAATCAGTTTCACACTCAAGTAAGAAAAATAAATTTGGTGCTACCTTATAGAAAGAGTCCAGTGACTTAAATACAGGTACACAAATTTAATAATTAAGACTCAATATTAAAACACTTAATGAAACTTTATAAAATACTCAACACATCTCTTAATAAAAATTGAATACAATTTATTACCTAATTTTCTTGCAACGAAAATCATTGAATTCACGTATTAAAATTCACTTTTATTATTGCAGATTTGCAGGAATAAATCTAAGTTCAAAAATCTAACAAATGTTCTTTATTCGAATTTGAAATGGCTGTGCGAATCATCAAATCGCGTGCACGATTGGCCTTGGCTATAGTTCGTAAGGCCTATGCCTTAGAAGGTTTTACTTGTCTATGAAAAGTTGCAATGTTTTTAAGGAAAATACATTTATACATAAATCTTCATGTATTTGAAATTTTATTTTTTACACAGCCAATGCCAAAAATATTAGTTTAGATAGAAATCCGATTCTTTTTTTAAATATTTGATTAAGATTTTTTAGCGTCGCGTCGTCTTTTCGTGTTACGCAAGGCGTGATATTTGAAGAAATTCGAAATTCAAATTCTGTGGATGTGCGTATGATGTCATTAAATCAATAAGGCCTTGAAAGTATTCTGTAAGGGCTAAAGATACAATGTAAACGTTCTTTGTTTAAAGAATATGATCGTATATTTTTAAAGATATTTATTTACTGTTATTGCACGAATGCTGTGCATTGCCAAGATGTTTACAGAGTGTAAGAAGAAGGGCCTTGGCTCTTCATAATATGGATTAATTACCAAAATATCCTAAAAATACAATACTTCCAAAATATTTTTATACTTATTAAGGCTTAAATATAAGAAATGATTCTCAAGGAGTAAAATAATTATAAAATTTTAACAAAAAATCCGACTTCAAATTGTCTAAACTGGACCAAAATGAATTGAAACCTCACGGGAGGCAAAAGCTTTCAAATAAAAAAGAATCATCAAAATCGGTCCTTCCAGTCAAAAGTTCCGTCAAACATTAAAAAAACTCGAAATTGGCTAAAAACAGTGATTTCAACGCGCCTGAAGTCGAAGGTTATAGCTACCTTAGGATAATTACAGGTATGTCATAATATGTTAAACCATATTTATAACAGTAAAGTGCGTTCAGTCTAAAAATGCACGCTCCTCCACTAAATTTGCTACGCTTGCTTGTGTATGTGTGCAGCGATTTTATTTTGATCTCAAACTCAACCACGTACTACAAGATCAACTAAGCGATAATAATATTGACGAGCTTGCGTGTATTGGCTCTACACAGTGTTTTGCTTGTAGAGGTGAATACTTTGGAGGGACGTGCATTTTTAGACTGTACGCACTCTAGCAACGATTCCAATCCCTAAGCCGCACCTCGGAACATGCAGCTCAGTTGCATAAAAAAAACGCGCGAAACCAAGATTTATGACGACAGATATATATTTTTTAAATTGTGCAAAAGCTGGCGTGGGCTGCTCTTTTGGATGCATACGAGTGTAAAATTTAAACACGTAAAAAGGACTGTCCGTATTTGGGACTGTGGCACAAGTTGGCCAATTATTATTTTACTTGCTTCAAACGTTGGCTTCGCTCGGGTTGATGAAATTTTTGACTCAAAAGTAGTGCTTCTCTATATCTATACGAACATATAAAGCTGAAGAGTTTGTTTCTTAGCTTGAACGCACTAATCTCAGGAACAATTGGTCCGATTTGAAAAATTCTTTCAGTGTTTAATAGCCCATTTATAGAGGAAGGCTATAGATTATAACGTATCATCGCGCTAAAAGTTTTCACCCAATTTTACGCAGGCGAAGTCGCGGGGCGACCTTTGTATATCTACCTACTCATGACAAGTTGTAATCAGTTACTATCTTCGGATTTCCGAACAGACACAACTTAGGGACCTTTAAGAAAAGAGCATACTCATTCTTCAAAGGCAACGCATCTGCGAGCCTTCTGGTGTTACAGTCCATGGGCGTCAGTAGTTTCTCTAATGAACCACCTGTTCGTTTGCGCCTTGTTATATAAAAAGATTGTGTGTAAGATTTAATGATCACTGGTTGAGTAGCTTTCAGCCCTTGCCATATCATTCTCAGTGGTTAGACTGTATTCTACAACACGCTGGAATATAAAAACCAATTTTTAATGTACTCTACATTTAAAAAAAACAATTATGCTTTCCTTATCCCTGCAGCCTTAATACCGCTAATGCGTAGGCAGATATGATCATTAAAAAATGTTTGCGTTTTATTAATTCCATAAAGATCGATCTCGTATGAAATGTGAAAACACACGATCAAACGCTTTGGACGCGTACGCTCCGTGTGTTATAATTACTAAGATTTTCTATGCTTACTTTTTTACGTGTCTTTAATTTGGAATTAAATTTTCCCAATCACTGCTTATTCTTACTGTCTTCTATACTTAAAGCTCATGCGGACAAATTCTTGTAGTACTAAGCTAAGCGAGGTTTAATTAGGGTTAAAAAGGCTAAGTTTGTGTGTGAAGATCATTTTGAAGTGATTATTAATAATTGCTGCGGAGAGCTTCACAGCGAGGTGGAAAATACAATTGAGTGAGCTGCCTTCGAAAAGCTGGAGCACTTACTTCAGTATAAAACCATATGACAACGCGTGCGTCGAGACCCACGACGTTAGGCTCCCAAGGTGGGGGTCGCCCCATGGACGCCTTTAGCCTTTCTGCGTCTGACGAGTACCTAACAAGAAGGTCCTTATCCAGGTGAGACCCTCTTCCTCCTCCCCCCCTCTTAAGGGTGACGCTATCGAGGCCAGTAGGGCCAACAGCAGAAACAACACAAAAAAATTGAAGTCGTGCCGCCTCTTTAACCAATTTGTCCTGCATACTATTATTTTGCAACAAAGCGATACTTCCATTGACGACGTGCATGCTGTAAAGCAGTTAGTGGGTCTATTTATTTCTTCTGTCTGTCTGACCGTCAATTAAAATACATATTCATAAGATCAGCCCATCTATTGTAATTAAATAAGCCCACAATTGTGTTACAATGATTGATTGCTGTGATGATTAAAATTGAATTTTAAAAAACTTTAATGAAATTGTTCCTTGAAATGTGGCGACAATGTAAAGCTAATTATTAAGTTGTATGCAATTTTTTATAAGAGCAGGTCGTGGCCTAATTAGTTGTAGGCATTTGAGTCGATCGCTAAGTTAAGTTGCTCTGGCTGCGACCGGGTGATAGATGGGTGACCCATTCTAGCACTGGATCGTGTCTGCGCGACTGACACGATCTCTGTGGAAGTCTATGGAGTCTATCTGTGTGTGATAGTCCTCTATATATTTATTTATTTATTTAAGTATCTTACATGTTTGGTTTCACTTGAACATATTTAGTACTGACTCTGCAGATAGACCCAGGTAGTTATTGACCATGTTGTTGTATGATGCGCGTTGCTTACTTCTGTAAATACAATTAAAAAAGCGTGGAATGTCTATGGATCCTCGGTTGATTGAAGTCATGGTGTTGGAAAAAGGTTTTAATACACTTTTTTCGGTCTTGCTCCCATTCTCTCAGAACGTGTAACGCTCTGCGCTCTAAAAAAGTACTTCTTCTTTATCTGCTACCACAAGACCGGTGCTCTTATAATGCATTAATATAATTCTATAATATATAATATCATATTCGGGGCCATATAAGCGCGTTGTACCAGGAGAATCTTACAACGCGTTTTCCTGTAAGGGGTCATCCATAAAACGACACACCAATTTTACGATTTCATCCTTGTCACACTTTAGAAACCCTTAGTGTGACGTCACCTTTAATATTACTTTAAAAATAAAAATAAAATAATTTAAAGAAAACGGCAAATTCAATTTTCTTTATTGAATAAAATGTTTTGATTAGAATATTTTAAATTTTGAATATATCTTCTGTGGTGTGTGTTTGGATACCTCTGTCGAACATTTTGTGACGTCACACAACGGCAATGCCATCCAAAGTTAAAGCGCAAAAGCGGGTCGGCTAAATGAACGCCCGGAGTGAAACAAAGTGTTGGCAAGTTATAAGCAGATGGAAATGGAAAAGGAATCTATTTTTTTTTTCTTTAGCCTATACTATTCAACTGCTGGGCAAAGACCTTCCCCTTTTCCAACCACACCTTCCTTTCCTGACCCAATTGAATCCATTTCTTTCCCGCAATTTATTATAAACAAAAAAATAATTTATATTCGTTAAATGAAATCGAATGGGGTTAAACAAACTCAAATCAATGCAATATTTTGAGTAACTCTTTGAGTAAAAAGGAAGTAAAGTTGTGCAATAGAATCGCAAACACATTCGAGTTATCTACTCGTAATTCAATAAACCAACCTAGCTGTTTCCCGTGACTTGGTTCGTCTAAAATTAATCTTGCCAGAGCCCATACACCTCAGTAACCGGACCCAATCAAAAATCCGTATTTAGAGGACGTTTAGTAACTGTAAACTATCTCCTTGCAATTTTTCTCTTTGTACGTCTCACTGTTTTCGAGATTTCACGATAAGTTTTTTTTTATATTTATTTAAAATTGGTTTCTACTTCTATTCCTCAGTTTCTTTGCGGCAAACGTTGCTAGAATTAGATCCTATTGTGCAGTATCTATGGTTGTCTTATGTTGTGGCTGAAATGTAGTGGCAGAAATGGATTAATAGTATAAATGTATTAGTAGTTATTGTAAGACTAGTAGTAGTATGGAGTAGTCTTCCGGCCGCTGTAAGAACTGCTTCACCTAGCGATCGACTCAAATGCTGGCCCCCAATTAAGCCACGACCCTCACGTTTTACATTCGTTACCTCCGCGTTGGCCTGTAATTAAATATGACAAATATATCTTAAATTTTGTCATAAAACCGTACATCTTATTTCCATCAATTTCATTGATATTTTCACTTCTAGACCATTCACACATGCATTTACGTTTGCGTTTAATTTGAAGATACGTTTATTTTAAACGATTGCGTTGTTTATCTTTAATTTATCACATTGGTTACATAGAGCCTCAATAGCTCAACGGTTTAAGGTATGGACTGAAATCCGCAAGGTACCCGGTTCAAACCCCACCGCCGTTGGCCCTCTTCAATTTTGCAGTGATTTCATTTACATCTTAAATTTGTCGGTTATTAATTTAATCATCACATATTTTTTTTTCACAAAAATTCTTTGAAAATGTTAAAAATATGGCTATTGCTTTGATAACATTAGAATTACAATATACACACAAAACAGTTGTGGCGATTTAGTTTTGTTTACTGGGAGTAAACTATATATTAATACGTGAAGCGTAAACTTTCGGTACCATTTTTTGAAAATTGCGCGGACGGAGGAATATGAAATTTGGCACAATTATAATTTATATAGAGAAGGGTGTGCAAATACTAATATTTTTTATAATATGCAGTGTTAACATACTAAATTATTTATATATTAATACGTGAAGCCGGCCGATTATTAGGTGGAAACAGAGCGCCGTAATTCTGAAGCTATTAAAAAAACGTGATAAATTAACTATTTCAAACGGGATCGTGCCGAATCCACACACACATCATCCGGATTTTTATAGAAATACGTTTTAAATCAGACTTTTCTTACACTTAATAAAATAAATACCCTTCCGAAGTATCAAAAGTGTTAAAACACGACTTTTATCTTTATCTGTGTGTATTTATTTTTTCAATAAGTGCTATAGCAAAGGCATAGAGTGGTTTTTACTTCAGAAAAGCGCCAGATGGTGATTAAGTGAGAGTAGAGTACAGCCATAACGTTTTGCGTTATGAGGCGTGCAATTGGAACGAATTTTGTGGTTGAGATGATGATGTAAGAAAAAGTTTAGCATACTATTTCTTTAATGTCGGTTAAAACCCCCCACTATTTTGGCAAAAATGAAATGTACAATATCGTGCTTTTTAATTATTATGTATTTATTTTATTAATTTTAGGAGTTAATGTAAAGATTGCACGCGATTAGGTCATAGTCTCCAAAAAAAGTACTGAGTTATGTTGACGACATATAACATACAACATAGCTGCGTTATAACAGCCAATCGCGCATATCACAACGACAAGACGTCACTATACAGACAGACAGTATGATAAGTGTGTATTTTTTATATATACTAGTTGATACCCGCGACTTCGACGGCATCGAACTGAATGATTCTTGTCAATTTTCAGAG
>JANCMC010033592.1:0-11865 GCA_024363005.1 Charaxes varanes
TTAATGCCTGTGTTATAGGTAACAGCCGCCTGTTATACACAAATATTTTTTTTTAGAAATATATAATTACATACATAACCTATGATATTTGAAAACCAGTGTTAGAATTTGTCACTCGTCTATTACTTGGCCGCAATAAAAGAGCTACGTTTAGTAGCGATCGACTCAAATGCCGGCCACTGATTGTGCTGATAAAGTAACTGTGCGTTAATATTGGAAGTTTAGCAAGTGTGCAAGACTGGGTCTAGCTTAGCTACGAGTAAGAACGTTTCAATGCAATCACAACAAGCAATCTCACGTTAAACGCGTGCAATAATACGTAATCTTACCCAGAACCCAATCAGGCTTGCAAATGCTCATGATTCATTATGCTCTACTGTAAAGTTGGGAATTTGGGATCACATCAATTTATGTAGGAGCTATCGATATGTAGAAAGATAATATATAGAAGAAGTATCTACTTCAAATAATATGGTTAATGCTAGTGTTACATGTGTTAAATAAAAATTTTCATTGGTTTTCACTGCATAAATATAATTTAATAATTTTTATTATCGTATAAATTGATATGTAAATCTTTCTATAGTAATTATAAAATGCCAGTTTATCGAAATTCTGCCACAAATCTAGAATTAGATTTACGTAATACATGCTTATTGACAACTAGGTACAAAATTATCGACATATTTATATTTGACGATTAGCATACATACGTTCGTCATGATATCGCTTTGATTGAAGTGGCGGTAATGCTGTCACGTCAAGTGATGGTATTGTTGTCGCGTTTCGTTCGGTTTGTGAGACTTCCCGGTGACCTAATCTAGTCATTAAAGGCCAGCAACGCATCTGCTAGCCTCCTGGCGGTGCAGACGTCCATGGACGTCGGTGATCACTTGTGTAAACCGTCTGCTCGTTTATCTCTATTTAAAAAAAGGTTATTTTTAAACTTAGTTACTAGATACTTTAAATCTTTAAGCCACAATACCTCAATTGTAGAACGAACAGACATCAATGAGTTAACTGGTTTGAATCCGACTCCTGTAGGCACTGTCGTACTTCTGACTCAAGCTTTATTTTTGACTAGCTGTAAACCGCAACTTTGTCCCCTCACGAAACCTACCCGAGGCAATTTGGGACCAAATGTCGTTCGCTACGTGCCACACAAATAAAGAGGACGGATAAAGCCGCCTGTATTACTTTAGGAGCTGTTACTTCACAATGCCCTGTCTCATATTGTGTATGCAAAGGGAACACGAAATTTGTTATTTCGAGATACTATTTCTTGTTGGCTTTGTTGGTTGTTTTTGTATTCGTTTATAAATAGTATTAAAAATATGAATAGCTTATATATTGGTAGCAATGCCATCATCTATATACTTACGTTACCATTCGAAAATTGCGCGGAGGGAGGGGTATGAAATATAACACAATTATAGTTTATATAGAGCAAGGTGTGCGAATACGAAAATATTTAAGCGCGTTCAAGCAGACAAATGGAGAAACAAACTTTTCAGCTTTATAAATTATAAGATAGATTATGGTATTTGTGCAGAATGTGTAGTGCCCATACAAGTCGTATAGGCTTAAGGGCGCAATGAATATTAATGTAAGTAAATTATTGTATTAATAGACGAATAAAAAAGAAAGATAATGGATTGTAAAAATTACATTTTGTAACTAGTTAGTCTTCAATTTCATCTATATCTAGGTAGTACAGGTGTACTGTTATATAAAACTGAAGAGTTTGATGGTTTGTTTGTTTGTTTGTTTGCTTGAATGCGCTAATCCTGGGAAGTACTGGTCTAATATGAAAAATTCCTATAGTGTTAGATAGTACTTTTAAATTGCTGTAACCCCAAATTCATAGTAGAGCGTTACAAACATGTAAATTGAAATAAAATCCTCTTTATATTATACATTTGTGTATACAATTAAATAGTCAATACGTTTACATTACTGTATACAATAATATATTAATAAAAATGCCCAAGAGCGTGTCAAGACACGCTTATATAGAAGGGTTCCGTATCTGATACGCTATGAACGTATTTGTTAAATAGCTTCAAAAGTTGTTGTCCGATTTTGTTCAAAATAATTTTTACCAATGAGTTTTTAGCATGTTCTACAAACCCTTTACGGGCAAACAGGCGAACGAACGGACAGAGCGAAATTATAAGGGTTCCTTGTAATACTACGGAACCCTAAAAAGCAGAAATGTCTTTGGAGGCAGTAAATGCATCCAATCGCATGCTTATGGATTTTTGACAACACAAACATTCAAAAAGTTTTAAGCATACTCAAAACCTATTGCTATATAAAAAAGCTATGTACACTTAAAAAGAATTGGTTAATATTCGAATGACACACATATATATATATATATATGTGGTACACTAAAAACGGAAATTTCGATAGAGGCAGGTTGAGGAAGTTTAAGAGCAAGTTTAATTTAACGCGGATCAAGTCACGGGAAACAGCTACTGCCTTTATAACTTAATTTCTGATATCTGCTTCGCGACTTTCAAGCAGATACGACAATTCCAAGACTAAAAAAATGTACACGGGTGCAATGAAATATGTCCGCGCTCACTTCATATCGGTTGAACGTGCGTGGAATTATAAATATATGTTAGAGCTTCAAATGTAAAAAAAAAGAATTCTGATACCACTATAACCCTTATAGACAGCGAAATAAAGATTAAATTAAATTAAATAAAAATAGTTTATTTATTTCCTCAGTTTACAGGACTTATTATAAGCTTATATTACGTTTAATTTTACGTTTGAAGGTTACAATACTGACATACTTAATCCTGTATCATTGTTTTATAGTTGTAAAATTTTTAATACCTTTCTGTCTGGCGTTTTAACTGGGTTTGAACGCCAGACGGAAAATGTGTGTATTTAAGACTAAGAACGTCAGCGCTCAATGCTCATTTATGTGATATTTTTACGTCGAGGGCGCTTTAGTTCAATTCTCGCCTCGAGTCTGGGTGTATTATGTATGTATTAATATATTTCTAAAAAATATATTTGTGTATAACAGGCGTCTGTTACTGGCCATAAGTTGTCTACCTTAAGAACTGACGTCCGTGTGTCCTATTGTCCTGTATATATTTATTTATTTATAGCCTACTTTATTTTAGCAAAACAATACCATTATCTAATTATATCTAACGTAAATAAAACCTTTGGTAAAAGCTAGTACTTCTTATAATGTAACAGATAAAGTATAATATAATAAATAAATAAATAAATATATACAGGACTATATGACACACGGACGTCTGTTCCTAAGGTAGACAACTTAATTCTCACCACTTTCCCTTAATCACCTCCTAAATTGGCAATGTTTGACACAATCGCCAAGAAATAAACAATAGCTTAATAAGACATTTCTACCTATAAAATGAAAAAAAACCAACATTAATAAAGTTTACCCTGCAGTCGTTTTGTTTATATCGAGCTAACAACCGACGCCTGTGTTCACTGCATAGAAATTCCTAAGGATCGCATGCTAAAAACTCATAAGGAAACTTATTTTAAGCGAAATCGTACAACAACTTTTGAAGTTATTTAACAAATATTTTTATCGCATATCAGATACGGAACCCGTCTATGTATGCGTGCCTTAACACGCTCTTGGCCACTTTTTTATTGCATTTATCGTACAGTGTAAACTCGAGACGGGAATCGAACCCACGACCCCCGGAGTGGAAGGCAAGGTTACTGCCCGCTGCGCCAACGGGCCAGTCAAAACTTAATATATAGTCTCATTAAAAAATGTAAAGCTAGTCATACTATACTACGTTTGTTTTATGGTTAAAAATTATGCTATATGCTAAACGCCAAAAAAAATATCTAAATCTGACATAAGAAATACTAAATTAGCAACACTGTTATGGTATGAATTATGCTGAATTTTTTAGATATATTTGATATATCGCCGGTCTTTGAAATCGTGCAGTGTGCACCTTTGAGGTGTAAGTTTATCTTTTCAGTACTGTAAAATAACGTTACTAGATAGGATATAAATAATCAACTTTTCTCACTTGGTATTGAGATAGCTCCTAATAGTTTAAGTTTATGGCTTCATATCCTTAAATGAGCAAAAAATGCAGCTTTAATGAATATCCCTAATGTAACAATTGAAAGTATCAATTATCTTACACATTAATTTACGATATTGGCGAATTACAATTTATATCATTTATCACCTGCGTTTTCTAATTTGCAAAAAGGAACGGCAACAACTGACGGGGATTGGATACTCACGGGGCTAATTTACTAATAACATTGAATTCGATACACCACTCGGATAAGTTCATTGAATTCAGTAAATTAATCCCCTACTCCATGACCATATTTCAACTCTATGCTATATATATATGTTATCAAAATAACATCAGTTCTTCGGTAGAAGATTTTAGATCCGCTATCTACACTGTCCGATTTTTAAATATCCGATCGCATAGATCATAGGGCGCCTTTATGAGATTACGAATATTTAGACTTAGCTCATTAAATTACTGACATGTGGAATGCGGACTCAACAACTATTATGCCAATAGTCGTGTCGGTTAACAGTCTTATTGCAAAGAGTTTCGACAACTACCATAATGCCCGAGCCAGAGATAGCTTCATTTGAAGGATCATGTAGTGTGGCCGGGTACTTTGTATAAATGCACAAAGTTTTGTGGTACTTTGTAGTCTTTAAAGACAAAATGTACAAACACTTTGAGCTATGTCTGACTGGGGCATAAAAAAACACTTGTTTGCTAATTGTATTGAGAGCCGGATACAGAATCTATTTTTAAATGTTTCGTTTTTATATAAATATATTTAAAAATGTTAATAAGATGAAAAATATGATAAAAGAAAGAATTATTATATATATGACGTTCACACCGTATCACGTTCATACCGTAAAGTCTATAATAATGAACAATATTTGACTTTGATCTTCCAATATTAGGAATTCAGGACGATTTTATCCGAAGGATCTGTGTCCGTTGGACTGGAGGTATAATAAAATTTTGCGTAACAAGCAGTGTGTCGTGGAATACAAAGGATTTATTATTTATCGACGCCCGTGGGCATCTGCACCACCAGGTGGGTCATAGATGCGTTGCCGGCCTTTAAGCAGGGGTTTAGGCCACCGGAAACTCTCACCCAATTTGGCTGCAGACTAAAACTGCAGTAGCGCTTCCTAAAAATAAAATGACTTTAAATTTCGTAATGTAAGCGGAAAAATAACTAGAAAATCACTATCATAATTTTATATGATAGCTGATTTTAACGAATAAGCATTAACCTTCAATACTATGACTAAAAACTTTGTATAGTATTATAAAAATTAACTAATGTTAATATGTATTACTTTTTACATTTATAAATCAAAATCGAAATAAAAAACACCCTTTTTCATTAAGTTGTATTTTAGAAAATTATCAAATCTCGGTACAACTCGAAAAGCGCTGGACCGTTTCAAATTCTGTTTTTGTTTCGTTTCATTCCCCTTATTTCGGAGAAGGTTTAAAAAAAAGGAAAATTAGAGAGATTATTGAAAAATACAAATTTGGTCGTTACTTTAGAATACCTAGCTCAAATAGATGACGTTCGTCTTCGTACAATACCTTTTGACTGACAGCAATACCTTGCAGTGTTACGTTATATGGAAAAGACAGAAAGGAGATTGAATTGTTTATCTGGCTAATAACGAGCAAGACAACGTCCATCGGGTTCGCTAGTTATTAAAACAGGGGATTTTATGTTAATGATTATTAAAAATCCAAAATACTTAAATAGCTGTTTTTATACTAATAAATAAATACTAATACTTAAATATATATTTCATTAATTTTAATTTAATTAATATTGATTTACATTACATATTTTTTTTAAAGTTCTTATGAAGTGCTATAAAATATATTTCTATTATTTTTTAAAATAACTTGAATAACTTGAATAGAAGAAAATGTTAGTAATATGTCACTTAGGTATATTAAAGATATTCATAATTGTTTGAGACTTATTATTAGCGTGATTCTAATAACTTTTATAATTCGACTTCATCTCTGACGTATACATGAATATTATACTAAATTTAAGGCAAAATGTGAGCATTTTAGTTCTTACTTTTAGTATTGACTCGAATAACGTCGAACATTTTCTATATATCATTCATTTTAGGAATTGAATTGGAGCGAAATCAACTAAAACTTCAATTTAAATAATATATATACGAAAATAATAGTGTCGTTAAGATATGTCGGTAAAATGACGCTTTCGGCAAAATACGTCGACAACTAGATGACGGCAAGTCTGTTACGTTATGCCAACATATAACTCAGTTTTGATTGGCTCTTTCATTTACTACTGTTATTCCTATTGGTCGTTTTAAACTTTGAATGTCGTAGAAAACACACATTGTCGGCCATTTGTATGAAGTTGTATAGTAGTGTCGGCAAAGCTTTTTTTCCTCATAATGTATTTGATGCTTGGCTTTAAATGTTCCGTTTTGCGATAATTCTTCAGTATTGAGGGTCAATTTATATAAAAAAAATATAATTTTGACATTGTTTTGGTAAGTGTGTGAAACGTGCAAGAAATTAAGAATATTATGAAGTGAAAAATTTTAAAATTTAAATATTCATTTAATTGTTATCACTAGAGTGCATAGTACGATGAAGGTCTATACTAAGCGTCGATTTGAGTATACCAGCAATAGTTTTAGTACTATTTCAGAAATAATTTGTTTTAATCCATTATTCAAGCTTAATAAGAGTTTTTTACGTTAATTGATCCGTTGTTCTAAGAGGAGAATTTGAGACATTTCTTTGGTAAATTATGTGCAATGAAATATTGGCGGGAATTCGTCCTTAATGATATAAATGTTGAAACTCATATTTTAGTGTAGAAGTGTTTTTAGGTGAATTAAGTAACAATGACGACCGTCGAAGAAGGAGAATCTACATCTACGGAGGAAGTCCCGCCGGGAAATCCAGATGAGCTTACTAAAAACCCTACAGCCTTAAAAGGTAAACAAGTTTATAACCTAACATGAATATCGTAATACAATTTTACAGATAATTTGATCTGAACGACTTTATGACGTTTCTAATTGTTTTATTGGATAATGTGTATCTTTATTTACATGTAAGTCATTAAATTTCAGAAGCACATGAGCAAATGGCTACATTAGATGTCCATGTTTGTGGACAATGTCATTCAGCATTTCATTTTGTTGAAGAATTCAAGGAGCATAAGGATAGTAGCTCGTGTACTGGAAAGTCTCCTGTGAGAGATAGTGTAAGTTTTATTGAGTTTTTATTTAAATTTAAAAATTTGTTTCCAGAAACTGTAAACCTTTTAATTGAGAAGGAAAGCATTGTGAATTTTAACAACCTGTAGCTTATTTTATAGCTGACGCTAATAGTGTTCAGTTCTTTAAATTAAAAGAAATATATATATTAAAAAATTATTTGAGGCAGTGTTCCATTTAGGCGATTTTCTTTTAATTTTTTTTACTTAAATGAATAATAGATATTAGGTTCCATTCGGCTCAATTCTCTAGGATTGTGGAGGAATAGGGGTTCAATCTGCATCTTTTACTGTTAGTATCACAAGGAGTGTTGCAAGGAATTATTTTAACTAATACTGGCAGCTGTATTCCATTACAGGATGTCTCGCCAGTACTTAAAATTTAACCCTCATCGCCTCTATGTCCTGAAGTCCACAACTGTGCCATTCTCTAAAAATTTCTTACCTCGCACAATTTCTTTGTGGGGACCATTACAAGCTTTGATATTTTCAATATGATATGACTTTGGTACTTACAAGAAAAGAGCATACTCATTCCTCAAATGTCGGCAAAGCATCTGTGAGCCTTTTGGTGTTGCAGTTGTCTATGGGCATTGGTAGTTACTACAGTGAAGGCTGCCTGCTCGTTTTGTTCCTTGTTACATAAAAAGAAAGATTAATGTTTATTTAAGTGTATTGAAAATAAAACATACAGTAGCTAATTTTGCTATGGATTGAACTCATTTTATTATAAACAGTAGTGCTAGACCTCAGTGATGATGTGTTATAATTAGACTATGTATTATTTTATTTTGTTCATCACAGAATGAAGGTAAAGCACAAGTATGGGCGTTTCTACTATGGAAATGTTCATCAGTGCGTGACGGCTCCACATCCAATGCAGATAACAGCTGGAAGTTATATCAGCAATGGTGTAGAATGCCTGAAGCTCAAAGAACAGCATGGATCACTGCTGGGTCAAATGTGCAGGCCCTATCCAAATTTGCACACGCGAAAGTTGTAAGTTTGTTTTCATTTACATTAATGAGTATTAGAATAAAAAGAATGTACATTTGTGGTGATCCATAAATAATGTCACACATTAAAGTTAGGTCACCACCAAAATGTGACATTGTGTCACAACAGGGGATGGCACCTTAAAAAAAAAGCATACTCATTTGCGAGCTCTCTGGTTTTGCAGTTGTCCATGGGCGGCGGGAGTCACTTATGTAAATGCCGAGTGCTCATTTGCCATTTGTTATATAAAAAAATTTAAATTATTTATATAGACCTGCTACATAGAATAATTAAAAAGAACTGAAGTTTTCTTGATTGTTACACCAAGGAGGTGGTTTCGAAAATGTTACAACCTGTGACTGTAATGGGGGAGGAGCCAATAAATTGTAACAAATGGATGACCTCTTTGTTATATATTTAGAAAGAAGAAAAAAGAAAGAAAGATTTATTTGACTTATATATTATATACTAATAACATTATAACTTATTTAACAATACTTTGACTAGACTATGAATAATATATAGGGTCCCAAAAGGGCATGACTTCTCAGTGAAGTTTGGAAGTGGGTATGTATGTACCCACTTCCAGCGCTGATTTTCAGAAATCACTTTTATCTGTTGCTTTTTGTCAACACCAAACAAAAAGTTCTTTTTCTGAACGCTCTCGACAATTTGATGGTACCTATAAGTAAATATATTTTTTATGACTATTCGTTTATAGCTTTTAAATTTTTTTATGTGCTTAAAGATGATTTCAGAACATTTTTCTGGCCATCGTTTCAAATCGAATAAGTTATCGCACGTATCTTTACGAGCTTTATCTCGTATGTAACATCATTTTCGACTTATCGATTATAATATTTTAATTAAACTTTTCCTAAACTAAAAAGTCTTAGCAATTTGTCAATATAAAAATCTTAACAATAACCTAAAAACCATGAAAGCTAAAAAATTTGAGAACCAAACGCCAATGTCATCTATAGTTGACCGATAGTGATGTGTACATTAAACATAGGTGAAAGCAGAAGAATATTTAAAACGTATTAATTCGATAGTAATTTTTTTAAATATACTTTCACCAATAAAATTAATTACTCGTGCGAAATATAGGGATGCAACATCATTCTAAAACATCGTTGTTCTGGTTACATGCATCTATTTAATTTAAAATACAAATGTAATACAAATAAGCAGTACTTATTTATGAAGAAAACTATATAAGCACATTGAAGCGACGAGATTGTGATGTAGTCGGTTAGATCATAAATAAAGAAAGCGTGAACGATATGGATGCTTTTCACTTTGAAAACTGATGTATGGTCTTACCAAACATCGATGTTGACATCGATGTATCGTTTGCATCCCTAGCGCCGTGGTCAAGACGAGACAATGACGTCACAAGAAGAAAAAAGTGCGGAATACATGAACGATGACGAATTTATTGGAATTTTGGAAGGTGCCGACGAGGGCGACAGTTTAGTAAATGACTTATTATTGGAAGAAGATTCAGGCGTAAGTAATATTCTTGATTGCTTAATTGAGATGAGTTTATTTCTTAATTCGTTAAGTAATTTTACAACCCCAATGAAGTACTGCTGTTCAAAAATAGTTTGCGTATGCAGTTGTAGAGATAGCTTTAAAGCCCTATTAATACCGCAATCGGTTTAATTAATTATTATGAAAGTACCTAAAGAACAGTAAGATAGACAAAGAGATGAATTACACATATTTTTTTTTTATAAATATTGATTAATGGTTAATGAAAAGGCATATAGTTAAAAGGCACGCAACGCATCTGCCAGGCTTTCGTCAGTAGTAAGTCTAGTAAACAGTCTGCCAGTTAGCCTCTTGTTAAATACATATTTAAAAAAAACTGGTTATACAATTTTGAAAAGAAATATTAGTAAATCAATTGATTATATGGTTTTTCAGGAAGATAGCAGCTCTCATCAACAATCGACTAGACCTTCGACAACGCAGCATAACCGTGACAGAAATCAAGAACCAAACCCATCGTTTCAATGGACTAGGGGGTCAGCTACACCCATCGAAATTCCAGCCTTCGATAACTCTAATTCTGGCTTTAATTTAGAGCTACCGACAGACGTGACAGAAATTGACGTGTTCGAACATTTCGTGGACGGCGCGTTCGTATCTAAGATCGCCGAAACGACAAATATTTTTCACAATAACTTCGTGTCAAACGTGGATTCACGAACGTATTCTCGTTTACAAAAGTGGCACGATGTAACCCGTGCGGAAATGTACATTTTTTTGTCTGTTATGATGTTGATGACCAGATATCGGCATCTAACCATTGAACAGCATTGGTCCACCGACATATTGCTCCAGGCACCTATATTTACCACTCTGATGTCGAGGAATCGTTTTTGCTCCATATTGGGGATGCTACATTTTTCAATGGGAAGCAAGGAGACTAGTTTACAGTCGAAGATAGCGCGATGCGTAAATCATGCAAGGGAAAAGTTTAAACATTGCATAACACCCGCTAGGGATTTATTTATAGACGAAAGTATAGTGCCATTCAAAGGTACTCTGTCGAGAAAACACCATCCATTGGACAAGAGAAATGGGTTCGGTATTAAAATTTTTGTTCTGTGTGATGTACTGAGCGGTGCAATCGTCGATTTTGTTGTTAATTGCAGTGCAGCTACAGCTATCGTTGAACCTTGTTATTCGGGAGCTGGGAGAGATATTGTTGTTTCTTTATTAAAAGACTTCTTTGGCTCCAATCGGCATGTGTATATGGACGATAGGTACACAAGCCCTGCACTATTTAAATATCTCTTTGATCACGGAGTTTTTGCTTGTGGCACAGTAAAAAAGTATAAGAAAGGCATGCCCGTATTTGCAAGCGGACTTCAAAAGCATGAAATGGAGGTACAATATTCTGGGCCATTGATGGCACTAAAATGGAATGATAACGAAAACTTGTTTCTGTTGTCAACGATTCATGACAGCAGCAGGGTACTGTCAATGCGGGATGGCACAAATACTAGACTGCCTATAATGAAACCAAAAGCCCTTTTAGATTATTCGAAAAACATGGGCAGCGTCGATACCGCGGACATGCTGTTATCGTCGTTGCAGTGCATACGCACTTCCGTCAAGTGGCATAAGAGAGTATTCCTTCACATAATTGATTTGCACCTTTTAAATTCGTTCTACTGCTACAGGCAAGCAAGCGGCAAGGAAAACTTGAAATTTGCCCAATTCCAGCTATCCGTCGTGCGACAATTGATTGGACGCTACCACAGTCCTGCTGTTATGGAACGACCCATGACATTTATAAAGAGCAGCAGCGAGAATCCCATTCGAATATTGCCGAGAGATGCAGTAAAACATATGCCGTCTCGTATGGAAAGGTACCAAAGGTGCAAACAGTGCGCCACCAAAAAAGAACGAAGACACACTCGATTTACGTGTAAAATTTGCAACGTTTACTTGGATTATACGATAACTGCCACTAAGTTCTACAGCTGCCATAGTCCTACCAAATTACATTTCATATTCTGGCCCTCCATT
>JANCMC010033613.1:0-96168 GCA_024363005.1 Charaxes varanes
GGCCTCGATAGCTCAACAGTATAAGGTAGGCACTGAAATCCGCAAGCGACCCGGTTCAAATCCCACCGCCGTTGAAGTATTGTCGCACAAACTCCTAATATAAGCTTTAAATTTAAGCTTAGTAGGAGGGGAAAAGGGAATACTAGACATACCTAAAAAGTATTCCTAATATTTTTAAAAAAAAGTTTGTGTCGTCAAAATAATATTATTTACTAATTTAAAACGTTTTTTTTTCGGTATTTACATCAGAAAATTTTTCCTTGGTATTGGTTTTATGTAAATAAATATAACATGAACTACCACGTGAGTAAATATTAGATCTAACAGCAATTAGGAAAAACAGTAAACCAGTATAGGAAAAACGAGGTTTATTGGCAAAGAGTCATTTTTTTGCCATTTGTATAGGATTTGAGTCACGACATATTCTTCCTTTTAACAATAATAGGTACTAATATACGAAGCTGTAGAGTTTGTTTGATTGTTTACTTGAACACGCTAATCTCAGAAACTACTGGCCCGATTTGAAAAATTCTTTCAGTGTTAGATAGCCCATCTATCGAGGAAGGCTATGTCCCTATAGGCTACATACCATCACGCTAAAATTTTTCACCTTATTTTACGCGGACGAATTCGCGGGTAACAACTAGTTTTACTACAATATAGCGTTAAAACGTAGTCATGATAACCGTATATTTATTTTTCGATCAGATTGAATATCGATACCAGCCGGCGATCTTTATAGGTAACATGGAAATATATTAAACTCGTTTTCATAAGAACTACATTTTTAAAAGAGTGACTAACGAGTTTCTACCTAATTCTTCTTGTGGCTTGACTTTTCTCAGCCAGTGGTAGCTTTTAAAATATTTGTCGATACAAAAGAGTCTGTAAAAGTCTACTTGAATAAAACATCTTTAGATTTGATTTCATCTGACTAATCTTAAATAATTTCTGGGTTTCGGTGTTAAATATATTATTTATACCAGGGGTGGCCAACTTGATTAGACCCGAGATCCACTATTACGGGCGAATCCCTGTGCGATATACCAATTATATTTTTCTTGAAATCTTAAATGAAACAGCATAGTTCCGTATTCAATTACTACGCCGGGTCAGCTAACCACAACGTCGTCGGATCAATAAGATCGTCCATAAAGAATGCAAGACGTCCGTATTACCTGTAACATACGATTATAGCCTTCTTGAATATTGCCAAATATATTACGTAAAACATTTTATAGACATTGTCTTAGCGTCTTCATATATTAACATCGCGATCAACCAACTGTTGAGTGATCTTATAATCCAATATTACCTGTGTAGCCTACCGCTACATAACGAAATGGCGATGATGTCGTGTGCAAAGATACACCAAAGCAAATTAGATGGCGCTGTACGAGCAGGTCAAAGGACGCGGTACAAACGTTGTCGCGTATCTTATAAAATCTAACTCATGCTAGTGAAGTTTCTACCTGAACGCGCGAATGTCGAACAAAGGTCCGTGCATTATTGAAAAAAAACCTATTCTCTCTGGATTAGCGTTGACAATGGACCACAACGCTTCGAAATTTGAAGTTCAAATTTCTATATGTATCAGACTATTAAAATATAGGCAGCATTTGAATTGACTAGATGTTTTATTACGCCAGTAAAAAAATTCGAATATTGTAATATTATACTTGAATTTTTGAAATAGGTTGTTATCATAGCTACAATATTTAAACTATATGGTAGCTACGATAACAATATTATTATGAAAAGTGCTTACTAATATATGAAAAAAGCTTATTGTAAAGAAGATTGTTTCATACATAGTATCATGCAAAACAATGTTATTTTTATGACATGACATTAAATATTTATATGTAACTCGTTATGAACGCATGTTAATCGTAATCTGCATCCTGCGTAGATATCATTCATCATAAAGTGAACTCTGAAAGCTTGTTTATGTATAGTCTGTTGCTATTTAAATGAGTTATATGAACAATAAATAACATATTTAATGAAACAGTACCTATAAATATAATTAAAATGGAAGTATTTCATTATTATTCTTACTAAAGGTTGGGCACATAGTGGGTTATAAAGCCACTGATATTTTTTTATAAGCATACTAGAATATTGAACGTATCATATAATAGACAATAAGTACAACAAAGATACTTTACCTATTAGATACTTTAAATATGTTAAAGAAGGTTCAGTTTACAACCATTAAAAGAAGAACAAACTTTAAAAAAAATACCTCTATAATACAAGTTCATCTATTGTAAATTCATAGACCTTTATCAAAATGTTCAGTTGTTGGTGATACCTCCAACGTAAGCATTATAACAATATAAAACCTTTTTCATTTAAAAATAGCTACAAAGGAATTTGAAACTTATTGCAGCAGCTTAGAGTCTAAAAAGAATATAAGATATTTTATCAATGGCAGATATACGCTTGAGAATTTTATAAAAGGTTCCTTTTAGTATAAAGAATGAATTATCAAAACTCGACCATCTTCACATTATGCAGCTTGTACTAATATTTGAAATTCGAAGCTTTAATCATTTGGAAGTTAAATTATTAAATTCTACGAAATGTCAACAGCACAGCGGTTGTTGTTAACAGATGTGGATTATATTTTTAATCCAGCTTAAAAGAAAATCCTTCAACGTGAAACGAAATCTAGAAAGCAAAATTCATCTTTTGTAAGCGTTTCGAGAATTGGCTTACTTACTTAATATTTCAATACTTAAAAAACACTAAATATTTTATTTCGTTTAGTGTTTGCATCTTTGTCTCACTCAATGATGACCATCATTATAGGAAGCTACAATTTGATATTAAGGTAGGAGATAACAGTACCAGAGTTTATAGAGAAAAAGTTTAAAGTGCAATAATTTTTTGACTTTAAAAAATATGGCTTGAACATTTTAAGTCTTAATATTTGTTTCAGTTGATAGGTTTTAAAGCTTTCGGTACTCATCTCCTTGTTTTTTTTTTTTTTAATAAAATATCATAACAGTAAAAGATTTGTGCTGGAAAAATATTTTTAATGTTTGTTTTCTATTTACTTAAGCGATAATCATAAAAATTAAGTAACATAATTCACCATTTTCGTTTAAATTTTCTATATTTTTTAAAAATATTTTATCTTTTAAATATGATAGTCGCGATGTATTAAAGATAACATGTATTATTACATGAAAAGTAATACCTTATTATAATTTAAACAGTTTTCGATTTTCATTATTGTAAGGAAATAAATAATTTGGGAATATAATAAACACATCAATAAAACGAAACCAGTACCTATATTGATTTAAATCGTTCGAAATTAACACGTTAAAGTTCCATGGTTGTAGGAAATAGATGCTCAACGACTAGTGCGTAATCGCTGGAGCTGTCAAAACCGCGGCTTTGGCGCGTAAATCAAGTGATATTGCGGCGCGGCCATGTTGACAAATGGCGTACCATGAAGCTACGATATTTTTTATCTTGATTACAAACGTTACTTCTATTATCTACAGTTAAATTAGTGAGCAGGTATTAGTGTCAACATCTTGCAGCTGTAGATATTTTATATTTTGGGAACATTTAAATTCTATTAGTAATATTATACAGATCAGCCTATACATGTGTATATACATAATATATTTAAGTGTCGTCATAGATTCATCTACGCATATGCAGTCAAAATATTAATATTTTGTTGCTTAAATTTTTTTTTGTGTTTTTAGTTTTTATAGATAAGTCTATAAATCTCTCCGTCCCATAAAAGTGTTATTAATTAAATTGTAATAACAGGTATGTTAAAGAACCATATCCAAATTTTCATACACCTGTTTGTGGCGTCTGTAGTTATTACGAAATTATTTAAATTTGATTTTTAATTTATAGTTTAATTCAATGTGTGTGTTTCTGTATTTAAATATGCGTTATGGAAAACTCACAATAAATTCATCTAAATTATCTCTCCTAAACTTTTGGAGACTGGCTTATGCAGCGATCAGGTTTAAACTACTTTATTATATTTTTAACAAACTTCATAATATCTATGGTCATAATCTTTTTCTGAATTGAATTTGGACTGCTATATGGTGTTAAATGAAAGTCAAAAATAATATGAAAAGCTTCGGTAAGAGAAGGAGAAATGTAGATATAGAGTTTTAGTGAAAATAATAACAAAATTATACTAAACAATCAAATAGAGAGGCAGAGCGTAGTAAAAGCATAGATTCTAAAAAGTAGAAACAGTACAAACTATTCATAATTAAAGTGTCAAATGAACACCTATATTTTCTTTACTACTCGAAATGAATGAATAAGATAAATTGCAATTGGTATTTCAAAAAAACTGACGATCCCATGTATCTTAAAAAAAAATGCAAATCCCATTTCACGAAATTGTCCCACTATTAGAATCAGAACTAAAACAGTGTCGAGAACACGCAGATGAGGTTTGTGAAGACTTTAATAAGTAATTATGTTGAATCATTAAAATAAAAACTTTTTACGTTGCATAACGCCATCCACCTGACCTTTAAATAAAAAAATTTGCATTTCCATAAAATAATGTCCCAAAAAACCAATCCGGTGGGTCTAGTATGTTATTTATGACTGTAATTCGACATGGGTGTAAAAGAGCTATGTTTTCGTACGTCTGCATTCATCTCAATGAAAGTTGCTAGATTCGATTTCTATGTACTAACGTCACTAATTTCAGCATACAGATTACACATAGACAGCTTTCTCAATAACCTGAAAATAATATTGATATATATGTATATCTATGTATGTATATAATAATAAATCGTCGTTCGTTAGTGTCCCAAAAACTCGAAAATAGCTGGACCGCTATAAATTCTGTTGGTTTTGATCATTTCCCCTTATTTCAGGAATATTTACAACAATATCAAAATGAAACGTCAAATCGATCTTAACGAGTGTCCATGTAAACAAATGAGAAAGTTCGGACGAGAACGAAGGATAGAGGAGCTCCAGGCTTAACCTTCTTGATTATTTTTTGTCTAAATCCATAGAACTTTTCTGTATATTAATGTAAAATACACATAAGTTTAAATTTATCACTTTGGCACGTACGTCTATAAAACAATTTTTTATATCTTCAAAGCTACTAGTTTCTGTATACCTCTAATTTAATGGGGTGTTAGTATACACCTTCCCTTCCCTCCAATTCGATGTACAGTCGAACAAATTTTGCAACATAGTCAAAGGCGTATAATCCGAAATTTTAAAAATACGCATAAATAATATGCTCCTTACGAACTCAGTATTAACATTTAAATGTAATTTTACTTGTTTTTATAATTAATTGAGTCGGCGCAAAATTCTTAGCATAGCGAGAAGGTGCCGGGAGTTCGAAATTCGAATAAGTTCGACGAGCATACCGTCAACCCTCCCCATCTACCTTTATATTCTTAGACTCCATCCCCTTTCCCTTACTCCTGTCTTTCTAATTAGAGATAGCGTCATGCTTGTAGCTGAATTGGGCCGGCGCGTCCGGGTAGCTGTACATCTTGCTCACATGAGATCGCGAAGTGGCGGCAATGCTGTCACGTCTAGTGATGGTATTGTTGTCGCGTTTCGTTCGGTTTGTGAGACTTGCCGGTGGAGCTACTTCGCAATTTTGACATTTGAGACTAAAGTTAACTAATATGGATTGAAGGCAGAATAAACTTTACACGAGTAGACTAGGTGTGTCTTGACTTATAGAAGACATTACATTAATCTATACTAATATACTTCTCATCATAAGAATCGAAACAACTCGCAAGTTTATGTTTTGTAAGGTTTATCAGAAAAAATGTGTATATTTAGGAATATATGTAAAAAAAACTGAAGTGTTTCGAAGTATATATAAAGCTGAAGAGTTTGTTTATTTTTTTGAACGCGCTAATCTCAAGAAATACGGATCCGATTTGAATAGTTCTTTCAGTGTTTCAGATAGCTTTCAGATAGCCCATTTATCGAGAAATGCTAGTTCCTTAAAAATTATGCTCTACCTCTCTGAACTACAAAATACACAAGGTTCTTAGACTAAAACTGAGCTTTCATATGCCACATTTGTATGCTGTCAAATGTGTCGCCTTTATGACAAATGTGTCAATGTATAGTCGACCAAAAAATTGGTTCGCCACGCTAAGGTCGAATGTCGTTTGCACGTCAATTGGAAAAAGGCTTATTTTTGCTTGTTATGCATTACGTTAATTTCTAACAATAACCCCTAGCAAAATTTTCTTTAACTAGGAGCTGTCATCCAAAATGGTGAAGCACTTTCTAGGTCGATTATATCGATATAGGCTCAAAAGTCATCCGAAACGCTGCCATATGTTGATCTTTAAAGCTTATCTGCAAGGTTCAAATCCCGATCTGAAGTTTTTAATTTAAGGGGTGACCAACACTCACCTTCACTGCCAGTGTTACTTTCCTTGTTCAGCCAGATCGGGTCTGTTTCTCATCCTCTGATGATATCCTTCTCAATAAAGATCTCATAAGAGTTCCTGCCAAACTGTTGTCTACAAGGTTGGGTTAGGATGTAAATTGATAACGTGGGTAGATAGAATTTCCACACTGTATTAATTCTACAATAGTTAATCCGAATGTGCTGCTAATTTAGTAACACTACATCCAATCTCAGGCGGGTCTTAACCTAAGGACCTAGCACAAACATTCTCGATAGTTTTACTTACTTTAACGTTCGAAATCGAACGACAAAGGTAATAAAACCTATTTCTGAAAAAAATTAAAATTATACGCAGATTCAAATATCCATTGAATATAAAGAAAGCAATTACCAGGGCTCTTTTTATGAGGGCAAGCGGGGGTACTCAGTGCCCACAAAGAAAATTGTGAAAATGACGAAAAATTGCCATAAAATCGAAAAAAAAAAAAATAATTTAAAATAAATATGGACGCGTAGAACCCTATCAACCCTATCCAATAGAAGTGATACATTTTTTTTTAAATCAACACAATTATCACTATTAATATCACAACTAAAATAATAAATAACGTTTCAAATTTATATCATTGCTTATAGAAATTGATGTTTTTTTTATTGCATCACTGTAAATATTTGCATCCTGGTATTGTTGTCGCGTTTGTTAGAGTTGTAGGAGTTCCCGATGATCCCAACCCCTCCTTAAGGTCAGCAACGCATCAGCGAGCGTCCTGGTGATGCAGATTTACTTGGGCATAGGTAGTCAATTAGGTTAATCGCCAAAAACCTTAACCTTATCTTTGTAATCGCTCCAAAATCATCCTCTTGAAATACCAGTATAACCTATGGTAACCAAGTAGGAAATTGTCAAATATATACACGCACGCTGTTTGTTTCCACTACTTACTCGGACTAAGAAGGAATTTGGATCAGCGACATCTATCGTATTAACTTACACAATTACAAATAAATGTTAATTATGTAAATTTTACAGGACTTCAGAACCCCTTCTGGTATTATTTTAAACTTTATAGCTTAACGCTTGAAGATCCCTTTTTATCTCCTGATCTTCACAAATAGACGAACGAATAGACAATCGGACAACGAAATGATCGTACAAAGCTTACTTTCTTCCTTTGAAGGTACGGAACCCTAAAAACGCTCGTGGTGTCTCTCTTTGCAATGTTCGCGAAGGCTCACATCGCAACTCATGCCGTTTACAGTTTTTGAGCCGTCTTAGGCCTCATTTATGAACAAGCGGGGCGTCGCCTGTGGTGGCGCTGCCCGCACCGAATTCAAACATATGACTAGTGTTGGCAGTGAATGGAATTTATAGGCTCAGGGCCGGAAAATCATCGTACTTTGAAAAAAATTATAGTAGCAGATGTCCATGGGTGTCGGTAGTCACTTTGGAGATGAACCGCCTGCCTGTTTGTGCCTTGTGATGTAAAAAAGTGATTTAAATAAAATTAGTTTATACTTTTTTCTAACAGGCAGGTGGTACAGGCAGTTTATGTAAGTGATTGCGGAAGCCCACGGACAACTGAATTGCCAAAAGACTCGCAGATGCGTTGCTAGTCATTGAATAAAGTGGCCAAGAGCGTGCTAAACACGTGATAAATATATTTGTTAAATAACTTCAAAAGTTGTAGTTCAATCTCGTTCAAAATAATTTTCTTATTGAGTTTTTACTGTATACATGGAATATTTCAAATCTCTACATCTAATCGCATGGAAATCCTAGGGGGTGTTTTCTCTATAAATCTCTCTTTTTTATTCCCTTTTATTTAATCTCTATCTTGTGAAAACCGCAAACAGGCAAGCTCGTCAACATCAATAGCTTACAGTGCGTAGTTAAGTTAGAGTTAACAATAAAAACGCTGCACACACACAAGGCAGCGTTGCAATTATTTTTTTTTGTATTATAAATTAATTAGTTTTTTTTTTTTTTTTGTATATAAAGTAAGCACAAGATACGTACCTACGTTATAAAATTACAATCTAGCTTAATAGCTAACAAGTAATTTAATTCTCACTTATGCTAATATATCATTTGATGACTACGAATGTGATAAATAAATTAGAGGAGGGGCGTGCATTTTTAGACTGAAACAACACAATTAGAAAGTTTTGTTTTAAATTTTCAGTTATCAAAGTCATGTAATGCAAAGGTAATAAATAAATATTATAAATTTGGGGTTTTTTATTTATTTATAATGGGATCCGAAATCGCTGATCACTATCATTTTAATTATGTATTGATTTCAGTGTAAAGGAAATTATTGTAGCTCACAGGTTAGTACGGAAACTGAAATAGTCTTATAACTATTTAATGGACCTTTTAGTTTGCTTATACAATAAGTACATATTGTTATATCCGTACGGTAAGAGTGTTTCCAAAGGTTTATCCCGAAAGGAGTACGTAAAAAAACTGCCCTATATAATTGTACATGTAAATCCTGTTTTCGTAATTTAAATAAATTAATAAATAGTAAACCTACTCCTATACAATTTAATTATAACTATACATCGAAGTATATGCATTTGCAAATGCATAAAACACTATTTTTACAGCAGTGTTGCATATTTTAGTATATTTTTATTAATGGTGCGTATTTCAGTAAATATTTAATCTCTCTCTCTCATTGCATCTAGAGAGACAAACGGACGAACAACGAAGTGATCTTATAAGGATTCCGTTTTTCCTTTGGAGTGCATATATAATCGGATGTCTAATTATAAGGTACTGCGAAAAAGTGATAGATAAGTCATGCAACTAGAGGATAGAAAAAGGTAAAGGCTTGGATTGCTTGAAATGCTTTTAATTCGGCATAGTGTAAACGGTCTATTATGTTTTTTTTTTTAATTCTTTTGGGTTTGTTTTTTAAATGAATGCATTCGGCATCTTTAAACAACTACCAGATCGCTGTAACCTTCTACTTTTTCAGTGTTCAGGCAGCATGTCATCAGCTATAGTAAGTATTCCCTGAAAGCAATAATAGTTATAACACTGTCTAGAACTGGTTAGAAGAACAGTAATATTTTTATTAATGCCTCACATCTTTTGAATAAACTAACTCAATATGTGTATAAACCTATCGAAATGATCAAACTTTGCCTATTTCGATCTATCTCGTAAGATTTAGCCAGAGCACGCAGAAGTACGTATTTTACGACATCACGTTACAAATATCTGGAATTCATTATAACACATTAATATTATTCTATAATATATAATGTTATAATATAATTATATAATATTATGTGCATTCGGGGCCATACAAGCGCGTTGTACGAGAATAATCCTACAACACTTTAACCTATAATTTGGAATAAACCTATAGTGTTATATGGGGGATTACAGTATTAAAAATATAAAATTCCTTAAACCACTCTTTACATTCATATTTCACATAAAGGTTAAAACCATTGTTGATGATGATACCATTGCGTTAAGCGTTATCATTTCCTTTAACTTTAAGAACTTTTAATCTGAAGATAAAAATTTAAAATTAATTATTAATATTTACTAATAGATCAACACACTACGCCTCCTTCCGTTTCCAGGCTGTAGGTTTTAATTCAACTGCATTGGTATGTTAATAATTAATAGCATTTAGTTTAGTTAACGTACAGAAAGGAAAGACTGCGGCATTTCGGGTTTCTGTTTCTTGGTCTACTTATTTATAGAGAACCTTGAGTAACTCGACAATCGAGTAGAGTCAGTCACTTTAAGTACTATTTTTGATTGGATCAGTCATATTTCAGCTACCCTAGTGGATAGACATCATCATACCATAGATCATAGATTATCAGGCGCCAACGTAAAGAAAAACTATATTTATATGTATATTTAAATATATAAAATTAGCGGACCCGGCAGACGCTGTCCTGTCTAAACGTTAGCTTACTCTTACTATTGGATATCAAATCACGCCGCTGTCTATTGATCGTTTACCCCACCGACTGCCGCCGGCCGCTCTGCCCCAGCTTCTTAAACGTCTCATATGTTCTAAGATATTTATTTTAATGATATTCTTTAAAGAACAATTTTGATCTGCATAAAATGCACAACGTACCTATAGTACTTAATTCGATAATGATAAATACGGTATTCTTTAAAATAGCTTTGAAAATAGTTCATTATTTTTTTGTAATAAGTAAAAGAAACAAATGGTTACTGTGGGTTATATTTAGAAAATAGCCTCTCCGACTTTTTACAAATCTTTTTAAGATATACAATTACGTCCTAAATTATTGTGATCTATCTCCTACGGTTTAGCCAGCGCACGCAATAAAGGGCAGAAAAATATGTTTTTTTACGAATTCACGTTACAAATCCAATGATTTGTTCTCGGTTTTTACTTTTTATTGCATATATGTATGTGTTATAGATGCAAACCTTTTCCATGAATCACTGTATTTATTGGTAAAAATCCTATTAAAGTCCGTTGTGCATTCTAAAAGATCTACGCGTTATACCTACTATGTAATGATAATTAACTTTTCATACAGGTGAAGGGAGATCTTTCAACAACTGAAGTAAATAAGTATTGCCTTATTATTTTATTCCTTCCAAATATTAAATATAATATTTGGAACGTTTTTAATACACACTTTATATATAAAATCCGCCAAACTAGCCAATTTGAATTCATAATAAATACCCTATTAACTGTTATGTTTAGGAAACTAATTTAGGACTTTGTTTTCTCTGAAACAAAAAATATTTGATCTGGTTTTTTCTCTGTTGATAGTGTTATGGACCATTTTGTGATGCCACTGTGAGTAAGACCATAATCTCGTTACCTCCCTATTATACGTACTCCATATGACGATTTTCACTATCCAATTTCGAGCTAATTTTGAAATATATATATTTATGTATTAATTAAATCTTAACATTTTTAACGAATATGGTTCTTAGTTCTAAATACTTGCAGCGACTATCAATAACACTTAAAATTCCCAAATTAAAGTCTCTAAAGAAACTCTAGAAGCAATATCTATTTTATAGTTAAATAATAAATATGATAATATCCTGCTATTTTTTGGTTTATACAGTGCCGTGGAGTTTTGAATACATGCATGGCAAAGGTAATTCTTTTACATCTCTACATAGTAAAATAATTTAATATACGATAGAAATTCAAAATAAAGTAATCCTAAGGTAATTATTAAGTAATAAAATAGAGAATTTTTGTTTAAAGTATATAATTGTTTTAAGCTTTTTCGAAAAAACGTGTAAATAGACAAAAAGTTAATTTTTAAACAAAACATTTTTAGTGTTTTGGACGTGCTTGTCAAGCGATAGTAAGTATTATCTATAGTAAAGTATTTTTAAATCTTTATCTTCTATATACGTAAAAGCGAAAGGTCACCTAACAGGAATTATCGAAAAAGAGGAAATTCAGCAGGAAGGTAGATTTTACTTAATAGGCGTCCGCTAAGAACGGATTTTTTGACAGGGCCAAATTAAGGGGTCTCGAAACTTTTATCTATGCTATATACGATACCTATAACAAAAAAAAAAATTACGTGCCTTCCGAAACACGAAGAAGGTCGGATATTTTAAAACCAGTGTTAGAATTGTTCACCCATCTGACATACACATTGGACCCAAGGGTTTGAAATGTGTATGTCATAAGTTTAATAAAATTTATCCACCGATGAATGAATGAAGAAGTGAATGAATATTCTTTATTGCACACCACTAGAATACATATTAAACAATATTTAGTCTTAATAATAACAAGTACTGTAGGTACAATCGGCGGCCTTATCGCTAAATAGCGATTTCTTCCAGGCAACGGAAAGTATAGTAGGGATAAATATTTATTACAATAATAGTTAGGTGGTGTTAAAACAAGGAAAACAATTAGAATAATAAACCACTATAAGTTTGATGGCGGTGTTGGTGGTACAGCATTCGGGCACAGATATTTTATTTTTAATCGCGTATTTCTGCTAATTGAATTTTTCTTTTTTTATGTAGTAGAACGGCCAGGCGGGTCACAACCGACTACTGACGTCCATGGACATCTGCAGCACCAGGAAGCCAGGAGGCCGACAACATATCTGCATATATTGCCGATGTATAAAGAAGGTTTGGACCATCGGAACTCTAACAAACTGAACGAAACGCGACAACAATAACATGACTTGACGTGAAAGTATTGCCGCCATTTCACGCCGATTGTATGTGAGAAAGAGGTACTGGTACCCGGACTCGCCGGTCCTATTCAGCAGCTACAAAAGTACTGCAAGCGTCCAGCTCACATATTCGAGCTATATACGCTGACAAAACGGGTGTTTTTGTTGACAGATTTACCATACTTTGCCGTAACATATAACTCATAAGCGACCATTACTGCTTTAAAAGTAACAAGTGCCAAAAGTTACTAAAAAAACTTTGTTATTGTATTAATCGCATTTACAATATAATAAATAAAACAAGAGTTGTCTAACTCTATGCGAACATATACAAATATATATGTAAGTCAAAATAAGATTAGATTTTTAACAAAAAAGTCAACTTAAACATTGATGATAAGACTTGCCAAAATGGGAGACTTTTATTCCCTAATATATTTTTTTATTAGCCTATTGTATCCCACTGCTGGGCAAACGACGCTCTCAACTGTATTTACTGTGTGCAATAAAGGTTTTATCTATCTATCTATCTAAGTTTTAGCTTAACCTATTGTAATGTTCTTGATGGACTTGAACTACCTAAGAACCTATACATTCATGATTATCTACTTCAATTTTTTAATCTCACTGCTAGCTAGAGGTCTCGTCCCGTTGATACCACATAGTTACCACACTTTTCTAGCCTCAACTAACACTCCACCACAGCCATACTCCATCTATCGTCACTTCATCCGACCAGGTGTCCTGGCCAACTCTACTTAAAGTGCTACGCTGTTTCTTCCAACTGAACTCTGTTTTTCGTTTGATATACATTTATATTACAATATTATTTTCATTTTAGAGCCTATTTTTTCTGGAAAGCGTTATTTTAGCAAATCCTATACGTAGCATGAAATTTTAAGTATTATTGTAAATATTGTTTTTATCACGCGCGATAACTAGTGTTGACAGACAAAATTAACATGGAATATTTAGAGGATTATTATGTTGTTCTAATGTATGAGGTATTAGAATTATTCTTTTATTTTATTTGTCTATTTTCTTTAGTACACACAAAACTGAAAAATTTTAGAAAGCTTTTAAACCAATTCTTTAAATATTAATTTTTAATTAATTTGGCTGGCCCGTTGGCGCAGTAGGCAGTAACTCTGCCTTCTGCTCCAGGGGTCGTGGGTTTAATTCCCACCTCGAGTCTGGATGTATTATTTATATGTCAGTATTGAGTTTTATTCCCGTGGCCACCTTTTTTTCGGCATCTTAAGGATATATTCTTTGTGGGGTTGGACAAAAGTTCCACATTAAAACCTTCCTAATATTTGGGTGCAATTTTCAGTCGCATAACTCCAAAATATGGCCAAAAGCGTGTCAAGACACGATTATATAGAAGGGTTCCATATCTGCTTCGCTATAAATATATTTGTTAAATAACTTCAAAAGTTTTTGTCCAATTTCGTTCAAAATAATTTTCCTAATGAGTTTTTAGCATGTTCTATCAACATGGAAATTTCAAGTCTCTACGTCAAATAGTTTGGAAATGCTAGGGGCCACTCCAACAACTATGGACAAAGTAGAAGCTCTTGAAACGTCATGGTAACATAACACTGCATTTAACACCCACAGTCGGTATAAACAGTCTCTCTTCGTTAATACCAACGTTCTTATTTTAGTAAATCGTAACATGATATTTAAATTACCTGGACCTGTATTTTGTGAAGATTTGGGTTGAAATTTTTTCTTTTCATGTATACAAGAGATGGCCCGCTGGTCGAAATTCGCCCACAAACTTGTTTGTGTACAACGACATATATGTTCTATGCACAGAAAATTTAATTTTCGCAATTTATATAACATACGGTTGTCACGATTACGCTTTAACATTAACCAATATGTGTGTGTGTGTGTGTGTGTGTGTGTGTGTGTGTGTGTGTGTGTGTGTGTGTGTGTGTGCGCGCGTGTGGGACAGGGCTATAATATGGCTATTGAGGGAGTTTTATATGCTAATTTCGTAACAAGGGTTTAAGTTTAAATTGAAATAGCCGGGGACAGTTACGAGGATTCTCAGGTGGAACTAAGTATTCTAAAACTGGCGACAACTTTGAAAGCGGTTCTACGGGATACGCCATACACGGTATAATTAAACATGACATCCTCAGGGTATTAATTATTGATTTAATTAACATTAGAATAACTTGATAGGTAAAATCTTTTTAATAGTCCAATATATATATATATATAGAGAGTCCAATATATAATAGAGCCTCAATAGCTCAACGGTATAAGGTATGGACTGAAATCCGCAAGGTACCCGGTTCAAACCCCATCGCCACCAGAGGGCTAGTAAATGTGTTGCCGGCTTTTAATGACGAGTCACCGACGAGAGATGAGAGCCACCGGGAAGTCTCACAAACCGAACGAAACGCGACAACAATACCATCACTTGACGTGACAGCGTTGCCACCATTTCACGCCGATCTCATGTGAGAAAGAGATACTGGTATCCGGACGCGCCGGCCCAATTCGGCTACAAGCGTGGCGCTACTTCTAATTAAAAAAGACTTATACAATAATATCTAACAATGGGGTTGAATGAAAAAAAAAATTCACTTCATCAAATTTACATATATGGTAGCCACCCCTAGAATGTAAAATTATTATTATTCTATGACGCTAAAAATAAAATCTAGCGCAATACAGAGAAATATGGCGTGAACCGACTCCGATTGGACCCACCCGAATATTACATTAGGGGTTATTTTATTTGGCCAATACAATTTTCACGTAACACCCGTCATGAGGAAAATAAACACGCCAGTCGAGTACTAAAGAGGTTTCAGTTCTGCGACAGTCAAGATTATTTTTGGACCGCTTATGAAATTTAACTGTAGGTAGTATTTTAAAAATAAGCCATTAACAGTGGTCGACAACAGAGTTCTGATTGGCTACCGCCATATGCTAACTTTACACACACACACATAGCCACACACACGCAAACACTCACACACACACACACACAAACATATCGTTACTTATAAATGTATTAGGATATAATAGAACTAGATTTAGTGTCTGTGTCTGGCTCCAGCTTTAAAGTCAACGTTAGAATTGATAACAAGGATAGAATTGAATTTACTATATTATGATCATGTATTTATAATATAATCAGCGAAGGAGAATATTTGGCGGGATTAAAGTTATTCTGTCAATCTTCAACCCATACAGGTACTAAATAATATCACATCCATGGTGCATGAAAAGGGAGCGGACAAAGTTTATTTAAAGTAAATATTACAGCATCGGCCAATTTAAAGTAGGTATTTAAAATGGAGAAAACAACACATTGCGTAAAACGAGGTTTTATTAATACAATTTGATATTAAATAAAGATATAAGGATATCTCTTATTGAAAACAAAAATCAAGTGGAAGTAAGCTAAATAATGTAATCATGTCAACATAATATATCCAGCCAGTAGTTTTTGAGGAAGAACTTGGACGCTTTTTAAAGTTGAAATCAAAGTATATATTATGGCACAGTCAATAAGCAAGTTATAACATTATAAGGACTGACTATCACCAATTCAATCTTCACGCGATTACATATAACAGTAAAATGATCCAGTTACCCAAAAAATGCAAATTTAAAACAATTTCTGCAATGCAAATCCGTTTAAAACAAAAATATTATCGTTAAATGTGTAATAATGGAGGAAACTGGATAGAAAACATAGCTGTTGTTTTATTTATACAACATGTTAAGAAAAACCTGTTTCATGTGAAAGGTGCATATGGTTTATTTTTATCACATGCCCAAAAATTAAAATGAGAAACATAAAAATGTTAATGAGATTTGAAATGCACGAGTTTCTGTATCGTTTGTAAATTGAGACAGACAGACAGACATTAATATCATCAGCAGCGTCGTTATTAAAATTTTTAATTCTATACTGAAACAATCACATACAAATACAATTCGGACAGGCTTTTCTTACCATATAGGGCTCACAAAAAAAAAACTGTCAATTTTTTTTTATAACATCGTATGTGTGATGTATTTTATTTACTTATGTGGAAAGTCAAATTTTCATTTATATTCCATAGTTCCATTTTTGAATACATTTAAAAAAAATTGCATAACTGACCAGTTGCACTTCAGTCACCTATGCTGTTGGCCTCGTCCCCATTATTTAAATTAAATTATTTAAGGGTTCTAATATTCATATTTAAGTTTAAAGGTGGGCCATACATCAGAGTTTAGTCCAGTCTTGCATTTCTGGAGTGGTTATTAACTAGGAGAACGATTCTTGAATAGCTAGTAATAGTACAAGTGGTACTTCGACATTGATGAAACAACAAAGTACCTCTTTTATTTTTGGTCTATTCTAAGCTTAGCGTTTTTAGGGCTCGTTTACAATTAAACTTACAGCTCCACTCTGTTCCATTCTTGTATAGATATTAAAGGATGCGATGCATTCGTGTTTTACACATCTCTAAAAGATATTATAGATCGGAATAAACCTGCCGATCAGTTATTGTAGAATTGAAATCAATATTCGGCTTTGATATCAGCCAACCGTCGCTTATTGCCTACATACAATTTTTTTTTTTAATTACCACCAGTTACTATCTTATTTTAAGGTGGTTTATTATAGCAGCGAAAAATGTTTCCCACCTCTGCCTTAAGTATCAGATCAGTTCCATATTACTTTTATTGTCATCTCAACTGCTTGTACTAGCTTGGTTTGAAATTAATACCACAACTGCAAGCACATATAAACCAGCTTGCAAATTTGTTTCCATAATCAGTTACATACAAACGAAATTAAGGAAAGCATGTTAATAATTAATGCTTTGTTAAAATTATCCTTTCAAAAATACTAACGACAGATTTACATATTAACAAGTACTGTAGTCAAATTAAATCTGCAGCAAGTTACTTTTTTAAATCAATGTACTTGTATGGGTGTAAATCAGCCTTAAAACTGAGAGCATTATAAAAATCTACCATTTTACACATTTTTCAGATAAATATATTATTTATTTTCACCAGACATCTCGTCTCATATTTTTATATTCTGTACAAATTCATTAAAAAAAAAAAAACATTTTATTTTTACAATTACACTATCTCTACATAAACCTTATGTTATGATCAGGTAATAATTATTTTCGGAATGCGCACAATTATACATATATATATATATCGACATCATAATTTCAGAAACAGTCAAGGCAATAAAATATGCTTATATAACTCCATGCAAGCTATTATATATGACACCGACAAAACTTATGTCACATAATAAATAACGTATCAATAATTATCATAACAGAATCCATTTTTACAATATGAAGGTTATTATTCAATTTATCTAGAGTACATCCTATATTATATGCGTGTACATAATGCAATATGGAATAATAAAGATATTTCCTAGTCATACTATCACAAAGAAAAAAAAAATCATCGAACTCTTACATAGGGCCCTCGATCGTGCTCACTTTCATGGCGAAGTAGTAGACGGCGCGGCTGCCGAGGAATAATGAGAGTAAGAAAGCTCCTACGTACGCGACATAGATTCCACCTCCGTGAGTCTTGGCGGCTGAGAGGGTGCCGAGGGTGACGGCCAAGGCGACGGCCAGCGATATGAGCGCGAGCACTGCGAATATAATGCCTCTCACTCTGGCCATGCCCGGGCCAACTGAAGACACTTTTCGGCAATGGGGACATCTGACAGGAGCGTTTTTCAGCTGCTGGTACTGAAAATGATAACAATATGCTGATAATCTCGCATATAGGTAATCTGTACTGACTTTCATTGTAACGAGTAGTGATTCGTTACTTCTGTCAGTATAGTGTAAATTTAATTGGAATATTCCCGGGTGTTTTTTTGACTGCTCTATTTAAAGTTAAACAATGACGAAAAACCATTATAAACATTACATATAAATATAGCTGTAGTTGAATAAAGAATGTTATATTATAATTTATACGCATGTTGTATTAATTTAATGAAAAATATATATTTTTCGTTATGTAACAAGGGGCAAACGAGCAGGCAGCTAAGTGCCTACGAACGGCCTTGGAACATCTGCATGATCAGGAGGCTAGCAGATGCGTTGCCAGCCTCTAATGAGGAGTTTAAGCCACCGGGAACCGGGAAGTCTCACACACCGAATGAAACGCGACAACAATACCATCACTTGACGTGACAGCATTGCCGCCTAAATCTCAAAATATGACATTTTGTTTACGTATCAAACTTAAATGATCATAATAAAATTGTACCTCGCATAAATCAAGTCTCCGCAATATTTCAAGTTCACGATTATCCACGTGTAAGGAATGACCGATTTTAAAATCATTTCTGAACGTTATGCATATTTTATGGTTATATAGAAAATAACTTGTTCATATTTCCACAGTCGTTAATAAAACGAACCATGTCGCCTGCGAAATGCGTGACGATCATGACATGTCGTGCAGTAGGACAATACAAGTTAAAAAAAATAAGAAAAGAAGTTTCTAGAAAATCGCACATTTGTGGACTCTATGGCATCGAGGCGATGAGGGTGAAACACGTAAAGCAAGATATAATTAATATGTCTTTCACATGGACGGGAAAGGAGTGAATTGGGATGGCTTACGATAGTGGAAATTGGACTAGGAGGGGGGAGGTCTCTGCCCGGCAGTAGGACAATACAAGTTAAAAAAAATAAGAAAAGAAGTTTCTAGAAAATCGCACATTTGTGGACTCTATGACATCGAGGCGATGAGGGTGAAACACGCAAACCTTGATATAATTAATATGAATTTCAGCAGTTCAGTCTTGGTGATTTCATCACGAATCCGGCGACGCTGTTTTGTTACTTCAAGAACTATTGTATAATGTTTTCTATACGACGGTAACGATTCTTACACGCAATTTATTAATGTTACATAATCTATAGGTATATATAAAAATGTATCTCTATTTTCCTTGGTCACGGCATTACGGGGCAACGACTTCACGAATTTCGCTAATTCTGTTTTCGTTGTGTTTGTTATTGTCAATAGAAGGTTCTCATAAAAGAAAAATTTACAAAATTTAAGAAAACCACCACATGTAGGTTAAGTATTCTTAAATTTTGACTTAAATTACGGCGACGGTGACGGAACTGGAACAGAAATGGGACTGAGGACAGGAACGGGCATAATATAGGAAAATAGAATGTAGTAGCCTAGCTGCTATTGTCACTCCCCCTATACCGTCCGTGACAGTAGTATCCGCATCATTTCTCTCCTCCCCATCTACCTTTATATCCTTTTACTCCTTCCCTTCCCCTTATTAGAGGTAGCGCCTTGGTTGTAGCCGAATTAGGCCGGCGCGTCCGGATACCGGTACCTCTTTCTTACGTAAGATCGGCGTGAAGTGGCGGCAATGCTGTTACGTCAAGTGATGGGATTGTTGTCGCGTTTCGTTCGGTTGGTTAGACTTCCCGGTGGCCTAAACTCGTCATTAAACGCAACGCATCTGCTTGCCTCCAGGTCGTGCAGATGTCCATAGGCGTCAGTAGGCACTTAGCTGTATGCTGCCTACTCAATTGCATTTACGGAAGGCACGTAAAACAGTGGGACCCGATTAATGTCAATTTGTGATATTAGTCGTAAGGCTATAGAGATTGTGGGGGCTCCGAGGATGACGTGAGACGGCAATCGGTCATCTTAACTCGCCCCACAGCCACATCCTCTACTATCTTAGCGGACCCTGGTACTTAACTAGAAAGAAAAAGGTATAAAAAAAATTAAATGCTAGAAATGCTAGAAACGTGTTACAATATCAGCTGCTTCCATTTGACCGCGTTGAATATAGTACGGCTCGATCCTCTGGCATTGCGGAGTGATGTGGCTTTACTCTGCATCTTTTCCCGCATGATTCATGGGGAGTGTTCCGAGGAATTGTTCGACCTAATACGGTCGTTGCTGGCCGTGGAGGAATGAGGTTCTGAAGTTCAGATTTCAAGGTCCTGAAGTCATGGTGGTTATGATCATATGATGAGGTAAGATATCGGAGAGTCTCCCTTTTTGAGAACCTTTAAAAGAACTCACGTGTTTCACTTGGCAATCCCTTAGAAAATCGGAAATGAAGAGAATGTTTGATATGTTATCTGCATTGGCAATGGTGACTTTCCCGCAATCGTCCCGTTTCGGTCCTTTACATGTCTCCAGTTTTAAAAATTCGATTTTGTACGGCCCCTGTAATAAAATAATCTTATTAAAATGCAAGAAAATCTGCCCTTCAAAGCACCGAGACATTTTGCCAATTATGCGACTCGCTTTATAGCTGCTTTAGCGCCTGCGTGCGTCTCTCCTCCCAGTTGTCGCGTTTCGTTCGGTTTGTGAGACTTCCCGGCGGCCTACCCTCGTCATTAAAGTCTGGCAACGCATCTGTTTGCCTCTCCTAGTCGTGCAGATGTCCATGGGCGTCAGTAGACACTTAGCTGCCTGCTGCCTGTTTGTTTGTCCCTTGTTGTAACATAAAAAATATCTATAAATAGAAAAGGGAGAGGTAGCAATGATGAAATTTGGCAACAAGGTGATTTGTAGTTTGTCGACATCTGGTGAAAAAGAATTTTTCAAAAAGACCAGATTAAGAAGGTAACAAGGGCTCGCAGTTTTACACGGGAAACAGCTAGTAAAAATATAAGATGGCAATACATGTTACTCCTTATTATACTCTCCGTAACTAATAAACAAAACATCCATCTCAGTGACACTGGTTTTATTTTTCAAATTTCACGTTTCACAAAGTAAAAAAAATCTAATATTAGTTACATTTTTGTTTACACTGAATTTAAATTAATCAAAATAAACACCATACACAACAACGTTTGCATAAATGTGGCAATTTTCAAAATTGTGCGCGACATATCTATCTCGCTCGTGGTCCCAGAGGAACGAATGGAATACATGGACACCTTGTTGTCTTCTCTGGCCTATACTGACACTCACGATTATTCCATTCAAGAATTTGCTGAAATAGAAATTAGGGTTCTAAAAAATAATATAAATAAAAAAAGTTGGCGCAGTTGGCAGTGACCCTGGCTTCCGCCCCTTGGAAGGGGCTTGGGCTGAAGGTTCGATTCCCGGCTCCTATCTGGATGTAATATCTATATGCATGTATTTATACATTTATAAAAAAAAATGTGTATAAGAGGCGTCTGTTACCTATAACGCAGCCATTAAGTTGTCTACCTTAGGAACAGATGTTCATTTGTCATATTATAGTCATAAATAATTATTTGTTAATCATTTATTGTTATCCTTTCAAATATTAATCAATGTATAATTGTAGTAAGTTGGTGCTTAATATTTATTGACGTTATGTACTGAACAGAGCTGTTAATTTCCGCTGAGGGCGGCAATATCCTCATTAATATTGCCAAGCCTCGAAGGCTTGCCAACATTTTGTTCCAGTTTCACCTGTGGAAAAAAAAAGAACTTCAACTCTAAACAGGAACGGCTCTGTCAAAGGGAAGACGCACCCTCTGTGTATATAAAAGCGAAAGGGAAATTACGAAAACTTGAAGACGTACAAAGATGAAAAAGAAGGAAGTAGTTTATTGCTCGCAGACATCCGCTAAGTACGCGTTTTTCGGTATGGCCAGATTAAGAAAGTCTAAGAAGGGTCTTGCAAGCCTAATTTTACGCGTACGAAGTAGGGGGAAACTACTAGTAATAGATATTATCAGACTAACAACGAGGCAATCTTACGTTTTTAATTATTATGCGTAATGCGTATCTATAAAAAAGTACAAATTAAAAAAGGGTAAAGGTATTTTTAGCATTTTGCGTATATTACTAAAAAAATTATTTGTGTATAACAGGTATCTGTTATCTATAACACAGGCATTAAGCTGTCTACTTTAGGAACAGACGTCCGTGTGTCATATAACCTATAGAGGCCGCGTGATCGATGAGTGACCTATTCTAATAAAGGTTTATATTTGACATCCGACCTCCTCCATATTTAGGAAAATAGGTAAAACAGTGGGACCCGATTAATATCACTGAGGGATATTAGTCGTGAGGTTACAGAGATCGTGGAGGTTCCGGGGATGATGTCAGATAGCAATCGGTCATCTTAACTCGCCCCCCAGCAACATCCTCTGCAATCTAAAGGATAAAATTAATTGCCCCTAAAATAGAAGAAATTCCAGCTAAATGTAGAGAGAAAATTGCTAAATCAACAGAAGATCCCCGCACCTTTCACTTCACTTACGTAGACAGACAAATGCAGCGCTTAAAATGATGATTATGTATGTACCTTCGATAGCTCAGTTGGTAGAGCGGTGGACTGTAGTTGGTAGGCAAAAGTTATCCATAGGTCGCTGGTTCAAATCCGGCTCGAAGGATTTTTTTTGTAACTAAAATGTAGTAATCCCTTATCATTACATCGGCTTATTAAACGCTTTAAATTTTGGACAATTATATGCGTATTTAAGTAGTGTTATCATAGTAGAAAGAATAAGAAAACTACCACACACAAATTCAAAGGAACGAATGCGGTCATACATTTAACTCTCTCTAACGTCGCATTGGTTTCCTTGCGTTCCAAGCGGGAAATTGAACAATGATTTATAGCCAATACAATAAAGCATAAATTGTTATTATATACTGTTATTTAAATAACCAAACAACCAATTCATCAAATGTGGTTGAGAAATTCAAGGCTAAACGGTGATTTATTCAGATTGGATTTTACGAGTGAATTTGACAAGTGACAAGTTAAATTAATAATGCCGCTGATTGATATCTTGCGCCTGCAAAAATAGATATCTAGAAAATATTGGCATACTGAAAAACAATTCTTAAGTGGTAAAGAATTTTTGAAATACGATTTGAAAAAGAATAAAATTATAGTTGACTAGCTGTGCCGGCACCTTAGTAAAATAGGTAACTCTATTGTTTTTTAATTTAAAAAACAAATCAAAAACAATAGATTCAGTTTTAGCGTGATGATATATATATATATATAGCCTATAGCTTTCCTCGATACCTGTCTAACACTGAAAGAATGTTTAAAATTGAACCAGTAGTTCCCGAGGTTACCGCGTTCAAGTAAACACACAAATAACAAACAAACTCTTCAGCTTTATACTATATTAGTATAGATATAGATGAGGTATCAAAGTCTTCAAGTTTTTTTCCAACTTAAATTATGTACCAGGGATATATTATGTTCTTAATTTTGAACTTCTATGATCGCCGTAGTTAAAGATAGGAACAGCAATAATTCCTTTCGAAGCTTCGAGCTTTCTGCAACCGAGAACTGAAGCCCACTCGCCTAATAAAGCTTACCGCCCGACTTTAAATAATTACATCTCAGGATACGATATCGTTTAAAAAATGTCTGAGTGTCTGTCTGTTTATTCAGGGTTATCTGCCAGATACCACCACAAGCTTACAATTCTTCTTCCTTGGTGTTTTCCCGATCTAAAACCAGGGTGCGCTTAAATTGCAGAGGATGTGGCTGTGGGGTGAGTTAAGATGACCGTCTGTCGTGACGTCATTCCCGAATCCTCCACGATTTCAACAATTTCACAACTAATATGAATTGGTGATATTAATCAGTATCCACTGCTTAACGTGCCTTCCGAAATACGGAAAAGGTCGAATATTTGAAAAACCTGTGTTAGAATGGGTCATCCATTCTAACACAGCTATCTAGCTAGCTGGTCGTGGTAAGAACTGTTTAACTTAGTGATCGATTCAAATGCCGATCACTGATTAAGCAACGACCTTCTCTGTCTGTCTTACAATCCAAATTTTAATTTCAATATTGTAACCAACAACAAAAAAAAAATTTTATCCTTTCGAAAAAATAATAATTGGTAATTATATTTTACTTTACATAATATACAACATTTACCAATTTTTTGTAACATTCCGGGTAGTCGTGAACTGGATACGATATCGTGTCGTGGGTTGTAAAAACAAGTATTATGTCAGGCTGAGAGCCACTTCTGGTTCTTGTATTCTTTCCTCAGTAGACGAGATTAAGTAATCGCGTGAAGCAGATACTTGTCTCTATTACTTAGCACTTCTCGACTTTAACTAGAAAAGTGGCTGATATTTCTTGCGAATAAAACTTGACCTAGTAAACTACTGAGAATAATCCTATAGTACGTCATTCTGTTGGTTTATTGGTTTATAAATACATCTATATATTTACATATATAGATCATTTGGCGTTCGTTAACCCCGATAAACCTCAAAAATCGCTGAATAGTTTTAAATTTTGTTCGTTTTGTTTCATTCAACTAAGTTCAGGGAATGTTTAAAAGAAAAAAAATTAAGGAAAAGTCTAAAGATTGTTTGAAAATACTAAAAAATGCAGATTTGGATTGTAAACCGTAAAGACGTTCCATGATATATTATTATTTCATAAAATATAAGGATAGTTTTTTTTATAAGGGGCAAACGAGCAGACAGCTAAGTACCTAATGACGCCCACGGACATCTGTACGACCAGGGGGAAAGCAGATGCGTTGCCGGCCTTTAATGACGAGTTAAGGCCATCGACAAACGGCCAGTGTCACGTTTTATGGAAAAGACATAAAGGAGATTGCGCTTCTACTGTTTATTTATTGATTCACTTTAACTTGTAGGAGCATTTAATTGGAGCAGTTTAAATACAGGTATATATTACTGTTGTCACGTGAGCCCAGGTGCAAGTTAAACAATGGTGGTAACTAAGTTGAAACTTCGGTGAAACGGAACCAGCCTCGCCAAACTAAGCGTTTCTACGCAAACTAGGCGATTAAACTTTGCCGTATGCATCGAACAGGGACGATTTAGTTCCAAGCTGTAAACCACATGCGGTTCCAACTTATATCGTGCACTCAAATAATAAATAAATAAATATATAGGACTGTATGACACACGGACGTCTGTTCCTAAGGTAGACAACTTAATGCCTTTGTTATAGGTAACAGAGGTCTTTTATACACACAAATATATTTTTTTGTAAATATATATATACATACATATGGATAATACACCCAGAACCCACGACCCCGGAGCAGAAGGCAGGGTCACTGCCCACTGCACCAACGGGCCAGTCAGGAAAATTATAGTCATTGAAGTCAGTCAATATTATACAGGAATATAGAGAATTGCTGGAGTCTTAGTTTTTTTATATATACTTCTAGAAATTTTTGATACCTCATTAACTATAATATAATTTTATTCTTTTCTTAACAAATATATATACTTCTCAACAGAAAAATCGAAACACTTCCGTTTCTTTCCACGCATATTCCTAAATATACACATTTTTCTTATAAACCTCACAAAATGTAAGCTTGCAAGGTGTTTCGATTTTTCTTATGCGAAATATATTACGAGTGGCACTCGAATGGTTTACCTATCGAGACCTTACGATGCCGATGCTCATGGACATCTGCACCAGCAGAAGGCTCGCAGATGCGTAGCCTCAGAAACCGGACGGAACGCGATAACAATACCATCACTTGATGTGCCAGCATCGCCTCCGGTTCATGCCAATCTTATGTGGGAAAGAGGTGCTGGTACCCGGAGTATTTATAAGTTAGATTATAGACTTAAGTGCAAAGTAAGGCAGTTATAAAGAGGAAACCATCCGTCAATGGATGCAAAGCTTGTAAGCAATTATATATAATTATACTAACGGTTTTCCTAGCATCCTGGAAATATCTAAGACAGTTATATTAGAACATTTATTTCAACAATCTTCTTCTTCCTAGCGTTATCCCGGTCTAGTATCAGGGTTCGCTTAGATTGCAGAGGATGTGGCTGTGGGGCGAGTTAAGATGACCGATGACCGATGACCTCATCCGCAGAACACCCACGAACTTTACAATCTCACGATTAATAACACTCAGTGACATTTATGGGGTCCCATTGTTTTACGTGCTTTTCGAAACACGTACGGTAACAGCGCCGATGGCAACCGCGGTCACGTATGCAGATTCAGCAGACGATAGTTTCCGCATCACCAACGTCGTCAACCATCGCCGATCAATACGTTTCCCTTAGTATTAATTAACTTTAGATTCCTCTATAGACTCACTCTAGGTCGTAACTCACACGGGAGTCTTTAGTTTAGGCTAGTTAGTGCTCTCTGTCCTAACATCGGAAGGGAGTTACTATGTTAGTTATTAGTGAATAGTTGTAGGAAGCACTAGTGTAATTAGGTTTGAGTCGAGACGAATTTCTTAGCATTCCATTGATTCACCGTGCGGGTGCCGGGTCCATCGCGTTGTAGAGGAAGACGTCCGCACGGCCGATGTTGTCCGGTATTGAATGGGATCGGATATCAAATATGAACCATCGCTAGAATGGGTCACCCATCTATCACCCGGTCGCAGCAAAAGCAACTTAACCTAGCGATCGACTCAAATGCCGATCACTGATTAGGTCACGACATCCTCCAGACCTCCTCCTATATATATATATATATAATACCTATCCTATATATATAATATATAATAATACTTTCGGTTTTCTGCGGCTTCGTTCGCATAAAATTAAACTAGGGAGAACTCTGACATTACCCTGAATTGTTTGTACGATGCAACTCAAACAATATGCCATCTTTTATCGTGCCCTGCGTGCCCTAACACCTGCACGCAAGAGGACTCAATGGCAGCCACTGATAAAACCGTGTTTGGTGTAGAGGGTACGAATGATAGCCAACGTCGATTACAGCTGTCGATAACACTTTATTTATACGGCCATATCACAACATCTATGGAAGATATATAAATACAATTGCTGTGTTTGTCTTTGTAAATAACGATTTTTTTGAAGCTCTATATATTTTATACGTTTCGACTACACTTCAATGCTTTTGTCTTGCCGTAATCTCTACAAAAGCTTATCCGGGACGATATGATTTTCAATAAAAGACATTCAGAATACTTTTATCCATTTTTATATTTATATCACCACCGGGTTTCAACTCTCTCCAATGTCTTTTGAGCTATCTAGGATTTTTTTTTATATAACAAGGGGCAAACGAGCAGGCGCTAATTTTCTCAGTGCAATGTAGCTATAATTATTTATCGGTAATTTTCGTTTATGGCTGCGTAATAGTAAAGCATTGTCTCCGTTTCCCGCAGTCGAGCTGGACGGAGCCGCTGAACGAGTCGCTGGCCAGCACGGCGTCGGGCAGCGTGGCCAGCAGCCAGCCCTCCAAGCAGGTGCTGCACTTCCGGCAGCTGCTGAAGGAGCAGCTCAGCAGCCTGCAGGCGACGCGCGCGCCCTCGCCCGAGCGCGGCGGCCTGCTGCCGGCCGACACCGTCGAGATACTCGAGTCGCCCTTCCGGTGGGTGCGGGTGCTGGTGTGGGCGTCCCTGGTCACTGTGATCTACTTTCCTGCTTTATCCCGGTCTAGTACAGAAATAGTTTTGTGTTAGATGCCGTGGCTCCCTCCGTGTACCTCCAGTTCCATTCATGAAGAGTGTCATCTCCGATTTGTCTCATCATGAATGAAACCGGGCACTGGTCGTAGTCTGGTTTTGTCTTTTGCAAGCTCGTGCGACCTCTCGTTTCCCACTATCTCCACATGAGCCTGCACCCAGTATAGCGAGACGTTTTTCACTTTAGTGTTGTCTGGCTTATGTTTTGTTGTGCTTGCACTTCTAAAGGGTGCCTTGTCTCACAGTTGCATTTATTGTCTAGATTCTAGACTCCAGAGAGGCCCTAGAATCACTGAATATTCCAAATGAATATCCAGGTCTTTCCATGGCCACCGTCGTAATATTTCCTATTCCTAAGTCGAAAATTAAAAAAAAAAAAATTATCAGCCCCCCCTACGGACTATCACTCAGTAGAATGCAAATACGATAACAAAAAATAAAAAATACCCAGTTTTGGGAAAAGTAACCAAACTGCATATTTATTTTAATTTTTTTTATTTTATTAGGACACACACAGTATACATAAGTCTTATATAACTAGAATATACAATTAAACAATACACAAATTAAGTTCCCACTTAATAAAAATAAAAAAATACACATAAATAAGTATGTTAGCGAACGTTAACAACTAAGTTGAAGATTATATCCATGAAAAAAAAAAACTACAACATAAGTGAGCTAATTTACCAATAATAATACTATCAGGCATTGGTGCGAGTACCTCCCAAAACACCCGTGCCCTGAGAGTATCTGCACTATTCGGAAACTGAGGGTTCCGAATCCCCTATCCGCCCACTCCCAAAGAACTGGGCGGACCGCCTCCACCGTTAGACGACCGTAAACCGGCTCCTCCAACTTCCGCTCCCACCGGCGGAACAGCTCACGGTGCGCCCAGCGGCGCCAACTGTTTTCTCCCCCTGGCGGCAGATGTTCGCGAACGGACATCCACCCGCCGCCAGTACGCGCGTGCCAACATTTCGACGTCCAGGTCCCTTGGCGGAGTTCCGGCTACTACACACGCCACGTCGAACGAGATGGTTCGGTAACCGCGTATCACTCTGACCGTCATCACCCGCTGCCGGCCTGCCCTTCGCGCGCTCCGAGCAGCTCATCGACGCCGTGCTGCACGAGCAGCTGGCCGAAGAGGCCTGGCCCGCGGCCGAGCAGCCGGCGCTCGGATGGGTCCGCGGTATGGCGTGCCAACTGATGCCGCAGGGGAATCGTGCGAAGTAAAGTGCGGAATGCCCTGTGGTGCAGTGCAGCTGCTGATATTAGTTCGAACGATTCCCGGATCGCTCCCCATGACACACGAGGTAAAAGATGCAGAGTGCACCCACATTTCTCCGCAATGTCGGGGCATCGAGCCGATCGGAAAGAGCCTGGTGGCCGACGATCCGGGCCGCTCTACGATGAAGTAAATTTTGACCTAAATTTAAAAAATAATAAGATCCTGTTGTGCTATCGACCGCGACACTCCCAACAACTATCAAAAGATTAAGGGTTAGTTGGACTAAAAAATATGTATGTATGTAGGAATGTAGACGTCTCGACCTTCTATTACTAATATTTAAAAAATAAGCACTAGTCAAAATTAATATTTATTTATATTAGACATACTTATGTAAAAAGAGAGAACAATTAATGTTAACATTTTGATTAGAATATGATACAAGTAGAATATGCTTTCTAATTGACAGTTGACAGATTAAAACCCCCTAATTCCCGCCATTATTCCATAATGTCCTTTCTTTTTTTTAAATCTTTGATGACTATGTACTTCTTTTGTGCCAGTTCTACTAGTCTTCCTCGCGAAGACACGCAGGCAGATGAGGGACATTTTGTATTACGTGGAGCGTAACAAAGGCATATCCGTCATATGAGTTCTCATATTCCGCGTATTATTTTAGAAATGAAATAAAATATCATGGGTCCCTTAATTTGATACATTTGTGATATATATCTTTCATCTTCTTCAATTAGGTACTCCTTATTTCGTAATAATATCCTACTTGTACTTATATGCAATCATAAAAAATGTTATTAATTTTTTAGTCACGTTCGTTTTATTGCTAGGTAGGTTTTATAACAACCATTTTTTATGGTGTAGAAAGCCACACCAAAGTGGAAAGTTTTCGGCAAGGGATAATTAGGCGGGAACGTAGGTTGATATGCTCAACCACCTCAAAGTAAGATCTTCAGTCCGGGCGAGGTGGAGTTGCCTGGGGCGACCGCGTTTTGCCGACAGTTCATCGTCGGGAGATGTATATATAGTGATTTTATGTAGAAACTTCGCTAGCGTGAGTTGGCTTGAGTATGGTCTTTACCGCATCCGTCGACCTGTCCTTACAGCGCCATCTAGTTTGCTTTGTTGTATCTTTTCACTCGACATCATTGGCATCTTTTTAAGTAGTCGCGGCTACAATAGAAACAAACGTAATAATGTAGTCCGTTACTAAAACTTAGACAAAACGTACCTTACGACAATGATATTGTATTATTTTCAAGTAAATCTGCTTCAAAAAAAAGTAATATATTAATAATAATCTGATTTTTTTTTCCATTTGTCGAAATAGGAACGACAGCGATAAAATTTACGAAAGAAAATTTAAAAAAATTAAATTTATCAAGGAATTTTTATAAGACGGCCCAATTCCCGAAATGTTAGGTTACTGGAATGTAAATTAAAAAATGACAATTTTCTTTTAAAGTATTTAACTCATCAATTGCCAAGAGAGCGCTCAATCAATTCAAATGAAGCCGCTTAAATTATCTCCTCTTCCAAAAAGAACCTAATTTGAGTTTGGAAATTAGTTTTATTACACAGACTAGATCAATAAGTATCATTAATAGGTATATTTTAATGAAAAAATAAAAGCTTTTCACTAAATAAGCTTAAAAGCTTGTGCTAGGCGTGGGTGCTTCACAAAGTATTTTGTACTGGCGAGCTATTGGAGTTATAGCTTCTAAGCGATTTAAGCAAATTACAAGGGACAATTGTACTTTCATATTATAATATTTTTATATGATAATATTCAAGGTTTTTTATCTGATTTAATTTTTGCCTCTTTTCTAAAAAAAAAATTATGCTCAGCATATTATGTAAGTGCGCAAAATGCTCAGTATCTTATGTAAATGCGCAAAACGCTCAGCATATTATCTAAATGCGCAAAATGCTCAGCATATTATGTAAATGCGCAAAATGCTCAGCATATTATCTAAATGCGCAATATTAGACTGAAACTCTACGGCTTCAATTACCCTTAATAGACTGTATCTGAGACCAGTTCGGTTGCTCATGATCTCAATTGAAGACCCACAACTTCAACAAATATAACTTTGAAGATCGCTTTGTTTGACCTATCACCTTTATACAATTGGATCGAGATGATAAAAACACTGACTAATACCGGCAGCTGTATTCCACCATAGGACATTTCGCCAGAACATGAGATTTCACCCTCATCACCTCAACGTCTTTAAATCCACAACGGTACAATTTCTCTATAAACTCTTACCTCGCACTATTCCTTTGTAGAATCTGTTACCAGCTGCGGTACTTCCGATACGACCTAGGGATCTTCAAGAAAATTGCATAGGTACTCATTCTTCAAAGGCCGGCAACGTATCTGCGAGTCCCCTGGTGTTGCAGTCGTCTATGGGCGTCGGCAGTCAGTCCAGTGAACCGTCTGCCATTTGCCCCTTGTCAAAAAATGGAATTAAATCGAACATTCCTGTATGGATAAAAGTTACAAAACTGTCCTGCGTGTTTAATTATGTTTTAGATTCAAGCGAATTATTTAAATGCGTATCCGTCGGAAAATTTGCATGTCATAAACCGTGCCGAATTCAAAGTTATTTTGATAAGCCAAATTACAAGCGTATAAATTCCAAAAACACGGTGCTGTTTCACGTGAAAGAGTTACTTTGAATTCCATACTCATTTGAATATTTTCCGATTCGCTTCAAAATCTCTAGTCAACTTATTTAGCTTTTGTTCCATTGAAAAAGCTTCTTTGTAAGAAATATTTTACCTAAACTAGCAAAAACGTGAGCTTTGTGAGGGCTCGCTAGTGTTTCATATATATATATATATATATATATATATTCATTATATTATTTTTTGTCAGATAACGCATCTAGACAAGAAGGTAAAATACGAATGTTAGCCATCATTCGCACGTGAGTTAAAAAAGTGTTGCGTTAAATCTCGGCGTTGGCGCTTTCTGAACATCGTTGATACATATATGTACAGCGATGAAAATAGAACATTGCTTGATAAAAAAGTCGCGTTATACAAGCGCTGTCGTGTGAACACAAACCTAGGAAGTTCATATGTTCTATTTCAGCGCTTTTTTAATGCGCAGTAAAAAAACTCTGATACGAATGAGGGCTTAAAGCACAAATCTATGAGCGTGATAGTTTTTCAGTAACGTGTCCTATGAAACTACGGTCTTTCATATTATTCTGTATATGACATATGTTAATAATAACGATACTTAGGACGTAAGATTAACTGAAACATGGCTCCAAATCTCAAATACGTCTAATTTCTTCTTAATTTCATGTTTATTTGATCTATAAAAATGACAAAGAGCGTGTCAAGACACGCTTATATAGAAGGGTTTCGTATCTGATACGCTTTAAACGTATTTGTTAAATAACTTCAAAAGTTGTTGTCCTATTTCTTTCAAAATAATTTTCCTAATGAGTTTTTACCATGTTATATCAACATGGAAAATTTCTACGTCTAATACTTTGGAAATGCTAGGGGCAGACAGACGGACGGACGGACAGCGCGAAATTATAAGGATTTCTTCTAGTACCACGGAACCCTAGTAAAAACCTTACCGATCTTGCAACAAAGGTCATAATGAAGCAACATATTGCTACAATAACCTTAACCATTATTTGACCTCTTGAAACGTGACTAGACGCCGAACGGACAATAATGAATGGTTATATCTTATTTCAGTTATCTGTGGTTATAACGCTTTTTTGAATCTCATTGATAACTCCAATCTGTGACTGTCTGGCAAAGGACAGTCAGTATTATATTTCTCAAACTAATTTCTTGTACACTACAAGTAATACTGGAATCTAAAAAATCGAACAACAAAAGAAAAAATCTCTCTCTCTCAGCTTTAATACTTGAGGTTTCAAATTATATTCTAAGATGAAATTTAAGAAGCAACTGTTAATTGAAATTTCCATTTTTATATTTTAAAGAATATTCCTTCCGAAACACGGAGGAGGTCGGATATCAAATATAAACCAGTGCTAGAATGGGTCATCCATCTATCACTCGGAGTAACTTAACTTAGCGATCGACTCAAATGCCGATCACTGGTTAGGCCACGACTTCCTCGAATTCCTATGTTCATGTAATATAGTATACATTACATGACCATTACATTGGCCGTTTCCGCGATTCAAATTGTTTGTGTACATACAAGAATGACTCATTTAAAGGTATTAATATATTAGTTAGATAAAATATATCGTAACAATGACTAAGCCGTTATAAGATATGTACATATAAATTAAATTGTCATCGTGATGTTGCTCTAGACGTTATTCGTAGTAGTGATTATCTCGCTTATGGGATGCAACTTATGGAGTAATTAATGCCGAGACCGGAGTACAGATTACGGTATTCAGGGCATAGGATATGTGAATGAATGCCCGTTGTCGTAAAGAAATATTTTTATATATTTTTTTGAATAAAGCTTTCATTCATTCATATATAATGGACAGAATACACTGGGGGAACCCACGCGCTCACAGCCACTTACATTTGGTTCCCACTTAATAAATATTGGCTGACACTTAGCTAATAACTGCAATTATGGGACATAAGTTGTGAGAAACTATTTGGGGTTGCTATTTCATACGAATGTCATGCGCCAATGAACCGTTCTTTCTTTCTTTCTTTCTTCCTTTCTTTCTTTCTTTCTTTCTGTCTTCCTTTCAATCTTATGTAAGAAAGAGGTACTGGTACCCGGACGCGCCCGCCCAACTCGGCTAGAAGCATGGCGCTACCTCTAACTAAATAATTACCGTATTATTTATATATTAATAAAAAAACTGCCACATGCCTCTGCAATTTATGCAGATCCTGGTACTAGACTGAGATAGCGGTAGGCTTCCTACCATCAGCATACATTTTCGGTTTAAACATATACTCATGGTTGATGGTTAGTCTACGTTAATTAGAGGTAGCGCTACGCCTGTAGGCGAATTGGGCCTTCGCGTCCGGGTTCCAGTACCTCTTTCTCACATGAGATCGGCGTGAAGTGACGGCAATGCTGTCACGTCTAGTGATGGTGTTGTTGTCGCTAAAATTAATAAATTTATAGCAATATTTGACACATGGACGGCTGTTGCTAAGGTAGGCAACTTAACGTCTGCGCTATAGGTAATATCCATCGGATATAAATAAGGCAGCAATGTACTCGTAAAAGGAAACTCATTCCTCAAAGATCGGTAATGCATCTGCGAGCCCCTTGGTGTTGCAGTTATCTATGGGCGCCGCTAATCAGTCTATATTAAAAAATACATAAATATTTTTTGTAAAATATATAAGTACATACATATAAATAATACACACAGACTCGAGGCGGAAATCGAACCCACAACCCCCAAAACGGAGGGCAGGATCACTGCTAACCACACAAAAGGTCAAACTAGGAATAGGCCAGTTTCTTCCCTGTAAATGCTAGACCGGGATGACGCTAAAAGATTACGAAATCCTCAAAACTAGAGCTAATTTGAGTGTACGGGAAAAACAATGCACATTAGATATAATTCTATAGGTATTCTTCTTCATCTTGTCGTGTCGATGATGCATCAGACAGTTTCGTTCCAGAACTCAGCCACGCGAACAGCATCCTCTGTGGTCGCATCAGGTCCTCCCGCGTACAGGTGGCAGAGCAGGAATGACACGATAAAAGATGCTCCATTTTCTGGGAAGCCGCACCACACAAACACCCCAAATCCGAGTCATCCAGGAATCCCCACCTGAACAAGTTCTCTTCGCTTCGACTAACCTGTATCCGGAGTCTATTTAGAGATTTTTTGTCTCCATTTACGAATATACTAGTATGGGAAATGCGATATAAATGGCCATATTTTTTTAATTGCGTATTCTTAGAGGGTTGATATCTTCACAGCTTCAAGAAATCATAGACCTCAATGTTTGGTATGAATTTCATACCTACATACTGTATACCTATGCGTTTCTGAGAAAAAGATCTTGATGGATTCCAAATGCACCAAATGGCAGTGATAGACATACACAATGTCCAGTCTGATTTCAAACTCAGCCAGGTTGGATTTCTCCATAAAGTCCTTGAGAACGGAAACAACTCTCGCGGAGGATACTGACTCATCCGAACTGGGATCCAGGTAAGATTGAATCACTGCATACATGTAGAACCAATAGAAAGAGGTACTGGTACCCGAACGCGCCGGCCCACTTAGGCTGCAGACCAAAAGGACTGCAAACGTGGTTCTACCTTACTTTACTTCACTTATTTAAAATATGTACGTGTAATTAGATTCGGTGATATGAATAATAATGATCAAACTAAATATATAAAGTCAGTGGTCCCACTGCAAAGGTTATCCTAGTGGAATATCAAGGGACAATAAACTCTGGGTGTTTTCTATACCTGTTACAAGTTAATGTTAGTCTTCTTGTTCCTAGCGTTATCCCGGTTAAATACCAAGGTCCGTTTAGATTGTAGATGATTTGGCTGTGGGGCGAGTTAAGATGACCGATTGCTATCTGACGTCATCATCGGAACCCCGGTGCTAAATTTGTAGTCACTAAAATGTCTTAACGATTTATTGGATTACGTAGATAAGGTGAAAAACGATAAAAAAAGGTTATGTTACGGTAAGATCATGATGGTAATAAAGTCTGAAGCATACGCTTCAGCCGTTATTGGTAGTTTTAGCTACATTGCTTCCAGAAAGATGTCAGATTATATTTTTTTCGTAATCCTTAGTTTTATAAGGGCCTTAACCCCCCCCCCCCCCTCCTTTATTAAGAGTTCATATTTGGAGGGGATACAAGACGGGGTGCAGGGACGTTTCTACCAATATCGTTTTCTGACGCTGTTCTCTGAGTATTGCGCAAAATCCCCTCTTGGGCTCCCACCAGTGAAAAAGGAATGAGATGCTATCCAGCAGCAGTGGGGAATAGTATTCTAACCCGTCCCCACACGGGTAAAGTAGGAGTAATTTGAAATAGTAGAATCTAAAATCACACGCCATTAAAACTAAAAAGAACGCATTTCTTAATAAAATCCAGCGCGTTGTGACGCACTGGATTAAAGTGATATTAGTCGTATCATGCATTCGCCAAAACGGTGCCTTATGCCGAAGCTCAAAGTGTTTGTACATTTTACTCCTTGAAGACTACAAAGTTCTACAAAACTTAGCGCAGCTACACAAAGTCCCGAAACACACTACATGATCATTGAAATGAAACTATGTCTGGCTCCGGCATTACGAACAAACGTCCGTATGTATCTTGTATAGATAAAAAAATTTAGGTTGCAGCTTTATTGCTGAGTGACATCAGTTGTGGAATTGTGTTTATTTCGAATTAAACACAATTCCAGCCATCACTCGACGTGACAGCATTGCTGCCACTTCACGCCGATTTTATGTAAGAAAGAAGTAGTGGTACCCGGACGCGCCAGCCCAATTCGTCTACCAACAAGCATGGCGCTACCTCTAATTAAATTGCATAATGGTTACTCTGTTAGTACAGCCAATAATGTAATGTTTTGATAGATCTCGGGAAGAAGCAAATTTGAACTTCGATGCTAGTGCAACTGAAATATGTATAGAATTTTGCCTTATGTGCTTAATCGGCAGGGAATGTGTCCCCAACAAACAAAACCATGCTGTGACACAATCTTATAGTAAAATGTATACAAGTGTGTGTAAATCGTTTCGCATTGGTGTGCGTGAGGTTTTACTTTAATGTATTAATAACGCATATTTACATTCGTACACCATTTCTTATAGAAATTGTAATTGTATCTTTCCTACGCCTCGGTCTGCGTAATTTTCGTAAAATGATACCGATACAAATTCATTTGTATATGTTTCGGTTCGCTTCGTACTTGTCTGATAACTTTAAAGGCCGCAGGATTTACAGTCGCTTAATAACATCGGACAAACTAGGTGCAGAGTGCAGACAGGCGTGGCCATTAATAATACAGAACATTGTCTATAGCAGTGGCACGCCACACGTTTGTTTCATAGGTTTTAGGGTTCTGTTATTATCTTACTTACAATTAGTTCTGTTATCGCCTTATCCAATTAATACTTAAAGATTTTGAAGTCCACATTAAAAAATATTACGAAAATACTGTAACTGTTACATCAATTGATAAAAAGGAACAATTCCAAAACAGTTGGGATATTTGATAAGAGGTAGCGCCATGCTTGTAGCTAAATTGGGCCGGCGCGTCCGGGTCCCAGTACCTCTTTCTTCTAATGCTGTTACGTCAAGTGATGGTATTGTTGTCGCTAATATCAGGAACTACTAGTCCGATTTGATAAATTCTTTCAATGATAGCTCATTTATCGAGGAAGGCTATTATAGGCTGTATATCATTACGCTAAATTGAATCGATTTTTTTTACCTAATTTTACGTTGACGAAGTCGCAGGCACAGCTAGTCTAATATAAGTCTCTTTATTAGATGTTATTTTAATTTTATTTAACAATTGTTAATTTTATTTAACACACCGTGAGTGTTTTCAAAAATAACTTTAAAGAAATGATTGATTAGTCGAGGTATAATATGAATATAATCGCAATATCGTATCGATATATGATTAAGAAAATTTATTTTGTAGGCCAAGCTCTACCCCTAATAAGATGTAACCAACCTTTAAAATGTCAATAGATTACAATAAACCAACGCACAATACGAGTAAGAATTTATTTCAGCTATAGAAGTTTAAAGTGCATTTTAACTTCTATAAATACAATGTATTGTTTATGAATATTTATACTGAACCTTTATTTACGTAAACAAATGACACTTTATTTTCGAGTACAGTGGGCTACAGTGGGCAGTACAAGTAAGTTGACAAGTCGACTTTAGTGAGATGAAAATGTTCGTGCCAGGCGCACAGGACGCGAGCCTTAATGGTATCACGCTTTTAATCAACGCTAATGCAGCCCGCGTGACCCCTAAGAAATGGTCTAGCACGAACCTTTTTATCCAAAGTAGTCGACTTAGGATCGAAATGTACGTGCTAGCCCCACGGAACCCTTTATTGAGAAAAAAGTTTACTTTACGATTTTATTTATTGTTTCTTAAAAACATAATCACTCCCACGGTGAATAAAAACTGCAACGCGAACCGAGTCTTTGACCACATTCACTATGTAATGCCAAGTCTGGAGCAAAAAGTGGTTTAGTATTCGCTTCTCTAGATAGCTAGTCTAATACGCTGGTTAGGTGGCAATAACTCTGCCTCGCTGGTGTCGTAAATACCTTTAAGGTACCTTTACACTATCCGACTGAATGGTGACCGTGTATGCGATGTTTCAAATGATCAAGAATAACTTCCTAAATTAAAAACAAGAAAATCTTGAAAAATTAAAATGTTGATCTTCAGCTTTGAAAATTAAAAAAGTTCTAGCTGGAAGTATTGCTTTACTTTTCAATAATTCAGGAAAAACAATATCAGTCAATGCTGCATTGTTTGTTAGACCTCTTCTTTCTTGGAATAACTAAAACATCAGTCAGTTCACATCACAACTACCAAAATCAACTGTACAAAGCTCTGTTAAAATAAACCAATTTCTTCGATGCCGCAGTATTTTCAAGAAACGTGTTTATCTTGAACCCTTGAGTTAAGTTTGTCTTCCTTGGTTTTATGTCTCTGGCAATAGTGGGTCTCTTAAGGTTTGTCTTTACATTCAAAAATTCGGTCCAACGCGGATTTTCGTCTAATCTCATATATTTAAGACAGGTTCGTGCTTGAGTTATTTTTCAAAACTCTATACGTCGCTTCATATTTCGCGTTTATTGGCGTTTTTTGGTGGTAACACTTGGTTCTACTGAATAAATAAATTTGTCGTCAAATGCAACCGGCCTCTAAATCGCATGTAGGCAGCCAGTAGTCAGTTATCGCGCTAAATAAAAATAACGCTCAAATCGTTGCAATGCTGGCGTTCATTATGATTTTTTGCACATTCGCCATTTGTCTATGTCTGTATCTGTATATGCTTTCAAAGGAATTAGCCTTGTAGGGAGATGGTTGAATGTTTGTGTGGGAATTTACACTGTTATAGTTAAGAGACCACCTGTCGACAGGTGCGCGGGATGACTTATACAGCCCGAGCCTCTTTCAAAAACAGCGAGTAGTGTTGTGTATTTACTCACATTAACTCAATGAGCAAAGTTTAAATAGGTGTGTGGTTAGTTGTGGACTAGAGTTAATCTCTGGTATTGTAATTCGTATTAACGCTTCTTCTTCTTCCTAGCGTTATCCCGGTCAAGTACCAGGGTCCGCTTAGATTGCAGAGGATGTGGCTGTGGGGTAAGTTGAAATGACCGGTCTGACGTCATCCTCGGAACCCCCACGATCTCTACAACCCTACGACTAATATCACAAAGTGACATTAATCAGGTCCCACTGTTTGGCATGCCTTCCAAAGCACGGAGGAGGTTGAATATCAAATATAAACCAGTGTAAGAATAGGTCACCCATCTATGACCAGGTCGCAACAAGAGCTACTTAGCCCAGCGATCGACTCAAATGTCGACTACTGATAAGGCCACGACGTCGGTTTTAAAATGCTGTTAAAAACTGTATTATTCGTCAAAAGCATGGGAAAATATTGATTGAAATTATATTATGTCTTCGCTCTCTTATAACCGGTTTCATGGTGGTGTTAAGCTTAGATAACGTGACGGGCTATTTTTATACGTATTGATCCTAGACAAGAAAATAGTAGAAAAAAGCCTTACTGTAGGAGATTTCAATAATAATTTACATTTTTTTATGGTTTGACAGTATATTTAAATGATTTTAAAATATCTTCTATATATAGACCGTATATATAATATAGTTCAGTTCACCGTAATCACTTTCTTTGGTTAAAAAATACATTTTGCCGCATCCGCGCCGTCATAGATTGTTACGGACAGATGATACAGGGACGGTATGGCGGCGTCTTCGATCGTGGACGCCGTCGGACGGACTGATTTTGGCTGGCACTAGTACGTAACATAGCGAGCGAGATAGCTATTAATATTTCTTCTTGATGAAATTTTGGATCGTTATTATCTTTATATCATCTTATGAAATGTCAATTACATTACAAGAATTTTGCAGAATTTGAACTCCTCCCCCGTTCGTTCGTCGTTGTCACATTTTAGACGCCCCCTTGGTTTGACATCACACAAGATAACCGCCATTTTCTTTAATGATTTTTTTTATATTTATTTATTTTAAGAAACTGTTACATTTGGTATAATTGAGTTAGGACCCTTATTACTGTGCTAGTTAAAAGAAACTGTGATACAGGAAAAATGCATTCCACTTAATTAATACACTAAATATAAGTTTGATGAAGATTATATGTACTATGTTTTAAAAAGTCACGTCAGTGTGACGTCACAAAGCTTTCCCCACAAAGAATTCAAGAAATTCATTGCCGTAGGTTTAAGAGCGCGGTTTTTATAGTGATCACTAACACTCACCTTTATTGCCAATGTTCCCTCCCCGGTATCATATACCAAATCCGGTATGATCCTACTAGTGCGGCTTTAGATGTCCTTTCTAGTAATAAACTTATGATAGTTCATAAGGTTTTTTAGTAGGTTGTACAGGGATTTTGCTGATATAGCACTTGCGCCTACCTCTACCGCGTATAAGCTGGTTTTGTAACCGTTTTTGGTGAACAAATTGTTAGGTCAAAGTACGTAAATAAAAGAATGAGATAAAGTCATGAGTACAACTTTCGTCATTACAACAAATTTAGCTAACCTTGCTTTATAATAGCTTAGCTTAAACTTTAACCATCTACGTCAAGTGATGGTATTGTTGTCGCGTCTAGTTCGGTTTGTGAGGGTTCCCGAAAGCTTAAACCCCTCTTTAAGGGCCAACGCATCTGCGAGCCTTCTGGTAGTTATGTCCATGGGCCAGTAGTCACGTACTGCGTGCTCGTATAACTTGTAAAGAGAAAAATCACGTCATAAGGAGAAGATGTTGTAAACCTGTATAATGAAAAAATTTGGCAGGAATTATAATATATAAAAAGTTTATAGTTAGTAATGGATTTTTCGATAGGACCAGATTAAGGGGGACTAAGGGCAAACTTCAAAAATTTAGAGCCTTAATAGCTCAACGGTATAAGGTATGGACTGAAATCCGCAAGGTACCCGGTTCAAGCCATCTACCTGTGCTGTTGGCTCTAAGAGCAATCTTTCACAGATGGTCCATGGCGAGGGTGTGCGGGTGTGCCGCGTCTCGTGAGTCCCCAGCCCCCAGCGCCATACGCGCCAGGTTGCACAGCTGCTGGTAAAGGCTCAGCCCCATAATGCTTATCGTCTGTAAAAAAAAATAATGCTGGTTATTCATACACAATCACTTATACGTGAAACAAAAACAAGTACCATTTTACGAAAATTGCGCGGACGGAGGAGTGTCAAATGTGGCACAATTATTCGGCTGTCCTGTTGGCGGAGTGGGCAGTGACCCTGCCATCAGCACCGGGGGTCGTGGGTTCGATTCCCGCCTCGAGTCTGGGTGTATTATCTATTTAAAAGATTATTATTATTCTGTCACTTTAGATAAAAACTTGAAAACTATTTGCAATAAAAAATTCGCTTATTATTCTACTTCACGGGCAAACTCTTTATCTGGAAGGAATTTACTGCATACTTCATTAATGAGTGATAAATACGCGAATATTTTCATTTCATTACAGGAAAAACTCAAGCATATACACAGGGTAGGGCTATTTATTTGAATCGTCGCATTTCTTCTAGTCAGCCCAATTTAGCATATTATAAATACAATAATGTCAAATATTATATCCGCTCAGTGTTTCATATTAAGATTTTTGGGCCCTGAGAAACGGATCCAGGGGTCGGTTCCAATGGAGCCTTATGGTAGAGTCGTCAATGTAGAAGAAGAAGAAAAAGTAAAGGGTGAAGAAATTTATAACCGTACTACCACTGCTATCAGTCAACCGCAACCTGGTCCAAGCAGAAACCCGTCATCAGAACATCTGATATATGGAATCGACAATGAAGGCTTAGATACAGACTTTAATTCTGTCTTTGAAAATATACAAATAAAAACTCCTAGCCCAAGTTTAATATAAGTATAGAATTTCTTTTTACGTATTAGATAACCCGAACAAAATTGAATAACAATACCAACATTTCTGAATATATAGAAAAATTTAATCTTTGATACACACTATTATTGGTTGGTTTTTTCAAGTATTTTAAGATTGTATGTATACACTCTAAGCAATATACTAAAGTTAAACCGGACCAGTTCAAAATATGGGTCGGATGGATGTACAAAATGAAATGGAAGAGGTATATTATTTTTTTAAGTATCTTAGTGTTTTTAGTTACTGATAGCTGACATTTTGATTGACGGGATATAAATACAAAGACTAGCTGTTTCCTACTTGCTACTTCGTCCGCTTAAACTTGCTAGATTCATTAGAACTCATTATTCCGGGCCTATGGAAAAATCCTTTCTTAGCGGATATCATATTTCAAATTTCATCCATGTACATCCCGCGGTTTTACAGATTTCGTGTGAGATCAATTATCAAATTTCATATATGAATATATTTCTCCTCGTTATGTCTTTTTTTAAGAGGCGAAAGATCGATCGTTACAACTAAATTTGTAAAAAAAAAATGTATGAAGTTATACAAGAAAGTAGATGAAATACCGCGTCGGTTCCCTACCAGTAAAGTTAATAAATTGAATATACCTATATCAAAACTAAAATTGCACAGAGAGAGCCCATATGTCAAATCAATTAAAATTTACAACCAACTGCCAGAATATGTACGAAATATAAATGACCTGAATATGTTTATTCGAGAATTAAAAAAAAGTATGTAATTCAAAATGCCTTTTACAATCTAGAAGAGTATTTTAATGCAACTTAATTATCTAGAAGCATCGGTCTCTCTACGTGAGTAGAAATTATAAATTAATTACCATTGATGTAACACCCTTCCACCCTGGAAGGGTATAAGGTATTTCCCAGCTTTACAGTAGAGTGCTACAATCATCTAAATTATAATATAACAATCACTTTTTAGTACATTATTGGTATACAATAAAGTAATCGTCATTATTGAATATATAATTGTTTACGCAAATGTGTTATATAATGAGGATTTCATTTCAATTTACATGTTTGTAATGCTCTATTGTGAAGTTGGGAATTTGGAGTTACAATTATTTACGTAGGAGGTATCGAGATACAAATTACTTAGATACTGAAAATTTAGTGCACATATTTGGAATTTGAACACACACACACACACACCAGTACATACACACACGCGCACACTTTATTAATAAGTACAACACACAAGTTTATATATGCAATTATACACAGAAGTAGTCGATCATGTTAACTCGCCACTCAGCCACATCTTGCCGTAATCTTGTAATCTAAGTGGACCCTGGAACTAGGCCGGGTCAATGCTAGGAAGAAGAAGACAAATATTCGAAAAAAGAATTAGTGAAATCGGTCCAGCCGCTCACGCGTGTTGCCGTGACCAAGGGAAATTGGGATTTATATAGATTAAATATCATCATCATCGTTTCACCCTAGTTGCATCTACTGCTGAACGTAGGCGTCCTCCATCAATTTCTAAGAATGACGGTGTTGCGCCGTTTGTATCCAACGGCATCCTGCAACCCGCACCAAATCTTCAGTCAACCGGGTAGAATGAAGTCCTGCCTTTCGTTTCCCCGTACGTGATAGGTGTAGGTTTAGGAGCGCGCTCTTTATAGTGATCACTAACACTCACCTTCACTGTCAGTGTTCCCTCCCCTGCCTGGGGAGGGAACACTATATTAAAACATTATATTCATATTTATGTAAGATAATATAGTGTAAATAAGAAAAAATATATGTGTAAGAATGTACACTCTACTTAAGAGCTAATTTGTTTGAAATATTGAAGTACCAACAAAATAGTACAGTTTTACAAAACTCGGGGCGACCTACTAACCTTTTTTCTCCTGCAGGAATACATTTATAGGTCGGTTAATTGTAACCAGTGGGAATTACGCTGTGAAATATAAGCTTTTGTTACAATTCTCCCCCGTGCGGTTTGTTTATCCAAAACAACTAATGTAGAGTCAACATTTGCGTTGAATTTCATTTTATACGAGCACCGTCTAATTTTTTTTTTATCGTAAAGCATATTCTGTGAGTACAATAATATCGTCGTTCTTGGAAATTACGTATCGTATAAATGTAACTGAAGTGTCTTTATGAGGTTCACACAAAAAAATTCATAAACAAATTTTTTACGGGTTGTAGGTTATTTAGATAGATATTTTACTGCAAACGAATTTAATTAGTCCATATAAATATAATTTTATATGAAGAATTTATTTTCGGAGAAATTGAGAATAGTTTTTTTTCTTCACTAATGTAAATCCAAATAGTTATTAAGTACACGTCTTCAACTACTATTTCATATGATTGTCATACAACCTGCCTTTAAAAAAAGTAAAAATTGACATTCATAAGCGCTTCTCGTTACATTCTTTGGGTCATAATGGGATTAACAGTCAGGCTAAAAAAAATATTTTATACATTCACTTTTTATTTGTCATAACTACAGAAGCCCTCAACATTAAAATACATGGACTTCATTGATCTTTTCTATTGTTGAGGGGCTGACTGTACCCTTTATAACGTTAGGTTATGTGGTGTAAATTAGGATATAAATTATTATTAAAGTGTGGAAGATATGATGTTTGTTCAGTAATTAATAAAAAAATTCGAAATTCCACCCTCATCACCTCGATGTCCTAAAGTCTACAAGCGTGCGATTCTCTAGACACTTCTTACCTCGCACAATTCCCCTGTGGAATCAGATACCAGCTTCGGTATTTACGAACCGTGAACTCAAAGGCCGGCAACGCATCTGCGAGCCCTGCGGTGTTGCAGTTGTCCATGGGCTTCAGTAGACACTTAGGTGTGTACCAGCTGCTCGTTTGCCCCTTGTTATATATAAAAAAAGTAATTAATATGTCCGTTCTTGTAATATTTGCGATAGCCCATTAATTAGTACACATTTATTATTTATTGTGACTTGGGAAATTGAAATACATGGATATTAGTGACTATTTCTATTGTTGAGGGACGGAAAGAGTATGTTTTTAACTTCAGACTGTTGAGTTCCGAGATAGGATATAAATTGTTGACAGTGGAAGATCAGATGTTTGTTCAGTAAATATAGCCATTCGTTTATTATTTGCGGTAGTCCGGCTATTTCATTATTTGTTCGCAGGTGCGGTGTTCTGATTTGGCTCGCTACCAATGCTCACCTGGGGCTGTCGTTTCGTACCGCTATCTAAAATTATATGAAATATTTCATATTTGAAATAATAAACATGGAGGATTAATTTTTACACGCGTCATTTATATTTACGTTCAGGGAATTTGCCGATGTTATGATAAATTTGATATTATTATGTAGTACATTTTAGTATTAAGTATTGTGAAACAATTGGAAGTGAAACTATATTAAAAATAATTTTTATGTCGACATTTAAATTTCATAAGATTTCACTTCTTTTCCTAGACCATTGTTCTGGTCAAAAATCACTATTTTACGGTTCCGTAACTTCAAAGGAAAAAGGAATCCTTATAGGATCACTGCGTCGTCCGTCCGTCCGTCTGTCTGTCAAATTCCTTTTTCTCAGGAACGCAAAAATCAATAGAGTTGAAATTAATACCAAATATTGAGGTCTGCAGTCCCTTGAAATGAATCCACTAAATGAACGCAATCGATATATATAGTCATTTATGTCGCATTTGTATAATACATATAAATGCGACAAAAAATATTTATACTAATACATGCGGAAAGGGAATTAAAACACATATGGTACTTCCCGATTACCTAGAATCGTGAAATTCGGTAAGAAGCTGTTATTTTGTTCTTAAAATTAGTTTTGTCCAACTAAAAGAAATCTTAAAATGAGCCGTTAAAACATTACGTGATGGTACGGAACTCTTAGCAAGCGAGACTGACTCGCACTAGCCCGGTTTTCCTTTAACCATACTTTCGTATAGAATTCTAATAATATTTTCGTATGACAAAATTTAACGCTTTTTCTTTGATCTTGACTCTTAGTCAAGATAGCGTGGTGCCACGTGTCGAAAGACGCGACCAGCGTGATCAGGAATCACATCGTGGATCTACACGAAATTTAGACCACTTTATCTCCGTTAAGTTACTAGGGGTCTATTTCATTGTCTTAAACTCGCTTGGAACATGGAAACAATTGTTTAAACTTACAGCCGTATCAGAAGCTGACTGTAAACCTAATCGCTCCCTTGTTACACCATGACTTGCCGTATCCGTCGACTAATTAATTACTCAGCTGATCTTTCTGATAAAGAAGGATCCACACTGACAGTTTATCGTGCGGGGCCATGATAATGAAGACAGGTTGATTTTAAACTGTTGTTGATTTGAAAATAAGTTATTCTTTATAGATGTTGTTCGCCTTTATAATTTTATAAAGGAATAAAAAAGTATGTCATGTTATCTTTTGTGACTGTTTCGTTGGTGCAGTGGGCAGTGACCCCCTTAAGATGACGGTCGAGGCTCTTTGCTATGAAACCATTAATAATAATAATTAATTAATTATTATTATTAAATTAGTACCTATACATACCACTGCTCATTCGTACATTTATATACATATAACTCCTTGTTCGAAAGCAGATATACACAAACCAATTTTGTGATCAATGCTGGAAACACCAGAGTAAATGGGTGCTTGAAACGTTCAAGATTTGTACTTATAAATGTGCAAAAGGAAGCTGTTTACTCACGTTCCATTAATAGCATGAATTCTTAACTCGTATCTATACACGTACCTAAATGTGATTTAAGAAGGGCAGGGTAAAACGATATGTTTTGAAACATGCCTGGGAAAGCGTCTACAAAAAAGTTCAGTTGACCAATACTAGTGTTAGTTTAGTTTCTTCTTCTTCTTCATAGCGTTATTCCGGTCTAGTACTATAGTCCACTTAAACTGGGGATCATGTGGTTGTGATTCGAGTTAAGGTGAACAACTGCCATCTGACGTCATCTCCGGAACCGCCACAATCTGTACCATCTTAACCTTAATATCACCTAGTGACATTAACTCTTAGGTCTTTTAGTTTAGTTAATTTATTATTTTAGTTTCTAAATCATATGGAATCAGCAATTAAACGGCAGATAATTTTTACGGGATCGTCAGTAAAATTTGTACAAGTAATATAGAGTACCTACTTTTTATCCGAAGATATTTCATATCTCAACGAAAAAATGGAACAACCGTCAATTGTTCAAAATCTAAACTTTATTAAGTCCAGAAGACAAAGACACAGGAGTCAACTGGTATTGAAAATCGTATATATAAAGATGTATATATGTACACGGTCAACGCTTCATCCATGCACGCGGCGTTCGCAATCAGTCGTAATAGCTTGATATACGAGCGGAGCATTTTGCTCGCATTGAATGCAGACGATAGAAGACATAACCGCAGAGCAAAATGGGTCACTGCCAATTGTGTATGTATCTCATCTGGGGCGTCAGGGAAGTATGTGCCAGCGCGCCTCTAGGGCCCTATCCAGTGGATGACGACAGCTCCATTGGGATTTAGTGGATATTCTAGCGATCTCAATAGACCGTGAAAGTGTGACGTCACAAGTGATGGATCCGCGCCTCTTCTCTGGAGCGACTACCCCCGTTCATAGACAGCACTACTATAGGGCTCTTTGAGGCGGTACCAAAATTTGCGAAATGAGTATGATTTAAATTAGAGGTAGCGCCATGCTTGTAGCCGTATTGGGCTGGCGCGTCTGGTGCCAGTAGGTACACCTTTCTTAAATAAGTCAGAATATTTTCTTGTATCTAATATTATATAGGACTACTAGTACTACTTTACCAATTAAAATGCCCGTTAACGTTGCTAGAACTGGTGTGAGAAATGGGCGCGACAATAGCCAAATAGATTTGAAAGAAATTTAAATTCTTCCTTATATTTAAAGCATATTAGAGACTTCTTCATAAGTTTGATGTGGTTTTTAATTAAATTATGATTTTAATAGGAGGAAGACGTCAGTAAATGTCAAACCGGCTTGTCTCATTTATCTAGGTTGTGTGTCATCCGCCAAACTAAAGTGGAATAATGTTATGATTTTGTCCTCGTCATATGTATGCCGTGTTTTATTTGGTCCAAAATAATGAATGGATGTTATACCCCGCTGTTACATGCCATCCGAAACACGGAAGGGGTCGGATATTTGAATACCGGATATAATAGGCAGGTTCACTGCCCACTGCGTCAACGGTTTAGCCAAGGTTTAACAAGATTTGTTAAAATAGATGTGCGGAGGTCGTACTTAAGAAAGTAGCCGGCATTTGAATCCATCGCTAGGTTAAGCAGTTCTGACCGCAATCGAGTGAAAGATGGGTGAACCATTCTAACAATGCTTTTTTAAATATCTAATCTCCTCCGTGTTTCGAAAGGCACGTGAAACAGTGGGTCCCGATTAATGTTACCGAGTGATATTAGTCGTTAGACATGTGGGGATTCCTAAAGAGTGGGGCCAAATCAACCAAAATGTGAAATATGCGTAGCGGCTATTGGGGGGTATAGACTTTTTATAAGCACTTATGAACGTCATATAATTTTGGCTGGCTCGTTGGCGCAGTGGGCAGTGACCCTGCCATATGCTCCGGGAGTCGTGGATTCGATTCCCATCTCGAGTCTGGATGTCTTATCCATATGTATGTATTTATATATTTCTAAAGAAAATATTTATGTATAACAGGCAGCTGTTACCTATAACACTGGCATTAAGTTATCTACCTTAGGAACAGACGTCCGTGTGTCATATAGTCCTGTATATATTTATTTATTAATATTATTATTATTTCTTAAATTTTTAATAATTTGGTGCCTGCCGGTGGCTGCTTGACGATACACACGTCACGCAAACCTTTTTAGGTCTCGCATTTCTGCGGGGTCGCTGGTTATCGGCGCATCTACTCATCCAACAAAGTAGTGCGTTCTCTGCGACTCGAGAGCTACACTGGACCTGCGGTACCAACTTCCCTGCCCCAGACACTGTACCTAACGGTCACCCAAGCAGAGAAGGGCGGCGGAGGGTACGGCGGGAGAGAAGGGTTTTGCATCCTTACAGTCCACGAGTCGCAGGGTCTATGCTTCGAGTGGGTCATCATCATGCGTTGCGTGTAGAAGATGCCCATTCATGACAGCGTTGAGCACGCCAATCGGTCATCTTAACTCGCCCCACAGTCAAATCCTCTGCAATCTAAGCGGACCCTGGTACTTGACCGGATGGGAGGAGAGATAGGATGCGGAGACTACGGTCACGGTAGGTATAAGGGATGTGACTATAGCAGCTAGGGCACTCCGGGGTCGCGTACCGGTAGTCGATCGGATCAGTTATCGGACAGATAAAGGAAGATCCACCCGCTGGGAGTATATACACCCACAGTTACTGTGGATAGGCTATCATATTCAGTATTATATCTCAAGACAAAACACGCTTTGAGATTTATCTTCTACGTCTATTCACTTTCATCAACGTCATAAATTTAATTTAGTTTAAAGGTAACAAAAGGAGAGTACATGTTATGATTTAGCTAGTCTTTATACTTTACTAAGGGATACATTATTATGTAAATCTATTTTTCTCAATAAAAGCAATGCTGTCACCTCAAGTGATTGTATTGTTGCCGCGTTTCTTTCGATCTTTGTGAGTTTCTGGTAGCCTAGCCCCCTCATCCGTGTTTCGGAAGGCGCGAAACACAGTACGTCCCTATTAATGCCTCTGAATGATATTAGTCGTGCCATTGTAGAGATTGTGGGGATTCCGGGGATGACGTCAAACTGCAGTTGGTCATCATAATTCGCCACAGTCACATTCTTTGCAATCTAAGCAGGTACGAGACCGGGATAACGGCTAGCCAAAGACAAAGAGGGATATAAAAAGCTGACTGAATGCTCCGAAAGTGTACAGGCATTTGAAAAGAAAAAAAAGGTTGCCTATCTTTAGTCAAACTTGGTCCGGAATCGCAAGGATATGTATTTGCGGACACTGAGGGGGTGTGGTAGGAACACACTATTTACATTTTGCATTAGATTACGCGCTATCTATGCGTCACACTAATCGATACGGAAGTACATTCAGAAATGTATTTCTTAATAGCTACTTCCTCCTATAAAATCTTTATTATTATTATGTAATGTAATTAGCATGAAGGTTATCTATTCATACCTATACATGTAACTGGCCCGTTGGCGCAGTGTGCAGTGAACTTGCCTTCTGCTCCGGGGGTCGTGGGTTCGATTACGGCCTCGAGTCTTTGTGTATAAACTGGGTGTGTACATTAACACTGGGCGTAACATTTGCGTATAACAGGCATCTGTCACCTATAATGCATAAAAAATATTGACATCAGCCCCTTAAAATAAAAAAGAAATTGCCCTTTTCGTCTTAATTCGATAAATGGCCAACTATAATGTTTGAAATGGCGCTAATGCTGTCACGTCAAGTGATGGCATTGTTGCCGCGTTTCATTCGGTTTGTGTGAGTTCGCAGTGCCCGAAACTTCCCTCAAAGGCTAGCAACGCGTCTGTGAGCCTCCTGGTGGTGCTGACGTCCATGGGCGTCGTTAGTCACTTATGTGGGATAAAAAAAGTTCTATTTATTCGGGTAATTAATATTATGTGGTAGTGATTTCATTGCATCAAGAAGTAGTTCAGCTGCATTTTCATGGCACTCTAGAGCTTCGTCATATCTGTTAAATATAAACCAGTGCTAGAATGGGTCACCCATCTATCACCCGGTCGCAGCCAGAGCAACTTAACTTAGCGATCGACTAAAATGCCGACCACTGATTAGGCCACGACATCCACAGAATTTTAGTTGATTTCAGTGTTAGATAGCCCATTTATCGAGGAAGGCTATAAGCTATATATGATCACGCAAAAATTGAATCTATTTTTTTTACCTAATTTTACGCGGACGAATTCGCGGGCACAGCTAGTCATTACACATGGAGCTTGCTTCAGATGTTAGATTTATGGAATGTTTTGTCTAAATGTCGTTTTGTCTTAAATTTTTATTCCCTTCTTATTTATAAAAATATTTGTAGAAGCCAACCTTTCTAATTATGTAACAAATATAAGCTCGGTTTATTGTGCAATGGACACCCACGTGCCTGAAGCCTAATTGAAAGTTAATTAAATTAAATAATTATTTTGATAGTCATTAGCGTCTTGTTCAATAACAAAACTTTTAAGAATCTTTAAAGATGTGTATGTATTTATATATTTCTAAAAAAATATTTGTGTATATCAGGCGGCTGTAGCTTATAACACAGGCATTAAGTTGTCTACCTTAGGAACAGACCTCCGTGTATCATATAGTCCTGTATATATTTATATATATATAGTTTAATGTTTTAGTTTGGATATAGGCATATATATCTAATTCAAAAATACTGTTTTCATTGTTTATCTCGGTTTTTAGGGTTCCGCGCAAAAAAACATTTAATTCGTTTTATCGCCTAAAGTTACAAAGAAAATTATTGAAAACTAGAAACCAGCGGTACGTACAAAGATGAAATTCGGAAAGTAGGTGGTTTAGTACTGTTTTCGATAGAATCAAATTAGGGAAGACTAAGGGTTTTCTCAAAAATAAGCGGCCGAAATCACGGGAAATTGCTAGTTATATATAAAAGTGAATGGCCACCTAACACGAAATCTCGAAAACCTCGGGACGTACAAAAATAAAAATTTCCAAGGAGATAGTTTTCAGTTAGTAGGCGTTCGCTAAGAACGGATCGATAGGGCTAAATTAAGGAAGCCTAAGGGTAAGTTTAAATTCACGCGGTCAAAGTCGCGGGAAATAGCTTGTTAAATATATAATTCAAATAAACACGGCTTATTGAACAACACCCACGTGCCCGCCTAATTGAAGGATAAACATAAAATTTTGATACCTTTTAAGTGGCTTATGCCGAAGAAGAGATATAATTTTTATGTAAAAAAATACCATTCTTCAATATTTCCAGTTTTACAGTGCAAGACAACTAAATTGTAATTTAACAGTCACTGCTTAATATATTATTGTATACAATATACAATTGAATATATAATTGTATACAAAAATGTGTTATATAATAGGTATTTATTTCAATTTAAATGTTTGTAATGCCCTACTATGAAGTTGGGATTTCAACATTTTACGCGAGAGGTATCAAATTTTCTGTATGAAAAAAAAAACATCAAAGTAAATTTTATTTCTTTTTTGCTAACGTTATGTTACCTGGGTCATGATGAGCGGCGGGCGAAGGGGCGGAGAATGCGCTGGAGCAACCAGGGCGGCGTCCGAGTCCTCCCAGTTCAGGTACTGTACACAAAAAAAATTATACATCTTTTAAATAAATTAAGTCACAAGGTCGTAGCTTAAATAGTGTCCGGTATTTGAGTCGATCTGTAGGTTAAGAAACTCTTACTGTGGCCGGGTGTTGGATGTGTGACCTACCATTCTAACACTTTAAATATCCGATCTCGTTCGTATTTCAGAAGGCATGTATAACTGTGGGTTCCTATTAATGTAACTGAATGATATTATCGAGAGATTGTAAAGATTTTAGGGGTTTAGGAGTTGACATCAGACGACAATCGGAGATATTAATTCGCCCCACAGACATATTTTCTGCAATCTAAGCGGACCCTGGTATAAGACCGGGATAACGATAGGAAGAAGATTTAAAAGTTAGTCAAAGCATATTCCCGTAGTATATACCTATCTACCGATTTAATCAGTTTCCCTTTTTAAAAAAGCATCCCGTTCCATGATGACAAACAGCAATATTGCTTTTATACGGTTAATTTAAAATGACCTTTGACAATCTGCGTTGTCAAATCCATGCCCCCTAATGTATAGTCGACCAAGAGATTGGTTTGCCACGCTAAGGTCGAATGTCGTTTGCACGTCAATTAGTTGTAAGGCTCATTTTTGCTTGTTATGCAGTACGTTAATTTCTAACAATAACCCTTGGCAAAATTTTCTTTAAATAGGAGCTGTCATCCAAAATAGTAAAGCACTTTCTTGGTGAACTATACTTGACATCATCGTAAGCTTTTAATTTTTTTTTTCATTCGTTTTTAAATATTATATTAACATGATCTATCTATACATATAACCAAGCCATGTATGCAACTTCTTTATTGGGGACACGCAAGGCCTCGAATGTTGTACTTTATTAACACAATTATTATAGCACAAATAACTCAATTTTTAGTGTTATAATAATTGTGTTAATAAAGTTTAAAAAGAAGGCCCCTAACCTTCTTGGGTTGTAAATAAATAATCATTGACTTAAGAAAGTTTTACAGCCTGCTTGAGGACATCTAGAAGCTTTTCAAGAACTTCTTTATTTAGCGTTTTTAATCACACATTTAACTTCATAGCATGGAAGAGAGCAGGTTTTCCTATGTGCAATAGAGCCATAGAGCAAATACTTTGAATGCAAAGAAGTTTGTTTCTTTCGCTTATTGATATAATTTAATTTGCTTTTTAGAACAGAAAGCGCCAGCTTCGGTAGTGTCTCCATCCTCTGCTTCCACATCTTCACTTGCTTTGGTAAGTATAATTTTGAATTCAATAGAAGCTTTTCACGAGTTGTTTTGATTTTTTTTCTCTATGTACAATAGCCTAGGGCATGATTGCAGTCACACCTGACCAGAAAAGAGGATGCAGTCTAGGATGTAGTACCTATTCACTCTTTCTTTGTTCACTGTAATGAAGTTAAAGGAATTTGTTCATAAATACTGTAAGATATTATATAAATAAAACATTTTTTGCTTCTCTGAATGTTGATTTGAAGTAAATTTCATTATGTTAAATTGAGACATTTCCAATCTATTTCGCATGAAAATATAAACTTCTGGGCTCTGGCTTAACCACGTCGCAAACATTTTTTACAAATAATGGGTTGACTCACACGTTACATTGCTAAAATCCACGATTAAATACGAGGGAGAATCGGTGCAATGCTATAACCCAAAAGTTACGATACCGAACCCTCCATCAAAGCACAGCACTACTTTGGCTTTCTGTTGTTCTTTTGAGTACACTTCTTGATGATACGTTGTCGAAGCAAATTCGATTTAGGCGAAGTAATTCAATTTATTCAATATTCCACCCTGGTAAAAATGTAAAATATCCTTTGAATTATGCTATAATAGTAGCACTTGATTTAAGTAACAGATACTTAGGGCAATTTTTAACATTCTCCTAGATTTCTGCATTTATGTTGTAAGATTATTCATTTAAATTTACGTCTCATTACTTGAACTGCGTGTTTTTAATTTCTATTATTTGCTTTAGAATTGCTATGAATGTTTTTTAATATCTTCAGCGACAATTTCATCTGCAATCACCAATTTGCTGATGTATTGTATAATATCCCATTAGTTGCACTTAGTACTAAAGGCATGAGAATCCTCATTATTTACGTTATGTAAAAGTTACGAAATAAAGACTTACATAAAATTTTCAGCTGCGTGAAAGGCTTTCCGCCTTTCCAGATTGTAAATTTGACAAAGAAAAAAAAAGAGTTTGCGTTCAGCCGCAGCTACATAATGTCCCTGAAGTTAGTGAAACTGAAGATCGTTACAGTATCTCTTCGCTAAGTACTGTAAAAATTGCTCCCGATAATTCTTCCGCACTCCTTAATAACAAACGAGATTCCAGCGAACGAATCTCACAAGATAAAGATATTACCGAACATTCTTATCTGTACAATGAGGTAAACATCGGCGACACATTGGAAAGTCTTTCTAGAAATAAAGTCGGAAACACTGAAAATATTGTAGAATTACTAGCACAAGAAGCTTTGGATACGACTCGTTTTAAAGAACAGAGAAAATCACTGGATCGCAATATTGGTACATTACAAGATAAGCATCTAATTGATAAAAATTCAAGAATAAGCAAAACAAGGGAATGTGATAAAAAAGAGTACAATTATAAAAGTGAAAAAATGAATGATTATGCCATTAATGACGATTCAAACACGCCGTTTGTCGAAAATACTCCGGGAATGAAACCAAAACCAAATAAAAAATCATTCGTGTCCAAAAGACAGGAGACTTCAAAGTCGAATCTAGTCGACAGTGAGCATTTATTTGATAATCGAACGGTTGAACAATTTTTTGCGCAACATTTCGCTGAAAATAAACATGGAGATTTAGTGGTTAGTCAAACGTTAGCGGAGAAAATCAATGAATCTGTTACGAACTCTAGCGGGTCATTTTTGGCGTATCCTACTAATAGATTAGAAGATGATGTCGATATTCACAATAAGGAAATAGCAGAATGTCTTAACAATATTGTAGATAAGGTATGCGAGAACTCTGACACCCTTACAGAATACTCGAGTAGAAATAGAAACAAACGAAACATTTCTAATAAATCAATATCTCATACTGATGCTGGTCATCACAAACTTCTCTTTAAACTCACCAATTCTATCGAAGAGGGTAAAGGACGCAAACAAAATAAAATTAATACTTTTGATTCAACTAAAACGGGAAAGTTACAATTGTTTAAACGTACCGGAAAAACACAGAAGACTGGAGAAAAAAGGAAACTTGATATAGATAGTGTCGAAAATATGACACCAATTACAGAAAAAGAAAAATTGAGTAAACAAGTAGTCGATGACAAAGATAGTTACGAAACATCTTTGATAAAAAGAAAACGGAAATTATACTCCCCTAAAGATGATGATATAGTTAATTATACGACAGGAACACACATATCTGAAACCGAAGAAGAAAACACTGTTTTATCTAATTTTAATCAAACTCCAAAATCTACAGCCACACCCTATAAAGAATTAGAACGAATTAAGAAATTGGCACGAAAGACTAAAGGAAAGTTTGAAAATAAAACTGCAATATCTCCAAGAACTGAGAAATTGAATAATTTATTCGATAAACTTAAAAACACAGAAGACTTGGAGAAACCAACAATGAAATCTGGCAACGATAATATGGCGATATATAACTTTACAAGTGAGAGTGAGGACGATGATTTTCAACTGAAGAAAGATATAAAGATTGGCGCTAGTTCATCGACTAAAGTTAAACCTAGATCTCGGCGTGGACGAAGTACAACCAAAGTTAATTATATTGATTCATACAAATCTTCCGATCATCAATGGAATAAGAAAAGTAAAGAACGTCCGAAAAGCAAAGTGAATAATAGATCGTTAACGAAAAAAATAAACAAAACAATGATAGACGAACGTATGAGAGAAGCTAAAGTAAACGAATCAAACAGATCTATCGTAATAGAACCAGATGATTCTGAAGAACTCGAGGAACCCGAACCGACTCACCATAATCCTACCATGGAGACAAGTGATACAGAAATTCAAACAGATTTAGTGAAAAAAAACAGAACTACTAAACAGAAGAAAACCATAGGCCGTATATTAAGGAAAAGAAAAAATGTTACTAAAAATCAATCAGTTGCAAATGACAGAGAAATAACATTAAGTCCTCTACCTGGACTTGTTATAGAATCGGCTGAGGTTTTTAAGGATCCCGATGATTCAATCGCTATTCTGGATAAAATAGATCTTTGTCAAGCAGAAAAGGCTGCAGAAGTGGTAGACTTAACTCCGAATTTATTGTCTGAATCCGAGCATGTATGCGATTGTCCTCTGAAATTTAACGACAGTCAAGAATTTAAAGAAACTGGCCGATATGCAGTGCGTAATTTGAACTTAAAAAGGAAATTTAAAAATGATGAACGTAATAAAACGGCGCAACCGACACCAGCTAAGATAAGTAAACGCAAATGCACATTCACTGATGTTGATGACAGAAAAGGTAGTACCAATACATCGAAGAAAAATACAACCACCATGAGTTCTGGAATTATCGAAAAGCGCTCTTCGCGATCGATATCTATAGACACAATGGGAAAGTCACCAATTACGGCTCATGGAGTTTTAAACGAATCTCCACCAAAGACAAAGGAGCTCGGCAAAAAAATTAAAGAAAGAAGTCTAGAAACAGAAGACCTAAGTCGGGAATTAAGAAACTTTTACGCAACTCTTACGAAGGCTTGCGAGGACGACAGATTACGTAGCCAGCATTCAAATAAAAACGATTGCAGCATGCCATTAAAGTATCTATCGGACAGCGAAAAATCTGACGTGATATCTAGAAGTGACACGAAACGTTCTAACAAAGATAAATCTTCCCATAATTCGAAGACAGAGAACATAAACGCGCGTAGGTCAACTATGTCTCCGATAAAACTAGATGAACAAGTGAAGAAAACTCATATCAACAAGAAATTCAGTAACATAATAAATAATTCACCAACGGTGTCTATAACTAGGTTGTCTCGCAAAGAGATAAACGCATGGCTTTCCCCTTGCTCCAATAAAGGCGACAACCAAAGTTCAATCAGACATGTATCAAAGAAATTGACAGATATTAATGACAATTACGAAGATAACGTTCCAAATGTACATACAATTAAAGAAACAAAAACCGTAAGTTACAATTTTCGTGATCGTAGATCTACAGGCAAAGTTTTAGCCACAAGTTTGGAGGCTCGTATGAAAAATAAAGACGAAACTACAATGGTAGAATCCCATAGTATTCGTACACGTCGTACGAAGCCAAAATTGCAATGTTGTGCTTCAAACGACGAAAAAAACTCTACTCATTTCCTAACTAGTGCAAAGAGTGATGTACTCCAACCAACCAAGAGGAGATCTAGATCTGAATCTAGATTTGACAAAGTTCAGAAGGTGCCAAAAGATAAAATTAATGGTCTAGATCTGAATATAATGCCAGTCGAAAGTGCGGGCTCCGGCGTCAACGAATGGTTCGAGAGAAATGAACGCGCTAAAGAAAACCAAACGGGTAAGGGTTTTTTTATTTCCTTCCTTCAGGCCGTTTTTGTCCGCTGTTGGACATACGCAGACTTTCAGGAAAGGTTAAAAAAAAAGAAAAGGATTAAAAGTGAAAAGTACAGATTTGTTCGATATCCAAATAGATGTACTTCAGAATACCCAAACAGATGACGTGACGTTCGTACTAGACTTTTGACTGACGTCACGTTTTATAGAAAATACATATAGGAGATTTGTTAATTGGCTAATAAGAAACGAGTCTAAATTTGGGCAGCGTTCAATGCTAGACAATGTCTATCGGGTCACCTAATGCAATATATAAATATTAAACATCCCTCTTTCGTTTCGTTCTCCCAACTTGGCGGGGCACATCTTAAAAAATAGGTTTTTCTAATAAAATTTAAGGAAAGTTCCGGGGAAAAAATATTTGTACTGTAAAATGTTAGTTCTGTCGGAGATAACTTAAAAATCCTAATCTATCTCTATCTCTTTCAGCTGCCGCTTTAATGCTAACGTCGATAGATGCCATAAACAACTTAATGGAAAACATGAATACGACTCTGTCAGAAGACAATCTCACCACTATTAAAAAGTAAGTGATGTGGTAGGCAGTGTTCCCGTGTAATTTTTAATACATTGTGTTGTTTTGAAAAACATGGCCAGCTACAATGGACAAAAAAAGTTCAGGCGATGGAAAAAAGTTTTGCTTCAATAATATATATAGGTTGACTTGTGAGACACTTGCACATAATTGGACAACTGTCCCTTGAGATTAAGAGACAGTTGTCTAATTATGTACAGAACGCATGGACATACTAGCTTGGACGCTTTATTCCTGTCTTAGGGTAGGCAAAAATACCTATTTCACTAATTCGAATCACTAATTTGTTTAAATTGAATTATAATTTTATTTATTATTGATATCGCGTTTAATTCCGACCACCAGCTGTCATTAAATTTTTTTTATAAGTGACCAACTTTTTTACGCTGCGAAATGCATTTACGTATTAACTTTTTCGAACATCAAATTACCCGCACCTTCCAGTATTCATCAATAAAAAAATTGATTTAAAAGCGAATAATATTTCTCTTCGCAGAGTGAAATACGCTCCGGCAGAAGGAAAATTCGACTTAATGGTATCCAATGTCACGTACGAGCGGGACAACGGCCGATTCGAGTGTCGGATCAAGGCCGGAGGTTCCGGACGCACCGTACACTCTCAGTGTCACAACCTGGTGGTACTAACACAGCCACAGTCCCCCCCTCTACCCCTTGGCCTATCGGGTATTGCTAGAGCCTTTTGGATGGGATGGTCATCCTCACGTCTCAAGTCATGACCATACAAAGATAGTCTACATTCCTTTACTTTTTCTGTCATTTGGGCCACCCTTAACGATCCCCTCATGATAAACTTTTAACGCACCTTGTATAGTGGAGTCACTCCCCCGCCCCGTTAGATATTATCCTACGTCAAAATTTAATTACTTAATTAGGAATGCACTAGTATTTACAAATCCCACAGGTCATACAAAAACCTACTATCAAAATTCTTGTTGCTAAATTAGTAAAGACTAAATTCGTGTTTATATCGTAGTGGTAACACCACGCTTGCAGTCCATTTGGTCTGATGAACCACCAGCCCGTTTGCCCGTTGTAACACAAAAATATTATGATAATCAGAAAGTGTATGGTGCCTGAGTTCAGATTGGTTACCGCTATTTTTTAGCTTAGGTTTTGGAATGTCAAATCCCAAAGTTTTATTATTATCCAGCATTACAGCCAAACACTTCGGGTATAGTTCTATGTTTAAGGTGTAGTTTTCTGCAGAGTGATGGTACTTTCCAATACACCTCCACACTTTTTAACGTGACAACTTTTATAGGTCGATGAAAGCCAGCAGAACGCATGCTTGACTCATTGTCACGTTCCGTCTGAGCCGAATGTGCAATCGAGAGCGCCGTACAAGCGATAGAGAGGCACAATCGGACTAAGCGTTTGAGTTTATCACGTAAAAGTATTGTCCGTAAACCGACTTTACAGGCAACTAATTTTTTTTAGTTAAATCATTGTCCCACTACTGGGGAAAACCTTGGTTTCCTCCACCCATATCTATCTTTGGCTAATATTATGGAATCCACTCTGTGGTGAACTTTTCCCACCTGTCTAGGTACATACTACTCAGTAACCTCCACATTAAGAAACAACTGTCCATACACCAACTGCACTAAATCCCTTTTTATGTCATTACTAACACTACCTACATATGACTGTGACTAAACCGGAAATGCTTTATATATTTGGCCGCGCGATATCACGATTAAAATAAATTTGACACCTAATTTGAATGCGGTAGACACAATTGATTCATACATGATGAGTTTAGTATGCAAAGGTACGAGTTACATGATTGCGATCACAATTGTATTCAATTCAATTGAATGATAGAACATTGTATTAAACAGCAATCAATGTATGTTTAAGAGCTTCTAATAGGCCAGGTAGGCGGACTGTAATTCGTAAGGTGCTCGCTTTGAAGCCCAAACGTGGTGGACTATTATCGCGATCACTCCTTGCAATACTTGAAAAGTGTTTCTCCATCCATCTTCTCTTCAAGTTCCGCTTAAATTGCGTAGGATGTGGCTCTGGGGCGAGTCAAGATGACCGCCTGACGTCATCCCCGGAACAGAAAGTACAATCTCACTTTTATTATTACTGTGTCACTGTAATGGGAACCCATTGTTTTACGTGACTTCTGAAACACGGAGGAGGTCAGAGGTTTTGAAACCAGTCTTGGAATGGATCCCCTATCTATAGCCCAGCCGCGGTAAGAACTGCTTAACCTAACGATCTAGGCTACTGACTAAGTTATGATTTGCGTAAATAATAAGTTTTTCTCCAATCTATGCGTTCACTCGGGAAATCTGAAAATGTTTTAAGTTGCTTAAAACCCACAAGATGGATATTATACCAATGTACCTATGTCTGATGCAAATCTCTAAAGCATCTGCCTTTCCGGCTATTGTATGCAGAATTATTTTCTAGGTACTCGCTTCATCTTTGATAAAGTGTATGTTCCGATATACACTGCGAGTGCTGTAAGCTGAGACGTCAATTTTGTATACTGTAAAGGTGTTCCTTCTTCATTTCCTATACTGCTTACAATTTAAAACTGAACGCGGTTTAGTATACTGTCAAAACCGCGATTTTCCAAACCCATAATTTGTCTTCATCCACGATTTTTTAATGATATAATACTGTTAAATTTTTTAACAAGAGCCGCTATGTTTTTGATTGATCACGAGATTAAAGAACTGAGAGCACTGTAACTAGCAAGCGTCAGTGCTCACAGTACAAAAATGGAGACTATTTATGACGTCATTCATTTCCATAGAGTACTGCGGCAGTATACTGGCAGTGTATACTGGAATGAATTGATCACCAGCGCGAACACTGAACAGTGCTCGGAGTGTATATCGGAACATACCCTACATCACTTTCCATTAGATTTCGATCAAAATAATCAGCCTGATAAGAAACTGCTATAAATATACCAAATTTATTAAGGATATTTCAAAAAATTTTAGTAGTGTATTAAATATGTTTCAAAGGGTGAATTTCCTTATATTTTTAAATATATTTAAGGAACAAAGGAGACAACTTAAATTAATCCTCAGCCGTCTTCGAAGTTAAATCAAATTTTATGCCAAAAGGCGTTGTACAAAATGGGAACCTTTATCAAAACTAAACTTTATTAATAAGTATTGTCATTTCAAAGGAAGTTAAAATGAAAGATCAATTTTGCTCGAACTCATATTCGGGTGAATTTTCCTGGAATTGAAACATAATCGTGAACGGATATTTATCTTTAATACGTTTAAAGCGAAACTGTTTACGTTTAAAATTTTGTTACTCGTGATCGGCATCTTTACGTAATATTAGTAACTCATGAACTGACGGTTCAATGGAAGTCAGGACCATCAATGGATGCCTCAAGCTAATACCTGTGTAAAAACAGTAGGTATATGTTAATGTATCCCTGCAGGATTATGACAGACTCTCTTAAGAGAAAGGAATGGAAAGCGACAGACGACACTCGATACGATATATTTTATCTAGAAGCAAAGAAATTATACGTTTATTAATAGAAGAAATTTTTATTTCGTTATTATGTTTATAAACAATTTAAATTCATCATAGTGTATTTCCTTGATGGCCTAAAATAATGCGCAATCTGTTTCGAAGTAAAATCAAATTTTGTCTTAATGTTATATAAAAGGAAGAAAGACTTTCTCAAAACTAAACTTTATTAAGTATCGTCATTTCGAAGCGAGTTTAAATTAAGGATAAATTTTACTTCGAAAACTCACACTCGAACGAATTTCGAAGAGAATTGAAAGATAACAGTGAACGTATATTTATCTTTAATACGGTTTAAAGGAAGACGCTTTTGAATGGGACAAATGTTTTGTTACAGACTGAGCAGCTGTAAGGTTTCTCGCCTGTGTGTGTTCTTTTATGTACAGTGAGATGATGGCTGTGGCCAAATGTTTTGTTACAGACTGAGCAGCTGTAAGGTTTCTCTCCTGTGTGTGTTCTTTCATGTACAGTGAGATGACGGATTTGGCCAAATGTTTTGTTACAGACTGAGCAGCTGTGTATCGGTCCAGAGTGAACCTGCGTGCGTTTCTGCAAAGTCCCTTTTGCTCCAAATCTCTTCAGACAAACTGTGTCCAGTTTTTTCGTTCTTTTACCTCTTCCATCAGTTCCAGGCATCTGTCCTTTCATCACAGTTCCACTGGTCTCAGGCGCAGCCTTGTTTTGGTTCGTTTAACTTCTGGTGACGTTTCGAGAATTGATTATTCTCATATTTATGCCCTAACAGTGAAAAATTAGGTTTCAATGAATTATATCATATAACATACTAGCCTAAATATAGACACTTGTAGGATGTTAATACATAAATTGTACTTACAAAATTGAGGACTAATAGTCTATAAGTACATTACTCAACCATATTCCCCCTGTTTAATATTACCATTTATGAAGTAAATATCGTTCAAGTCTAGTGATTTATGAAATGTGTAAGTTAGATTTGTTCTATTTCAGATTGTGTAAATTAGGATCACCTATTTCTTTCACTATTAGGGGATGATTTTGAGAACAATTTCGAAACGTCGTCAAAAGTTACTACAAAGATTTAAAGAGGTCAAATTCCGGTTACTATGCGTAAATTGTTTAGCTCCCAATCATGCCACAAGGACATGCAAATCCACAAATTCGTGTAGTTATTGTAATCACAAGCATCATAGTCTGCTTCACTTTAAACAAAATAGAATGCCCACTAATTCAACGCCTCATAACGCCGCAGCGAAACAAGATAAAAGGGGCTCTCCTAAAAGTTCTGAACTGTCAACAGAAACATTGGTCCAACCTGCTGAAGATCCTGCCCATGGAGCAGTCCTTTCGGGCCTTATCCAAGGAGAATCCATGGTACTTCTAGGCACAGCGATAGGTAGAATCAAAGACCTTACTGGAGAGTTTCATACAATTCGTTTGTTTGAAAAATTAAATTTTGCTGATACTAATGACCAGCGAAGTGGGCGGGTATAGCTAGTATATTATACTCCTACTTACAATATATAAGCAACATTTTTGTTAAAATAAATATCTTGCTAAAAAATCATTTTTCATGTTCTATCTTAAATTTGAGTAATATTATAAAACATTTAATAACAAATCATATTTTTGTTTATGCTTGAAATGCACTTAAAAGGGGATTTTAAAAGTGTGACGGCTTACCAATCAGTGGAAGTTAACATGTGTTTTGGAATGACAGTCTTTGTCCTGTGTATTTTTCTGTTTCAATAATAATTTAGTTGGGAAAAGTCTTAAGGCCGTGAAGTTTAACAATTTAAGTGAAAGGAATCAAGGGGCACAAACTTTGCATCATATCTTCTTCGATTGCCCATCTTTTGGCATCCAGCGCCTTGTGCTGATAGATGAGCTAATTCAACACTATGGTAATGGTGATTTGGTCCCGCGTTGTATTAAGGAATTATTAATGAACTCATCCGTTTATTGTAGTCTTTATAGGTTTGTCTTAAGTACGGTAAGAGAGCTATGAAATGTATATAATGTATATAGTGGTCTTTCCTTTTTTTGTATGATTGTATTTATTTTCTTATGAGCACAATGATGCGCCCCTCTTAGTATTATTTACTTCTTGTTCTTGATGATACGAAACGCTTAAATTTAAATTACTGACGTTTGAGTTTGACTTGACCATGACTTGAACGACCTGACTTAGGTCGTCATAGTCAACCAAATGTGCGAAGAGCTACCTCACGTGCTAACCGAAATGATGACCAGAGACAGACAGATCAAGAAAATAGTCGTGGTGCTATGTCAGAATTGCGTCCTTTAGTGAGTGACAATGTAGGAGACAGGTTTAGAATGCAACGAGTTCGTGCACATCAAACACAACAACAGCAAGCTAGACATAATGAAATTGAGCGAATCCGCAGACGCAGTGCTCCTTTGATTCTGTAACGAGCTGCATTCCACTATGATCCGGCAATTGATTATTGTGCCGACAAATCGGTAACAATTGGGGAAATGAAAACAATTTGTAAATATTGTAAGGCGTTAAAATACACTGGTGAGGTGCCAGCAGAAGAAGAATATCCCGAAGAATAAATAAAAAAAAACATTAATTACCTATTCCCTAAAGTTCCTAATTTCTTATTTATTATCTGTTGCTTGATGCCCTTGACAGTGCTGCCAACCATACGATTTAAATCGTATTTATACGACTTTTTTGACACTTGTACGATGTACGATCGAGTTATCGAAATCGTACGCAAAATATACGATCTTTTTGATGAAGTGAATAAAACATTTTTTTGTTATGAAAATAATAACAAGTAAACGATTCTATATACCTAATCGTCTTATTAATTGTCCTTGTAAAATCGCATCCAATAATTTAATAATATCTGAATGCATCCATGATAAAATGCAATTTAAAAACAAAATATGTGAATTAAAATAAAACATTGAGTTATGCCATTGAATCCTGGACTACTACATCCAATCATTGATGCCAACTTCAAGCAATAGCGATTAGGTTCCTGAGGCGAATAGAAAGTAAAACAAGGAGGGGCAGGTTCCGAAACACCACAATTAGGAGCAGAATTGGGGTAAAATCAGTTGAAAATATAATAGAGGAAAGTAGATTACGCTGGTCTGGCCATGTGAAAAGAATGGAGGGTGAAAGGATAGCCAGAGTAATCTACAAGGCGAGAGTGGAAGGAACAAGAACAAGAGGAAGGCCAGAAACACATGGGAAGTTGAAGTCTGGAAGGCTCTCGAGAGAAGAGGCATGGATTGGTGCATGTTTTATTTATTTTTGTTTGATTAAGAACTAACATTTCGTGTAAAACTCCCAAAAATACTTTGTTGCATACAAAGTATTGCTTGTTGCATGAGTTGCATACAAACTCATGACAATAGTCAATTGTATATAAGAAGGATTATAAGTAAGAATAAATCAGTCTACTTCAGGAAGTCTTACGTCTTATTTCTTTATACCTTTTCTTTTTTTTAAGTTAATATTTGTCCCGTCACGTATCTGGTGCCGAAACCCGGGAAGTAAGAGTGATGAGTTTACGTGAGTGACCATTAAAAAATTTTTTTTTCCCAGTGTTAGTTTTTTTTTATTAGTCATTACTAACTCAAATAAGACGAAAGAATGACGACTAACGATCGGATAGACTCCATCCGCTTTGCATGACAGATATTTAAGAAAGCGATGTTGTACTCTCTCAATTGACAACTGAAGGTAGATGTCGTGCGGTGACCAAACTTGTGATGCATATTCCAACTTACTAACAACGAATGTAAAAAATAACGTTTTTAGCAGTTGCTCGTTTTGAAAAAATCGCGAAGCGCGTATAACGAAGCCCAATGTTCTGGATGCAGACAAGGAAAGCTTTGTAATATGAGGGGAAAAGCTCATCGTAGAATCGAAGAGTACCCCTAGGTCATTGAAGGTGTCAACTTTCTTCAACAAATGACCATTTACACTATACACAGATGCAGTTGGATTCCGTTTGCGAGTGTAGGACACAAAACCTATCAGCCAATCTAAGAATTATTTCGATATCTCCATCCAACACTGAGATACAGCCATTTTTGTCTTTCTAACTAAAATAAGTTATTAGTTACAAATACAAACAAATATTAAAATATCATTTCAATATCATTAATCACTTCATTAACTATTATTGAAATACATAATTTGTTATGACAAAAGTGTTTTGCGATTTCCCAAAAATGAGCTATTTTGAGTTAGCTCAGTTTATGACTTAGCGTATGATATATCTCACTAGATTATGAATAATATCGAAAATTGATTTACCAATAGCTTAAACATCGTTAAAATAACAACTGCTTTTTAGACTCAACTGTAGGTATATCTGGACTGCGCGGCTAGTTTTGAACCCGTCCGGAGTCCAGCCTTCCTTCATGAGCTCGCAAAGAAGCGGTGCCGCCGCGGCATTCCCAATATATCTAAACGTGAATCTAATAATAATAATTATTATTATTAACGAATAAGCCCTTGTTATTCCCAATTATGAATTACGCTTTAAAAAAAGTTCATTTCGATAGTGTTTGACAAAATAAATTCTTTTGTGTTGTTCTTACAGATGAAAGTTGGCATAGATTAATGTATCCATATGAAAAGCGAACATCACCTATCACAAAATCTCTAAAACCGCGATACGCGCCAGGACGAAATTCTAAGTCTAATTGCTTTCGCAATTATAATTTTACACAGACGAAGTCGCTTGAAACAGCTAGTTATATTATATTTGTATTGCCATTATCATCATTTGTCAGCTTTCAATAGCTCACTTCTGGGAATAGATCTCCCTTTGTTTCTGTCATTCTCCCCGTCTCTTGCCAATCTCATCTTATTCATATATGTTTCTATTGGAAAGTGTCCTTCAAAAGTAAATTCCATTAATCAGGATCAGCTATACATGTAGATAAGTTCATCTATTGCCTACTTCTATATGGAATGTATTTTTCAGTATTATAACACTTCGCACATGATTAAATAAATTGCATTTCGACCCTGTCAAACCGGCAAACGATTAAAAATAAAACTTGAATTGGCAAACTAAAAAATGATGGTTCAAAGAAGATAAGCATTTGGAAAACACAGACAGGTACTCAAATTTTATTTATACTATACGTATATTAAACGAAATATTGTTAAAGAATTATGTAACAATATTTTGTATGTGTTCATAATAGGTTTTTATTTATGCAAATGTTACAATGGTTGCAGTGAACCCAACGTATAGAACTGCGTAATCGCGGTTGCATAATTCTTTCTTAACCGACTTACGAGAACATTGGTTTCGTCGATTTTATTGCACTTCACACGATGTTTTAGCTGTTTCAAAAATTTCAAAAGTTTTAGTTTACATTTGATTATACGCGTCTATACATAGAAAAAATTGTCTATGGTGGACGTATTGTAGGTTGTTATTTATCAGCCCATTCGATTACCCTATTAACGCCCATTTACTAAACCAGATAGTTGGGATAGTCTTTAAGTAGTTCGTCAGAAATACATGGCAAGGTCTATAACTAGGTTAGAATATGTACTATACAAAGCTAACCATTATCCCCAGTTGCAAATCTAAAGTAGTTTATTTCCTTGAAAATTATTTATAACATTGTATGTATAAAATTCCTTATCATACGTCAAATAAGAATTTACAATTTAATATTGTACAACTTCAATTAGAGCCGGTTTACATTTTGTCGGATCGACAATTTTAAAATTGTTTACTCTCCAATGAATCTCATTCAAAAGTCAGAGACAAAGAGAATATCGTCTCGCTTTTATTGTTGGCCTGATTTCCTGCGTTGTTTTGTTTTTCGTTATAAAAAGTTGAGCTGAAATTCTCAAGATACTAGATTTGATAACCGCACCTGTTCGGTTATAATCGAGCCCATATTAATGTAAGCTTTACAGCTGTTTGAAGTTGGAAGAAAAACGAGCATATTAAGTAAATATATTTGAAGTTTTACTAGGGCTGATTGTAATCGAATGTCCGGTAAATGTCGTTGCCAACTTGGTTGCTGATATGTAATTAGACGCCTTTGAACACGATAACACATTGTCGTCGCGGTGAAATTTTCAGAACGATCTCATGTAAACCGGCTCCAGCGGTTGGCCGATCACGGGCTTTAATTGCATTGGAACCGACGTCGATCAGAACGAGTGGCAATTTGTCGTAATGTAGAATTTATACAACGAGACGTCTGCATAGCATCACTACAGCCATTAAAAACTCTTGCAACGTGTACGATTTAATGTTCGTATTTCAATCATTTCTTACAGTAATTCAATTAACTAAACGACAGCCTCTGTAACGGTACTCATTGAATGTCCACTCATGAAAAGTAATTCACATTTTTGTTGCGACATTTTTTGGCGGAGGAACCCTTTGCAATCAATCGTTCGAACATTTCGTTTCACTTTTCAATGCACATAACTGTCATAGATCGTGTTTTTAATTTTCTTATTACGCAAGCGAACGAAATGTACAACATTTGTAATGTCGTTTCGAAACTCACGAAACGAAACAACAATGAGGCAGTTAGTGTTATAAAGTGTATGAGTGTCCCGTGATCATAGGCCGAAACCAAGGCTCTTATGTAAACAATGCGCCAGAGCGGGGACACTCGGAGTGTCCTGCTGTAGCGAATGTAAGTTATGCTCCGAGAGCTGGTAACTAATTTTAAATAAATGAGTGTGCGTGCGTGTGTGTGTGTGTTTTAGCACTTTGCGGAAGTTGCTGACAGTCTAGTGCTGATGAGTTGTCACCATCGCGCTGATTGTTTGACGCTTTTTTGTACTAGCGTTTTGTTTTTGGTTGGAAAAGGCGTTTACGCAACTCCGTCTATGAACAGGGACTTAGACTACCCCATACCCACTTTCCATAATCTTGGTGTCCGAGGAAGGCGTTATGAACATAATTGTGCCACCTTTCTCCTCTTCCGAGGAGGCAGAGTACAGGTGCTACCCTCTCTCTTTAAATTCCCGCTGAAAAAAATGTATTTCAGAGATGTCTTTCAGTTAGTTTAGAAATCCTCCTCCAAATTAGACCTAGAATATAATAGAGATACTTAAAAAGTATGGGACCTAACCAACCCTTAAATCATACTTGATGATATGACTGGCCCGCTGGCACAGTTGGTAAAGATGCTTCCTGCCCGCCTGTACTACAGGCGCCTGCTACCTACAACACAGACACTAAGTTGTCCACCTTAGGAAGAGACGTCCGTGTGTCAAATAGTTGTAGCATGTATTTTTATTTATGTTTTATATGTATTCATTTTAAATAATTTTTTTTCGTTTCTCAAATGCCCGACCAAAATTGTTCACCGGCTCTATCACTCCCTCCCGTACTCCCAGATAAAGAAAAATTCGAAAGATTGTTTAAAAATACAAGAAACGCAGATTTGGTCATAACCAGCTAAATTAACACGATAGGATGCGTCCTAAAGCTCGATTTTTAACAATTAATTTTACTAATATCGTTGTCTTAATTGTAAGGGAGCAAGTTTTAATTCTAAACAAGAGGTTTGGATGTTGTTTTTTCTTCAGCTGTTGTTCTTAGTTCTGCTCACTGTGATTCCATAAATATGGAAAATCTTTCAAAATGCCCCAATTTTGGTTTAATATTAAACTCATTGAAGTTATCCTGTAGAAAATGTTATGTTAAAAAAAGTTGGGGGTGTCTGCGGAGCTATTTACCAAGGGAAAAAGTTGTGTAGACGCCCCTGGGGAAAAAATATTATTCACAAGTTTGGGTGGTGAAAAAAAAGTGTACCTTACGATGATTCCATTCCATTCCATTGGGCGGCGGTTCCATTCGAGACCATTCGTTGATTGCATTCAATTCATTCGATGACGATTCCATTCAATTCTGTTCAATGATTCCATTAGATTCCATTCGATGATGATTCCATTCGATTCCATTTGATGATGATTCCATGCGATTCCATTACATGATGACTCCTTTCATTTCCATTCAATGAGGACTCCATTCGGTTCCATTTGATGATGATTCCTTTGAATTCCATTTGATGACAATTCCATTCAATACCAATTGATGATGGTTATTTTAGATTCCATTTGATGATGATTACATTCGATTCTATTTGATCATGATTCCATTCGATTCCACTCGATGATTCCATTCAACTGAAGGATTGGTAATAATTCGCGTCAAAAAAGGGTAAGAGAATGGAAAAACACGCGCAAAAAGAATCTTAAAGCGATTTGTTCACAAAAAAAATTCTACAAACCGATCTATCCACGAAAGCATAATAAAAAATATATTAAATAGAGCCAATATGTTGTAGTTTTTCTTCATAATACATTGTAATAATGAACATAAAAAAGTTAATGAATACAGTATAGGTAGTTAGGTAGTATTTCAGTAGATTCCTGTAATGTATAATAGCGGTACCTATATTTGAGTGGAAATTGAAAAAAGGAAAAATTTCGTCTCAGTCGTTCGCTCAATTGGAATTCTCAAGTGTGGAATTTGAAGTGATATTAATAATGTGCAAGCACTGATTAATGGAATAAACCCATTCTCCATTATCTAATTTTCGACCAGTTCTACAGTAACTTTCGATTATAAACTTTTTGTGTTGTAATTCTAACATATTAATAATAAAATAATACAATCAAGTGTAAACTTTTCTAATTTAGATATGTTATTAACAACTGTCACAATTTGAAGGAAGCTATTTAAAATTTAAAAGTATTGCAGTGTCACCAATCTTTCTAAAAAAAATACTTAAAAAACAGCCTACTCTAATCAGGAAAGTATTTGAAGGCATGGTATATGTAGACATGGTTGAATTTTCCCAAAAATATGACTCCGTAAGGGAATCTGCTATGAACATAAACATAGTACACATCAATCAGAAGGAAACTGAAGAATATAAAGGAGCATTACTTTTAAACACAATTGGTGATAAAGCATTAAAAATATACAATAATTTTAAATGGAACCTTATGGCAAGGGACATTTCGTTTAGAAGTCATTGAAAATACCTATTCAGTGATACTAATTTTGTTTGGGTTATAGTTTCGCATTTAATTAATAAAGATTCTAAAATCCGCCTCTAGTTAATTGTCAAAAAAGTTGACGGTTCTTAATTTTCTAGTTTTTTTTTACTATGATAAGTTTTCGCCAAAGTGTTAATTATTGTTTGGCGGGACGTTCACGTGTTTATATAGACAAAATGGTACGTATTATAGCCGACAAAGTAGCAACTGCCTTAAGAATTGGAAAAATGCCCAACATTTCCACAACTAAATCTGAACTATGGTTCGGGCCATGTTTTAATTCATTGGTTCATTTTGTAGATATATTTGTTCCAAAGACTTTCAGAGAGGATTTTGGATTTTGTTTAGTCTAATCTATGTCTTAGTGTGAAAAAAAGCTGTGAAAATTCAAATTTTGCCTTGCTGTTTTAAATTCAAAACTGAGTAAATCAGGGTAGGAATGAAATTTTAAAAAATCCCTCTGAAAAAACCTTAAAAATATTGTTAGGTACAATACTACTAAAGTGCAAATATTGCGCCACAATGTGAGAAAAAAGCATTTTGAGAAGATGGCCTTGAAAGGACTATTCTCCATTTAAATCAGTGCAGTAATGCAACGGACGGACGGAAAAATCCACCTTCCTGTAATATGTCTAACTGCACTTGCCTACTTACTCTACCGTTAAAATAAACGGTATATATTAAAAGGCCCTTTTCAGGGCCGCATACGTTTCCTGATCAATTTCAGTTTTAATTGAACGGATATGCGTCGTCTCTCCGATAAGTCTATGCTTAAATAAATTATATACCTTTATTAATATAATTGATAATACATCAGTTAACCGCGTGATAACGTGTTAACACAAATAAAGACATACAAAAACGTACGTTTCTCTATTACTATCTATAGTATAAGCGTAGTAGGGCGTACTTCGTATTGCATCGCTTTATGGGTATCTTGCATACTCTGTTGAAAAGCAAACGTACTAATGTTTATGGCCAGGTGTCTGGTTTGGGAGATGGTCATCTTAATATTAAATATGCAGTAAGTATTGAAATCGGTTCGCGTTTCCAATCTGATGGAAATATATTTGTTAATGCTTATGTTTTAAAATCACTTACCTCTTTATTACCATCACGTGAAATAGACATTCCCGATTGGCTGGAGCTGAAAAGTTTACCTCTTGCTGATCCTGGATTTGCATCGCCTGGTACTGTAGATATTTTACTAGGTGCTGACATTTATGGAGAATTACTACTTGATGGAATGAAAAAATATTCAACTGGAAACTTAATAGCCCAGAATACTATTTTTGGTTGGATTTTATCTGGGAAAGTAGAATACGTAAAGAAAGCTACCTGCACTCGAACAGGTATAAATTATGACCTTTCGTCAATCACACAACTATAATAATCCTAACAGCTCGGCCATCCTGAATAGAGGTGAGTCCTCTCACAAAATATTCACAAAAATAAACTAAATGGTATAAAAAAACAAATCAACATTGATAAAACGTGCGGAGAAAAAAAAAATTACTAAATAATACAATTATCTTTCTCTAAATTCTCATCTCTAACAATATCAATATTCATATCAAGATGCAATTAAATATAAATCCAACGTAATTATATCACAATCACTATCATATCTGCACTGACTAATCTAGGCCTGTATTTAGGTGAGCCACCATCAACTCACACTAAAACAGTCTGAGTGGCTTCCGATCAGGCTTCGCCGTAATTCACACATTCTTCATCTTCTTTACTCTGTTCTTTATAATCCTTTAACTCCTTCCTATCTTAAAGAACGCTACTGTTTCCTTGGCTCCAACATCAAATCCCAAATTTCACTAAGGTCACTTAGTGATAATATCTTAAAACTTCCTCTCTGTCACACATCCTTTTACACTAACTCTTTTACAGTCAAATCCATCAAACTTTGGAATTCGCTTCCTCATGAAATCCGCCATTCTAACTCGTTACACATTTTTAAACGCCGGCTGAATGAATATTATTTATCTATGTAATCATAATTGTGTATTTATTTTAACATTTATAATATGTATATATATGCCCATATACAGATCAAACGCTGAAAGAAGAGTTGGATTTTACACACCCTTCGAAGGGATCCAAATCACATCCCAAAGCAAACCCCATGACAGGGGGGCCCGCGAGCCTGTACCCAAACAGGTATCGCTAAAATTGAACGAGATAATTTATTTAGACCACCGTTGCCAAATAGCAGTAAGACGACGCTTCGCTTATCAAGGATGTAGGCGATCAACTACACAACCGTGCGAGTAGCCCCTCCTAGACTCGGATCCCGACTAAGACGGTAACTTCGCATTTTCTTTTCTATCGCAATAAACTAGATCTGCGGTCGGCAACACGTGGTCCTCGACCCCTCCCTTTGTGGCCCGACGCTGTTTAGTAATAATTAATATTTAAATAACAAACAAAGTTTTGTTGTGATGTACTAAAACGTATCATTTTTAATATTGCTTATAATGTATACTGCATAAATAAATAATTAGAAACCTATTTCCAAATAAATATTTTGCAAGTGTGACCCGCGTAAATCTAATTTCTGAACGATGTGGCCCGCCTGCATCACGTTTTTTAATGATGTGGCCCTTGCCTGCATAGGGTCAATTCATTCAGTTTTCCATCCCCTGAACTAGATAGTGTCTAGATTTAAACTATTATAATACGATATTTTGATGGGAAAATATTCTTCTTAAAAGCTAATAAGAGAGTCTCTCGCGTCCTGCCCTGAGAAGAGTCTATAACAAACTTAATCGGGTATTTTATTCGTAACAATTGATTGTGTCTCCATCCCTGCACTAGTGTAAAGAATTTCTCGTAAATATAATTTAAGCATACTGATATATCATAGTTATAAAAAAAATAATTGACGTTAAAGTGGTTAAAAACAGTTAAAATACTAAAGACATTTCGACTTTCAACTGGCACTCCTACAAAAAGGACTCTAGATTCTCCTTCGTGATAAGTAAATTGCTTGTGTATACTAAAATCACATTTTAGAGCACCAGTACAAAGGACATGAAAAGCAAACAAGAAGCGGGAAATACCATTTGACTTCCAGTGGGTTCTAGTGAAAAGAAAATTCAATTGTGTTAACATTTGAAAGGAAGCGATAGAGAGTTCTATTGCTTTTCTTTAATGCCGTTTTCTTTAAGCGTACCAATTACTTATATTATAAATTTAATGGAAAGCGAAAAATTAAATAAGTACATTTTCGTAGTTATGTAAAAGGATTCACTTATATAGAAATTATTTGATAAAAATGACCCTAGCTAGCTTTAGGGTTATTTACTCCAAGTAAATGTACCTAAAGCTTCTTCATATATTTTTATATTAAAAAAAATTGAATTGTCTGTCCGCTGAGCTTAGTAAAATTTGGCGAACACGCAAATGATGGAAGGAATGACGTTATATTTCCGATCCCTGGATAAAAAAGTCACAATGACATAGCGTGACGATTTTCACAGGTCTTTACCATTTGACATACGTCCATCCACACATTAGACATAAATGATATGAAATGCTTTAACGGTTGGCTGTGTTATTTATTGAGACTTGGTAGGCCTAATAATAATGTTAACCCTATATTACACTCTATATTAGGGCTATAAAATGTTGCAACAGACCATTGGCTTATGGACCATTTAAATTTCATTAGAAACAAGTATTAGCGCCTTAATTGAAATAAACTGGGGCTTGCCAAAATATCTTGTAATAGTGATTTGAAGCATTCTTATCTCAAAAAAGTCGGCAAAAAATTGGTTTCTGTAATACTGCTGGTGCTATAATTTTCCAGGCAATATTCTCTTATAATTAGCAGCCCCCCTGCCCGTTTGCTCCTTATGAAATATCAAAAAGAGCTTAATAATTAATATACCTTAATAAGCTGGTCATCAGCTTTGCTCAAGATGAGCTCGCAGCCCTCTCTATGCGCGAAGATCTTCCTCGCCTGCACCTTCATATGGAAGGTCTTTTCTATAAGAGGTGTAGCGACCGCCCGCTCCAGAGACGAAGAAGCGTTGCTGTATCCCACCACATCTGCTTCCACCTCTTGCAGAAGGGTCTCCCAGGTGTGGAACAGGGATGACGGGCAGGTTGCTCTGTTGACAAGTAAATGCATATATGTATAGCGCAATTAAACATATAATTCGGCCACAAATATTTTTGCAAAACACATATTAGTACAATGTCATATATCTTGTCTATTTGTCAATTAATATAACATACGTAAGGATTACGCTTTGAAATCATAAATAATAATATGTATTCATGTGTGTGTAAATCGTGTGGTATTGGTATGCGTGAAGCTTTATTTTATTAATTTAAAAATATTAGCATTTACCTCTCATCAGTGGGCGCCGAAGACCATGTAGGAGGAGGATGAGGTGGCGAAATGACTTGGACACCTTTGCGGGAAGGAAATGGATTCAAGTTGCACTGGATTTCTATCCAGGGCTACTTTAATACCTTCAGAATAACATTGAATGAATATGGCCCATTATGATGCGATATTTCATATTAGATGGCTAATCTTATAAGAAATAACATGTGCTAATTTTAATTTAAAAAAAAACCGGGCAATTGCGAGTCAGACTCGCGCACTGAGGGTTCCGTACAGTCACATAATACTTTTATAAGGTATTTTACGAGTAAGATTAGTACTTCTCATGGGATTTCCGTGAATGTAATTTTTTTGTGATGTTACAACAAATTTGCGAATTTAGTATTTTTCCTTTAACTATGTTATAAAACATTGTTTATTGCCAAATTTTATTGTTCTAGGACATCGGGAAGTACCCAATAGGTTTTTTCCCTTGTCGAATGTACTGGTATAGGAAATGCGACATAAATGGTCATATCTTTTGATTGCGTATATTTAGAGAGTTGTTATTTTCACAGCTTCAAGGGATTACTTACCTCAGTATTTTGTATTAATTTCAACTTTATACCTGTTCATGTTTCTGAGAAAAAGGGTATTGTCAGACAGACACAGGCAGACAAACAGACACTGTTGCAACGATAAATTTACAATTTTCGGATTTTTTCCTTTACTTGTGCTATAAAATGTAGCCGCTTGCCAAATTTCATGAGTCTAGGTCGACGGGAAGTACCCTATAGGTTTTGGGTCCTCTTGCAAATGTATGGGAAAAGCGACATAAACGGAATGGCTTTTGATTGTGATCACTTGAAGGTTTGATTTTTTTCAAAGCTTTTAGTATTAATTTCAAATATATAGGTCTTCCCGTTCGTGAGAAAAAGGGTCTTGACAGGCAGACAGACGGACAACGAAGTGATCCTATATGGGGTTCCTTTTTTCCTTTCGAGGTACGGAACCCTAAAAATACAGCGACGCGGGACGTCTGGCAGATGTGGTGCATTAAAATTATTTTGTATAAATCGTGACCATTCAAATTCAATTTCTTCAAATTATATACTATACTATCTTGCAGTAGTAATCAGTTGCTATTTGTATAACTCTTTCAGAGCTTCCGTGTTTATGTCCATTTTGATCTTTCAGTCTTGTAATCCAAGTTTTATTTCGTGATATACCCTGTTTAGCAACCCTGAGAGATTTATTTGTTATCAAAGCGGTTTTGATGACATTAGTGTTGTAAGCCCTGACATCTGCTCTAATACTCCTTTTGACTTTTCTATCTAGTTTTCTGTATTCATCCAAATTATTCTTGACTTTTTCTCTTTCTTGTAACAGTTCTAATGTTTGTGTTCTTAATTTATTACTATTTCTTTTTTGCGGTTTGCATACTTTAGTTATGACTTGTCTAATACCATTAACTATATTGTTATAGCTACTTTCTAGTTATGGAACTTGTACTGCGCTATCGGATGTGACAGATAACATTGTCTCAGCCTCAGATGAAGGAAAAGGCAGCTTACTGGTATTACTAGACTTCTCGAGAGCTTTTGACTGTATAAGCATAGATCTTCTATTGACTAAGTTACTTTACTACGGATTCACAAAAGAGGCACATGATTGGTTTCAATCGTTCTTAAAGGGTAGGAGACAGTATGTAGCCGTAGATTCATCTCGTAAAGAAACGGCTAGGTCACGAATAAAATATAATGATCGCGGTACTCCTCAAGGCTCCAGCTTAAGCGCCCTGCTCTTCATTATATACACAGCCGACTTACCATCTATTCTCGAACATTGTCAAGCACACCTTTAGCTATCTAACACTGAAAGAAATTTTGAAATCGGACTAGTAATTTCTGAGAGTAGCACTTTCAAGCAAACAAACAAACAAACTCTTCAGCTTTATGTATTAGTATAGATATAGATAACTTTATAATTAATATTTAAATGGTTTTTTCAAGAAATCTGATCATTATATTTATTCTCATCATATGCGCAGAGTAATGACTACTCAATTAAATTATCAAATATACCTTAACTCACATGTATCTTAACACATAAAGCGAAAGTAAATTTGAAAATGTCGCAATGTATCATTATTATTTAAATTTTTCTTCAGAAAAGACGAAGTTTTTGATTGGATACACTTTTCTTTACTCGCTCTTAGCCTATAACAAGGAAGGGTTCCGAATCTGATTCGCGATAAAGGTTTTTGTTAAATAACTACAATTGTAGACAATTAACTTTTATAAACAGAAATAGACAAAGAAAATCTATTATACAAAACGAAGCTTGTGAAATTGAAATCACTAAAAACATTTTCGTGTAAAATGTTACCAAGAAGAGGCTCATACTGGTAAAAAGTTATCAGATCGCATGTATAACCAAGATTCGGTTCATCGCCATCACCCTACAAGTTCTAATTTTACAAACTCTACACTTTCTTCATAGTATTATGTAGCTTAGTCGTTTAGCTACATTGTTCATTAATTTTGAGTTATACAATAATTATTGTACTAACGAACAAATTTCATTTTTAGTTTTTTCTTTTGTTGTTAATTTTAAATTCTATTGTGACTGTTATAAATTATAGTATATTTTTCTATTTTAAAAGATCATTTATTGCTACAGTTTCGTTTAATTAGTATTAAGTTAAACTTTATATTGCATGCTAGTAGGCGGAATTTAGATATAATTTTTAGCTATAAGACCTTGTGTAACCCAAGTTCGCAATAAAGAAATTGGAATTGGAATTTGAATTTAGGCTCGTCTCTTGTTAGCCAATAAACCAATTTTCTTTATGTCTTATCCATAAAACGTGACACTGGCAGATTTTTTATGAAACAATAATTTTATACGAACGTCATCTATTTGAAGTATTCTAATCGAACAAATCTGCATTTTTCAGTGTTTAACCAGGATGTCAAGATTTAATTCGAAAAATATATTGCAATACAAATATGCAAGTTGGTGCAATAGAATGTTATATGTAAATAAATTTTAAAATACATGAAAATAGTCATTTTAGATGCTATTTTAATTTTAAACTGAATTTGATTTGTAATGTAATAACAGTACTCATTAGCTAGTCTTAAAATAAATAAATAAAAATCGTATTCCTATTATCTAAAGATCTCTCTAGATAAATATTAATGAATTTATAAGAAATATTGTTTGCTACGTGGCTGTGCGTGTACTTTGTATAGTGCAGAGTTTATTGTAATTTCAACATTGTAAATAAATAAATAGCTTTTATATATAAAATGTGTTTCATTCAGAATATATTAGCAATTATTATTTCAGTTTAAAAGTTATATTAGTTATTAGACCTAGATATCTTCAAAGAAAAATTATCCAAGTTTCGAAAACAGTTAGCAATATCCTTATGATTGGCTACTTTGATTGTTTGTTTCCTTCCAAATTTCATTGTTTTTATAGTATGGTTCCATTATGGTGTTGTTTAGAGACTAGTTTGTATTTGAACGCTGTATGTACCTATAATAGCGTTGGAAACTGAACGGAATTCATAATTAATTAAGTTTTTAAATTTATCTTTCACATGCTGCTGGTATATCTTTGTTTTAAACAATAAAATAATGGATAATTGCATTAGATAATCATTTATTACACCACATTTCCTAAAGAAATTACAAAGAAGAAAACACGTTATACCATACCTCTGCTAAAAGAACTCGCAAACTAAGTCCAGAATTCAAAATATACAATTTTTAAGTAATATTAGTCCAATTTCTAATAATTCACGATACCAATCTCATAATTGATGTTTTATTCAAGTTGACATTTACGAGATCTTTTGAATCGTCAAATATTTTTAAAGCTGGTTCGAGTTCCAGTCAAGCCACGAAAAGGATCAACAAGAAATAGAAATAATACGTCAGGCACTCTTTAAAAAATCGTTCTCACGAAAATAAATTAGTTTAATACATTTCCACGTTAACTATAAAATACAAAGCCTGAGTCGACTCAGCTCCAAGGAGTTTAATCCTTAAAATATACTGACATTGAATATAATTATTCATGCTAGATCGAATTTAGATTTTCTTATTTATTATGCGTGTAAAGATATTTTTTATCGTTTCCGCATCAGTTATGTTTACTATGTTTTTTAAATAAAATAATTTCATTTCGTTTCAATTTAATTTTCAAGTGGTTGAGCTTGATTTTGCTTGATGTATGCTTATTGCTTACATTATGATAATGTTTTTATGTTTTTTAACCGACCTCAAAAAAAAACAGGAGGTTATCAATTCGACGTGTATGTTTTTTTGTTTTTAATGTTTGTTACCGCAGAATTTTCGACTGGGTGCACCGATCTTGATGATTCTTGTTTCATTTGAAAGCTGGTGCTTCCCGATTGGTCTACGCGGATAAAGTCGCGGGCACAGCCAGTCTATATATTAATACGCGAAGCGAAAACTTTAACTTTTTGATTTAGAAGTTTTGTTAAGTTTTGAGGGTATTTATTTTTTTTGTGCGAACTATGATTTTTGTTTTTCTAAAACTGAAGCAGCATATGTTATTCGTTGTAACATTAGCTATTTACTTTAGTTGTTTTGGAGATTGCCAGGAACAAACACACAGACAGACAGACAAAGTTTTAGTTTAGACAAGATTAAAATTTCTTACACCTATTCAATAAAAAGAGCTTTGACAACTGTGCTTATGACACTGGAATATTTTTTGGTTGTGGATTTACGTATGTAGATTTGAGACGCGAGATTTCGCGTTTTTTAAACAATATAAATTTTAAAAATTTTAATTTTTTAAATATATTAATTATAACATTTTAATTTAAAGCTTATCTAATAGTCGCTCGCGCTATTTTTCTTTCTCCCACGGGAAATTAACTTTGTCTGGATGAAAGGTACCATGTGTCCTATCATAAGCCTCTTACATCGTTTGCGCATACATGATGATGGCAGTAAAGGCTTGAAAACGAAAAACACTCCCAGTAGCATTTGTAATATTAGCCAAAGTTAGGACGTGTAATGAATTCGAAATAAGGTTTTGTCTTTTATTTAAATGAATAACTAATATCATAAGACAACATTAATATCGAAAACGTAGCCCTTTGTGAAGATCCGAATGTTTTGTCCCCTAAGCCTTTATAGTTTCACGCCGAAGTAAATAAAATCAAAGATGAATGCTAGAAGTTGCCCTGAATTAGCGATCAGCTGGCGGTATTTGCTCTTACTACTTTTATTATAAGGTTCAAAATACAATGTCAAAATTCCAGTAGACTATCCAACTAAAACTGTACCTTTTCTCTTATTTCATTTGTGCAATGTTTTCACAGACGGAGAAAGTATTTTTCATTTGTTGCGAATCATCGTGAAGTATAACCAACGTAACTAGCTGATGCCCACGACTTTGGCATTAGGTCTTAAAATTTATTCAGTCACTATTCTTCAAAATAACTCCTTCATTGTATGTAAATATCCGATGCGTTTTACATTTAATGTACAGATGCATTAAAAACACGTAGCCTCGAGGAACTTCTATTAGACGTGACGTTATACCATAATTGTCTTACATAAAATACGAGCAGTGCGTGTCAGTACTCTATGTAGTTGATACATCGTGCTACAAAACAGCAGTCACCAGTACAAAGGTGCCTCGCAGCAGTTCTCACGTGCCGCGTTTTGGCACAGGGACAAAAGTGCCGCCGTTCGGCATCCGGCCAACTACATTGAATACTCCTCTGCGAATGAAATCGCTCAACGAGATGGGGCTACGTCTTTGTTATAATGCCGGGGGAGATCTGCGAGATAACTTACGGGGTAAAAGTTTGACAATTTCGTGCGATTTGCTAAGAATTTCCTGCTTTTCACAATATCTCTACTTCTCAGTTTAGTGCTTCGATAGCTGAACTGATATAGACACGGAATGAAGTGCCCATTGCGATTAGTTCCTTCCTTAACCCCAGAATATCTTATTAAAAAATCTCTACGGAACCAACTGCCCCATCCTTTGTTTTCACCGATACGAGCCAGGGTATTCTAGAATAGAGTATACTCACTTTCAAAGCCTTTACAGTATAGTAGTCTTTTGGCATCAGTAGTCCCTTGTAAGAAGGAACAGTGCTTGCCCGTTTGCCTGTTTTCCCTATAAAATATAAATGTATCATATCAAGAAAGGAAGAACTTTTGGCCTTATTTAAGGTATGCCTAATACTTAAACAAAACTAACTCCATGTTTCTCAGCTCTTTCTTTATTGTTATTATTTTTAGTAGCTGTTTGGATATTATTTTATTTCAGTGTTTTACAAACATTATAACATTCAACGTAACAAAATTTTCAGTTCATTTCGACTGCAAACATTAAATTTCGGCAGTACAAACAGGCCTCCCAATTATAAAACACGCTCTCAGTGGTTTATTACACCAGCCGAGATGCTGACAGAGAAGATTATTACAAATTAAGAGAGGAAAGCATCAAATAACATAAAAGATGAAGGTTACTACAGGAGCTTTAAAAAATTAAGTGAATATATAATTAATTTCAGCGTTTTCTCGCGAAAGCATTTAAAACATCATCAAAGTTTTATGAAGGAATTTTAGGTTTAGAATGTTATACAGCTAATACCTAAATTAAATAGTCCTTTGTGGCATTGCACAAAACTAAACTAGATATTATATGTACATGTTACATTCTAAATACTCGTAACATATACTATATTCTAAAGGTATGACGACTCATTTCTTTGATACTTCTGCTTCTCTGTTATGGGTTTGCTCTCATAGTAGATTTATATTCATAATATATATTTTTTTGTTTTTCTCTTTTATTGTCATAATATCAATAACAATGTAAATTTCTTAGCATTCCATGAATTCACCGTGCGGGTGATGAGTTGTAAGGGAAGAAGCCATATCAGTCCCAGAGACTTGCAACTCAGATGTAGGTCTAAGAGGACTCCATAAAGTGCCCACTAAAACTCACTTTCACTGCCAGTATTTCCTCCCCTGCCTACCAAATCTAGCCTGATCCTCTTAGTGTGGCTTTAGATGTCCTTTGACTAATGATAGTTCCTGACTAGCCAAGGTCTTTTAGTAGGTTGAACGGGGATTTTGTTCGTATACCCCCCGCTCCCACCTCTACTGCTTGTAAACTTTTTGCTATCACCATTTTCACAATAATTCAGATTCGGTTAGAGCAATTTATTTCCAAGCATTATCATCATTCAAATAGTCTTATACATTATGATAGGGTTTTTAAATGGTTTTACGTTTTATAAAAGGTTTAAATTCATTTGAAGACACCTCCCGAATGACATTTGGTTAAGGTTTGGTGAAATTTGGTGAATCAAGTTTGTTATAAAAGTGTGTACAGTTACAATAAGTGAAGTTAATTTTACGAAGCCTAGTCGAATGATATACTAGCTATTTTTTTAATTCTAAGATTTCTGCTAGCAAAATCACCCACTTTCTTAAATCTATGTATGTTTTTATGCACATGAAAAATATTTAAAAAAAATACTGACAGGGTAGGGTCATTACTCATTACTTTAAAGTTCTTTTGCTTTTTAGCTATATCATCAAACTTCTTAAACTTTGGTATACATTTACTTACTATGATTTTACTAAAATGCAGTTGTGCTACTCTGTATATAGTATTTATATGGAGAAACTAAATTACTTCTTTTTTAGGGTTCCGTAGTCCTACAAGTAGCTCATAAGTTTCGCTCCTCTGTACCTCTAACATTTGCCATGTGGACAGGACAAGCAAAAAACTGATTAAGATAATAATTTGAGCAAAACCGTGCAATAAACTTTAGTTTCGTAACAAATACTTTTATCGCGTACCAGATACGGAACCCCGGATGTAGACGTGTCTCTTGGCTACATTTTATTTTCAGCCTTTTTACTACAAGAATTACTTCAATAAAAACCCACCACTGAGTAATTTATTAACGAAATGAGGAACCTAAATCATGTGAAGCTAGATCACCTTTGTTTCGGATGCTGTGTGAACTAATCTCAGGAGGTGATTAAAATGCGTCTGCGTTATACAGATGTTGTATCAAATGTGCATGAAATGTGATGGAAAGATAGGATTCCATTATGTATGGCTAGTTGTAGCGTCGTAAGATGCTTCTTCCACCACAAATACTTCTGGTACTGGGGCCCCATAGCGGCCATCATGTGCCTATTATATTGCAGAAAAAACAATTGAGACAAAGGTGTGAGACAAATGTCCAAACAAAACTGTTTTATTCTTCTATTTCTTTTATATTAAAAGTTTTTTCATGGGTATCAACTATGAGGCAGTTTTTTACTATGAAAATTATTTTAATATCATATTTCGATAAAATCTTCGGTTTAATTGTATTTATAACTGAACTTGCTGCTTAATTAAGTACTTACAAAAACTGATATTATAAGTGCTATTTTCGCTCTTTTACATTGTATACATATATATAAATACTCTTATATATACGGAATTCTTTTTTAATGTAATGAAATAAAAATTAATTCGACAAAATTATAGTAAATCTCTGTTCTGTTTTTTTTCGATCAGTTCTTAGAAAATTACAGATAAAACTATTTCTATTTATATCATCTATTGTAGATTAAAAGGCAAAAAATCTACGGGCTGTTTTATTGTACAATATAATATCTAAAGTATTATAAACATTTTCAATTGCTTTAAATTAAAAATAGGTAATCAAAAGTTTAGGTTATTTAAGTATAGGTTACAAATTAGTTAACAAAAATATATTTCATGTATTTTTATACTACGCCACGGTACAATTTTGTTTTTTTTCTGCAGTAGGTTCTGACATTTAATCCAAATTTAACCCCTTTAGTTTATGTTCCATAATATGCAGTTTAAATTTTATCAAAGAATTGTTTATGACGGATGGCATATGTCATATTTTTTCAAAAGATTTTTTAGGAGTTTCTTCGATTTATTATGCTCTAGCACTTTTAAAGCAACATAAATTGATGTTAAATAAAAACAGGAATTGCCCAGAAAAGAGTTAACGGTTTTATAACATAACAGCTCAATGATGTTATAAAAATTCTATTTAAAAAATGTGCTGTAAATTCACACTTGATGTGATCGTGATCTGTTCGTTGATGACAAACAAAGAGTTAGCTTATAAGTTTTTTGTGTCATTTAAAAAAATGATTTTTCTTTACTTTCTTTTTTCTTTTATAACAGCGTATTTGAAAGAGCGATTTTTAATATAAAAAATTGTTTTCATTTTCCCCTACAATATATTTTAATAGTAGTCCATGATGAAGCCGTGACTCAAGCTCGATGACATCTTTGTCGTTTGGGAGAGAAGCGACTAACTCGTCGCATGATTTTCCTAAGATGCGACTCTTAGTGACTCTAAGATGTTTGTAGAGTTGGGATGGTCTCTTTAGTTTCATCCCAAAGTTATTGATGTCTCTGTACAGGCCTGATGGATCTGCAGGACGAGCCAGTCCGAGTCATGACTTCAGAATTCTTATAACGCTTGTGTCTAGCTTTGTCAGGAGAGTTTTGGTAATGTCGTAGACAAGGAAAGGCCAATTTAGACGTGTTGTAAGATAGTTGTCGTATATCCAAGCTTTTTTTATATTGCTTATTGGTTGTTGGTCTACCTTGTCGAGATCGTTTAGATATTTCATACAGCTGCAAGAGCTCGTAAATTTTAATATTTGGTATTAATTTCAACTTTGTGGTTCTATGCGTTCCTGAGAAAAAGGGTCTTTACAGACAGATAAACGGACAACGAAGTGATACTATAAGGGTTCATTTATTCTTTGGAGGCACGGAACCCAAAAAATAACACATTGTAGTCCATTTTCTACGAACTGTATAAAGTCAGTTAAAGAATGCCTGCCATTTATAGTAATTATCACTAATGTTACGAATTTTTAGAATTACTCAAACGAAATAATTTTTTATATCATGTTAATGGTTAATGTTTCGAAGAACAGAGTAGATATGTGTTTCAAGAAATAATAAAAAATTGTATTTATAAATAGACCAAATTGAAATTCGCTTCCGATGATACAATTCATCTTGTAATAATTCCGTCAATTTGTCACAATGTGATAGGCACAGTGTAAAGAGTATAAGGTACAGTGGAAAAAATATTTTCTTTTACTAAAACTTAAAAGATTAATTATTTGGATTTTACAAAATGATTAGATTCTTCAAAATTTATCTTAAAAAGTTATTTAAAATTAACAAAAGAATACGTTACTTAAGAATATTTATGAATGAATCAATATATATAATAAGTTAGTATTTAATTAATTTATCGATTCAAATCATATAGGTTAAAAATTATAACAAAATAATTAAATAGTTTAATTCCAAGAAGATTTTTATCTTTTATCTCTTAGGATAGAAATTTTAAAGAACAATTCAGTAATGAAAAACAGTGCAGTAATGAAGTTTCATACAACCGCACTTTTTCGGTTCTAAGCAGAAATGGCACGCTTTCTGATGGGTTATGTAGTAGTAATTAATAATAACAGTACTGCGTAGTTAGAAGAAAATTATATTTAAATAGTCGTAAATAAAATTGGATCTCCATTTACTTTGGTCACGCTATAGCTTAAAAACAACTGAGTGCTTAGTGCGAGTTTTCCTAACTTTTACGCGTTGGTAAAGTTTACTTCAATTTGTATGAAGATTGATCAGTGTCACAACGTTACCGCTAGGCGGCGCTAATCAATCTCCATACAAATTTAAGTAAACTTTACCAACGTACTTGGCCATTAACACAGTGTACATTACACAAATAGAAACTTAATTTAAATTTACATTATAAATGCCACTGCAATTTTAAATGACACAACATAAAATAAATATGTAGTAGCAAGTTTATGACTAAAAATATAAAAGAGGAAATAAAATAAACAACAAAAAAAATGTTCACTTGTTTTGTTAAATAAATTGTTTATCAAATTAAAGCTATTTTATTTGTCTTCACGATGATATAGGGTTGCCTTATTTAAAGAGGCCTCAAATAGGGCTTTAAGCCAGTTAAAGCTACGCGCGAGTTTGATTTATAATTAATGAGCGAATTATACAAATAAATTCAAATTGAAAATTAATGTCCCAATTTACCCACTACAATAATTAAATATCATAACATTATTGTCGCATTGTGCAATATTGGATAATGTTATTTAATTGTAAGTTGCTTTTTTAATTTAACACTTAAATATGTTCCGTTATTAGTATTGTTGTATTGCATATAAATTTTATTTTACAAGTTTGAGCTTATTTATTATTATTGAAATTCAAGCTTGATATAGTCTATATGAAAACAAACATTGTAGTGATATACGCAATTGAGGTGAATCTGCTTTTGACATGAAACATTTACAGCAAATGTATGTCCGTCTCTCCAATTATTATGAATACTCATAATTAGTTAATTAACCTAATTTGAATATATTCTAAAAAATATCTGATTTGTACTCAACAGTCAGTGCTGTTGCTTGTTGTTTGCGTTGCCTAACCTAAGTTACAATACACGGAGCTGTGTTGCGTTGGCGTTAAAACGAAAGTAACCATTTTAATTTAAAAAGTTTAAACTAAGTAAATACGAGTACCTAAATTTCGCGACAATATTTTATATCGTATAAATTGAGTAATGACGTTATAAGTTGTTACTAAAAGGTTTGAAGGAAAAGTTTATTTAACTAATTTTAATACACTTAAATAAAAGCTTTTTAAAAAATGTTTTTAACTAAAATTTATTTTTTACTTTGTAGTTATACCTAAATAGGTTTTTCAATGAGTTCCTCACTTTTAGATGTCCTATGACCACATTACAGATTCATCTACAAAACCTGGTTAGGTTCCTGTCAATCCAGGATTGGGTTGCACAGCCACAAACGGAAGTGTCGCTAAACTACACACTGCATCAATCATCTGCAACGGATGAAATGGCCAATGATGATCTTTACTTAACGTGCCATATGATTTCTTCGGAAGCCCTTGCACTCGGCAGGTAAAATTGTTATACATATTTTAAGGTATATAAGTTATTTTTGACACTGTTGTACGGAAAAACTCGAACGAGTTCATGTTTACATCTTTGTAAGTATAATACTATTTGTAATACCTAAGTGATTGAAGATTTCCAAATTTTGTCCATTTTTAGGGCTCCGTACCTCAAAAGAAAAAAAGGTACCCTTATAGGATCAATTCGTTGTCCATCTGTCTGTCTGTCAAGACCCTTGATATCTGAACAGGAAGACTTAAAAATTTTAAATTAATACCAAATACTGTCATCGGTCCCTTGAAGCTGTGAAAAAATCAACCCTCCAAGTGAAAACAATCAAAAGATATGGCCGGTTTTGTCACTTCTTTTCTATATAGCTTAATCTTATAATAGACGAACGATGTTTATAAACAACTACTACTATCTGGCAGTGAAAGTTCAGTTGGAATGAAGTCGGTGCATATCTTATCGGAGAGCATTCCGGAGGGTTCAAGATTTGTCGATCACAAAGCGGTCACGATCAGAAGAGGCCAATGTGATTGTACCACCTGAACTTTAATGAAGGTACTAGAGTTGCGACTCGAGTCGCGTTTTACTTGAGTGACTTGAGTGAATTTACTCAAAGAGTGACTCGAGTGAAAATAAATCTCACTCTAGTAAACTGGCACTCGACGTCAACGCAACGAACAATTTGGTTGACCGTACTTTTTATATGTACAATATACGGTATTACGGTATCTTTACCACCAATTCTCTAATGTATTCCTTAGTTTAATACTCTTAAATTTAATAGTCTTATTGTTATTTGTAAGTACTTAGTAAAGAGTACAGTACAAGTGTCGATTCCGGAAGTCCAACTCGTATCCCCTGCCGGTTGTCACAGTATGTCACATTTTGGTAACAAACTGTCTATCCCCCTTTAATGTATGTTATTTATTCTAGTCTTATTCCATTTTTTAACAAAAGTATTCAAAGCGCTCATTTTTTTTTTTAAATATTTTTAATTTTTTAGGTACGTCTAATAGTACTAAACCCTTAGAAATTCTTTCTACCTCTGATTCTCTGATCTCTATTAAGGTTCCAATTCGACTCGAGTGACTTCTCATAATCATCAGAGTGACTCGAGCTGCATCGCTAGGTGGTACCAGAGACCTGTTGGCGTCACGCCAGGCAACGCAGATGTGGTGAGTCATACTCCCCACAGAATATAATACTGTAGATGTGCAAAGTTAAACCGAGGAAACTAAGTTTTCTTTCATTATTTAAAAATAACGAATTTTCGCAATACCTAAAAGGTATGTCTGATATTTCCCAAGAAAGTGACAGTATATAATGGAATACACATAAGGAACTTTTCCATATAAGCGTGTCTTGACCCGCTCTTCGCTCAAATGTCATACTTTCGTAATTTATATGCATAAAAACGAAGGGTCACCTAACGTGAAATCTCGAAAACCGCGAGACGTACAAAGATTAAATTTAGCAAGGAGGCAGTTTATATTTAGTTGACGTCAGCTGAGAACGGATTTTGTCATAGGACCGGATTAAGGAATTTAGCAGCTGTCTCAAGTTTACGCGGATGAAGTCATGGGAACCAGACAGTTTTCTTTATAAAGCTATCTTTCTTTCTATTAGGCCGGCGAAAGTTACATGAGCTAGTCCCGAAATATGTTCGCATAAAGTAGAAATAGCGTTAAACAAATTTAATTAGAGTTTCGCCGTAGATACGACGTTAACGACCGATTAGAGTTTATTCTACACGTCGTTGGATTCATTAAAACAGATGTATGGATTTATGTATTCATTTAAATGTGATTTTAATGCATGTGTGCGCAAAGTGGGCGAAATTTTAATCTTGAAAATAATATACGGAAGAATTTTTTCAATGATAAAACAGCAAAGTACATTACTTGATGACGCCCATGGAATAAAAGCACAACAAAGTGTCGCACGTGCGTTGCCGACCTTTAAGTATATTCCTTCCTTGAAGGTCCCTAAGTGTTAATATTAAGTTTTACATCCACGGACAAGGTTAAATCTATATTAAGGTCAATTTTTCGTGTTATTTAAGATTGCCAGCGACAGACGGCAGATGGCAAACGTTGTCCTGCCCGAACGTTAGGTTACTTACTATTTCCACATTCTTTTATCCTATAAACATTATTCCGAGTTCCCGTTCCGTTTTAATTTTTTTCCTTGAAAATTTGATAAAAATCGGTTTAGTACTTTAGGAGTCCATCGCGGACAAACAACGTGACGCGTAATTTATATATATTAAGACGATAATATGATATTTATTGATATTTATAATTATTATAAATATTTTTGCAAGAAACACTCAGATTTTTTGGAATAAAAATGTGAGTTGTTTTATAAAATTCAACCTTAAAGTATACCTAGAATTTTTAAAAATATGCTAAAAGTCAACAATCATGACCAGTTTCGACAAACATTTTGTTAGACAACTCACACTATATTACATTGACTAGCTTCTTTGACCCGCGATTTTTATAAATTTATTTATTTATTTTTTATTTAATAAAATTAATTAATATTCAGTCATTGGATATAAAACTATATAAGTTGTTGTGTGTTTAATTAATAAAAGTGTATAAACTGGAATTAAAATGGAACCGTTTACGCAGATTACTAAATTAAATCTAATAACTAATATAATAGATGTGATTTAAGTTTAGAAGACGATAGATCTGGCATATATGACAAAAAATTATTGTAACAGTAATAATATTGTAACATTAATAAATAAATAAAAAAAAATTATTTATTAATTATTTCAGTATGATGGAGCGATTAATTATTTCACCATATTCCAATCGTGAACGTTTATTTATAGGACATAATATAGTGTAATGGAACGGTTTTATTTTCCATATTCCAGTCATGAATTTTTACCTGCCGTTATGTGTCAGTTTGCTAGAAGAGACAAGATGCGTTTAAATTCATTTATAAAAAATGAAAAATGTTTGTTTTAATTAATACGAGTAATTAATTAATACAAGTGTATAAATTATAAGTCCAATTATAGTGCGCAGTGCAATAAAACGATTGCAATCCAGTCATCGGCTTTTGGCTTCCGTCATCCGTGAGGTAGCGAGCAGAAGAGACATGACGCGTCCGCTCGAATGCTGGCGTTCAAGTGAAAGCTAAGCTCCTCTGAAAATGTAAATGTTGGGCCCTATTTTATGATTGTTTTTTTTTTCATTCATTCATTCATTTGCTAAGTTATCTTTAAAAAGAATGTAATAATAAAGCTAATTAGGCGTTGAGTTTAGAATTTCTAAACTCAACGCCAGGTGCTCAAAAACTTTCACATTAAAATTTGCGTTGCTGGCCAAATATTTAGTGGGCAACGCAGTGACAATAATAATTGTATTAATTAGTTTTTAGGATTCAATAATTCCAAAGGAAAAAAAAAAGCCCTTATAGAATCATCTCGTTCTCCGTCTATTTGTCTGTCAAAGGTCTTGACCCTTTTCTCAAGAACACGTAGAGCTCTCAAGTTGAAATTGTCTGTTGTTGTTGAAAAGAGTCTGTGGTTCTTTAAAGGTGTACAAAAATTAACTCTCTAAGTGTACGCAATCAAAAGATGTGGCGGTTTATATCACATTTCATAAATATAAATATACGTAGTACATAAACTTGCATTTGAAATTTAAACGAACATCACCGACTACACAATAATTAAAAGAAAAATCTTATGAACTTTATTTTAATTTTCTATCAGTAAAAAGTAGAATTGTAATCTTATTAGAATTATGCGTAGATACTATTTGCTTCATTTCCCTTTATTTATAAAATCAATCGTTGTTCGTTAGTCTGGTTAAAGCTCGGAAACGGCTGGACGTTTAAAATAAATAGAATAAGGAATACTCGAAAGATTATTTAAAATTACTAAACAAAAATTCAGATTTGTTCGTTACTTCAGAATACATACTTTAAATAGACCTATTGACTAACGTGCCACGTAAAAATAATTCTTTCACAAGCATTCAGCTAGCAATGCCGCCGCGCTACGCGGCTATTTTTTATCGTATTTAAGCTAATTAACGTCTATTACGATAGTTTAACCGGTCGAATCGATGTCGGCACGCGAACGCCACTATTTTAACGATTATCTTATCGATGTTTGTACTTGTCAATTGCGAAAACGTATGTCAACTATTTGACTTCTTCTATCGAAAATTTTTCCCCAAACGGATTGGATTACTCGGGACATACAAAAATTAATACCACATTGAATATTGTATCGTTGATGTCTTTTGTTTGGAGTTTTATTTATGTCTTCAATTAAGCTTTAATTATTATGTAATTCCAATGCTTCAATTATGTTTTTTGTTACAAAATACAATTCTTAAATATTGCATTAGGCGATTTGCTAAACACAATAAATACACTCTGTGTAAATTAATGTTAAAATTTTGGATTATAATTATCTAATTACGCAGCTCTTAACAATACCGGGGCTAGCGAATAAATAGAGATTTACGATAAACCCGCGCGCCGAATTTATATTTATTGTTATATTACGTACAACACTAATAAAACGATAAATTGGTGATGTTATTGTACTGCTGTTCCATCGATAATCATAATGTTATAAGAGCTAATGTTTGTTTGTTACGCTTTCACGCCTATAATATAAAGTCAACGAACATGAAATTTTATATTCCAAATTCAAAATTTTCAAATTCATATAGGATTCATATGAAACTTTTTTACTGAAACGCCGGTCTCAGGAGATCTTGTATTTATTCGTTTCTTCAGGTTGACTTCACTATTAACTATTCACTATTAACATCAACTCGCAGTACAGGAGAGATAACTGTGTCCTATACAAATTCGAGGCGAGGTCCGCAGGGCTCAGCAATACCGAAAGGAGAGCCGCTAACCGGAGCCGCGTATCGCGTGCAGTTGCTCTCATCTATACAATTTTAGAAACGTGTTTGAAACTGTTTCTATTACATATTTATTTACTATTTTGGACTGTATTTAAGCTATATTATCTATGTACAAACTTTCAAATCGATATTTAAAGAAATAAAATACTTATGACGAAATTACTGTTCACGTACTATGAAGTTTACAATTTGTTTTATAAAACTCCTTATAAAAGTTATTCAAAATCGGCTGCACCAATCAAAACGCGGTAATAGTTTTTTTTTAATGTCATGTCATTGGTTACTTTAGTTACATTGTTGATTACGGCTTTTAAAATATAATTAAAGGATTGTTTTTTTTTCTATTTTAAAATACTTTATGAAGTGAATCGCTTAGTTAAAACCAAATAAAATAAAAAATACAGTTTCATCGAGCAATGTATCGAAATCTGTATAGCTCGGTAATTCGTACATCCCATTGAGATTGATGCAATCGATATTTTCAAGTGTAATGGAGACCCTATATTTACTTACCTACCTTATTTGCCTACTACACTAAAGCTAATCTGGGAAATAATTTTAATAACATGAATCCTCTAATATCCTTAGAAAATTTAAGTATAAATGAAAGTGGATTAACATCATTTTTAAAAAAAAGATTTGTTTCTTTTTTCATTTAATTTAGATTTGGCCAATCTTTTAATTATTATTTTTTTGGAGACTCAACCGGCTGAGACTGAAGAAAATGAAAGACGCCAGTCTGGCTTTTCAGCAACCGATGGTTCTGATTTTGATCCTAACAAAATTTCCGAGCACGATGAAGAATACGTACGTATTAAATAACTTAGTTATCTTGCGGTCTTTTTCAACTTATCTTCAAACAGCTTAGTAGTTGCGACTTCAGAATTGATCTCGTAGTAAAAAAATTATGTTCAAAGGGTCAATACATATTTTTCTTGACCTTTTACAGGATTGGATTCAGGCAACGAGCAACGAACAAAATAAGGGATATTTGCTGCGTGACAAAATCCGAAATGAGAGAATTCTTAGACGAGTTTGTCATCGACTTTATTATCAAGCTTTAGCGAGTTGATAGGAATAAACTAGCCGATAAATAGCTCAGAAAATCCTTTAGAAAAGGTAAAGAGAAAGAAAAGGTTCTTGTCAAAGAGAAAAGGAAACAGACATCTGTAAGGTGCTTGGTTCGCACCCCGACTGAAATTCCAAATTCAAATTATTTCACTCAAACGACCTATTCGGCGAGTCTAATAAAACTAATACGTTGACCTGTAAAGTTTCCACAGATAAACTATCAGCCAATCTAAAAGTTATTTCCAAATCTCCATCCAAAACTGAGATACAGCTATTTTTGTCTTTTTAATTAAACTAGGTTTTTGTTAAAAAGTTAAACAAAAAATTAAATATCATTAAAATAACATTTCATTATAATTCATCACTTCATTAGCTATAAATGAAATACATAATTTGCTACTATAATGTGGTTGTTATTGAATTATAAGCGGAATAAGTCGTAAATGCCAAAATGTTTTCTTTGCGATTTCCCCAAAAATAGCTTTTTTGAGTTAGGTCAGTTTAGCGAAATGTACGATTCGATTATGTATGTATTTAGTTATATTAATTTTCTTTCGACTTTACAAACGGTCGAGAGAGAATTCTTGGAAAATTTTCCAATCTACTCACATCTTTTTAAAGTCTTTATTTACTTTGTGCGATAAATTAAGAAAATCCAGTTTTTAAAATTGTCTTTTTAATTTATCAAAATTTTCCAGTTTAACTCGATTTATTGTGATAAGAATCTTGTTTTTGAAATCTTGTCTCTTTATGTTAATTTTTAGCCTGTAATGTTATACGAAAAGTGTTATATTAAATTGATGTTAATTTATGTCAATACTCGCATTAACTGTGATTAAAATTATTGGCGACCGCTTTTGCTACCGACTATTTAAAAAAAAAACCTGTCAAATATTACTGCGTGGGAGTATTTTAAAATCAGTTAAGCATTCTTTAAAGCCTCTAAGTAACGCAACTGTTGATAAATATTAAATTATCATTTAAATAAAATTTATTTGTTTTATAACAGGAACTTACTTGGTAATATAAATTTGCAAGGATGCTTATTGCAAGGTTCTGGTACAGAACAAGCTCGTATGATGGACAACTTTTGTGTGATTGGTCTACATTCAATTTGTGGTAAAGCCTTAACATTTACCTGTGAAATATTAAATAACGTAATACAGAATATCTTAAGGTCTGAAAGTACAACATAAAACAGATAACAATATGCGCTTTATAAAACACTAGCGACCCTGAATAACAACATGAATATAGCAAAAAAAAACATTATAAATTTAAGGATTCACTCTAAAACAATCGAAATTGTCATGACGTCCCTTTATGTTAACAGTGCGTTTCACTAAGCGTCCCTTGACTTTTTCACCACGAAAGTAGCGATCGCAGTCGTTAAATATCGAATATCTGAATGAGCACTTTAAATTGTTGTAGTCGCTTGTTGAAGCACTCTTATAATATACGGTAATGTTATATGCTCTGTCGGGTATGTTAGCTACCATGGCGGATTGTTGTATTTTTAGTTTCCTTTGTTTGTTAATTAATCTTGCTCGTAATATAAAAATAAATACGTTTCTTAAGTTTTATGTATCTTATTTTATTAGAGAAATACATAATTTAAAAGATTTCTAATTACTGTTGTCATGCCTATTATGCATACATATCTTCTTCTTTACTCGCTGTGTTTTTGATGAAAACTCCATTAAAATCTACTCATAAAATAGGAAGAAACTTTGTTTAATACTACGTTAAGATAATATTTAAATAATCAACTCTTAGACATACTTTCAAACAATATAATCAAAAAAGAAAGTTTCTAAGTAACATTTGCTAATTTGCAAACTTGTAACAAATCAGTTCATTCAAAATTTGGAATGAAATTAGGATTACGTTCTAAGGAATATGGTTAATGGTTTTCTGTATTCTTGTAAACAAAGCTATTAGAAAAACTTACGCTTTTTAATTCCTTTTCAAGGACCATACTAAAAGAATTATTCCTGGTTTCTAAAGGTATTTGCGCAGCCATGTCGTACATTTTTGGATATGACTGCATCTCATTTGCTTTCATTTTAAACCTGGCTTCATAAACTGTTTCAATGTGTGGCTTAGGACGTAATGCTCTAATACAATGGCTGCTTATCCACAATGTTTTAGCCCATTCTATATATTCCTTTTGCTCTTTCTCATATGTTTCTTTTAATTCCTGCACACAAAAGTTTATTAGGCTTTAAATGATAAGAGAAAAATAAGTATTTTTATTATATCTACATATATAGTGCATGCAGATGCACTATATGTGTAGCAAGTACATGAACCAGAGGGC